>JBBPTH010000002.1:600000-984210 GCA_038094055.1 Chalciporus sphaerocephalus
CAGATGGGAGACAAGACAATCGTCGTCTATGCTGTCAAATCGTTTATGCAAGTCACCGTACATACGATAGAGGCTTTTCACCCTTCGGAAATTCGCGCTACATCTGCGCGAACACTCCAGGGTGGCTTGCTGTCCTTCAGACCCTATGGTGAACCTCTATATGTTCCGAGAGATGCGTACGCGGTTATGCCTTTGGCAAAGACTATCAGTATTTGTACGGAACGAGGCATCGTGATTGCTAGCCCGACCAGCTCTGTGGTCACCCTTGTTCCGGATTTTGCAAATGCACCCCACGATTCTAATGCGGAAGACCTGAAAGCTCGCTGTGAGACTGCCAAACCTCTTGGCATGGTTAGGCATACTGCGACAGAGCTTATGGTCATCTATGATACGATGGGGTGTTACGTCACTAAATACGGACAACCAACGCGCGATGCCGCGTTTATTCGTTGGGAGATCAAAGTCACTGCCTTCCTACACCGCGCTCCTAACGTCCTCCTTTTTTCGTCGGAATTTATCGAGATCAGGGATATACAGACAGGATTACTCAGACAAGTGATTGAAGCCACAGACATACGTCTCCTGATCCAACCCCCCAGCTTCAGTGGACCCTTATATGTCGCTATGCGGGGACAGAAGGACGACGAGGATGGGGTGAGCGATCGGATAGTGGAACTCGTGGAGACAGCGGAAATTTCGAAAACACCTACAACAGGAGGGTTTAAACCTGCAGAAAATATGTGGGACGAATGGGATATGTGATTTATGGATCCAAATACGGACACACTGGGCTACCTTTCTGTGGAATATGGAAAACGGGTAGTGGATTGGAAAACAAGTAATTATGCTTCATAAAGCTGCTTTCGGAGATGTGTATACACAGGTGTTGAATTATAATACAATTGCTGAAGGTATCGAGTGAAACGGGAGAATAACGAGTCGGGGACCAGTTCACCTGAATGATACGCCATCAGCCGCGTCCTAAATACCATGCATTTCAACCTGACATGATTATAGCGCTTCCCTCGCTTGCACAGGTAATTGCATCGTCTCGGACAACAGTTGAGCATAACATCTTGCCTGATGAACGCCTATGACGATAGGTGGCAAGGCGCACACCAGAAGGACACCCGCGGTAAGGGCAGGCGATTTTACGACCAGAACGAGCTCGAAGATGGCCATGCAGAATATCCCCAACAGGGGGACAACATGTAGAGATCTAGAGAGCGCTGGACTGTCCTAATGGAAGCTCAACTTTTGGAAGAACAGAGGGGAATAGATAGACTGGAGAGCTTACATGGAGGAGACTGCTACTTATAGCGAGATGGAGAGTGATGGTATAAATGATGAGCGAAAGTGTAATCGCCCCCAGCGCATTGGATGCCGAAACGGCATGGACGCTGTAGTGCTTATCAGCAACACGACGACGCATCGTCGAGGAAGATGACGAACGTGAGGAACGCCATGAGCAAGTTTAGGCAAATCTTCCGTAGGTCTTCCAGCTCTCTCGTGAGTTCGACGAAGCGGGGCAGCTCACTGTCTGAACGGGCTTGCATAGTACGTGTTAGCACACGAAAGAAGGAAATGTCACAGAATGGCATAGTAGGGTAGATGTTAGAGACAATCAGCTGTGGGGACCTCCCTTAAATACGCATGGACAGTATGGGTAGAGGGGGATAAAACGCTGATTTCTTCCGCGGCTTGCTGGCGGAATCAAAGGTCGGATAATGGTATACCTGACCTGGAAGAGCAATATTCGAACACATTCGACCCCCACCAGAACGTCAGATTGTTCGAAAGGAGGTCCTCGCCAAAATAGGAAAGCGATAAGTTGTCGGTCTAGACCGCGCTACGCGATAGCTTGAATAAGGATTATGCCTTGAATATATCAGTCTCGAACGCGCTGCGAGTCGTGGGGCATGAAAATCTAAGGTGTCCAGGACCAGTACAATCCGGGGTGATGGGTCGCTGGGTCACGAAAGAGCCTCAGATCAAGAGTACAAGAACCTCCATCGCCCTATCCATAATCTAGACAATGGCTATTGGATGATGAATCAGTGCGTCAGGAATGTACAAATTTGGTTCAAAACGGTCTTTTGCTGTGCGTTGCGTGGACATGAACCGTTGCCGTGTTGGCAACGCCGACTGTAGCGATGAGGGTCTCGACCCTCGACTAAGCGCAAGCGCTCACAGGATGTCTTTGGTGCCCAATATCCTGTAAGAGCAGGTCTAGACCACCTAACGAAACGACGCCTAGAGAAAGAAACACAGAGCTGCGATCATGAAGAGTATCAATATTTCACGGTCATAAGATTCCAGGACACCATCTCGTTGTTCACCCCTCTCGGCCTCTATATAATAAGTGGTGGTAGGAGGTCACTCTATAGAAACCAAAGTTTAAGTATTTACTTGATCCGAAACCTGGCTTTTCTGGATTGTTTCAAGTTCAAGGAGTCTAGGCATGGGATCCTCAACGTGGAATAGAGCACATCTGAGTAATTATTGGACAGACACTCCGTGTCTTTTGGGAGTATCAAGGACCTAGCAGGATGAGATACGAGAGGATATGATTTACTCACCGACCGGATGGACATGGGGCTACTGCATAGTGTGCGATTATAGTGGACCGTGGGATGACCGAGATCTGGAATCATTGTGTGGGTGTTATTTATTGCTAGGAATGTGCACGAGCATAATACGGTAACGGTCCCATCCTCTGAACAGGCTGGTCAAGGTGTCAGCAGTACGGTGGACATCCCTCAGAACCGGGCAAACGCAGTGGCTCCGACTCAGGGTGACCGACTCTGTTTGTTTGGTGATTTGTTTGGCAGACATATATACATCAGTGAGGCCTTGAGGTCGCGTCTAGCGAGTCTCTTACACCTTAACTTGCAGGTTGGGCCTCAGGCTCGTGTCTTGTCGGTCCTCGCTTTGTCTTTCGGTGAGTCCGATTTGATTGAATTTACACCAGTAACTGACTGGCTCACATAGCTTGTCGGCGCTTCGAGTCAGTCTCAATCAGTCCGGCGATAATCTCACCACGCGGTGCCTATAGTCTTCGACTTGAAAGTGTCTCAATCGTTCCTCGCCTCAATCTGCCGGCTCACACTTCATCAGATGAACCAGTTTTCTCTACAGGAAGATGAAGAACAATATTCCCTCTTTGGCTCCCCTCCTCCTTCCCCAGCCAGAGGTAGGTCACCCTCTCAGGAGACCTCCGTCAGAGGAGAAGAGTTGGCTTCCGGAGTTGCTGTCTTGAGCACAAGTGCCAGCATCAATGTTCCTGGAAAAAATGTGGGGACCATTGCACTTCCTGGTTCCCATATGTCATGTGCTGAACTACCAGCCAAACCCCCAGCTTCAAGCGTTTCGCTTTCACTTCCTCGCTCAAGTCAAGATTCACTGAGCGTTCCTCGACCAAGATTCGTTGGAATGCCCATGACACCACAATCATCCACGGGCTCAGTTCCTTCGAGGCCATCATCTACGGCTAGTTCTGCCCCTTCTGCTGTCGCATCTACCAGGAAGCGGAAGGCGTCCAAAGCCAGGTCCTCTGCGTCAGTTCCACCCCCTCTACCCATCACATTTCCGGGACCCCATGAACCAACCCCGCCGAACTTCCTTCGTTCTCAATCTGCCTTGCTTGGTCGTGCAGGTCTGATAGGTTCTATAACGCCTGCAAAGCTCCACACACACGAACGTCCATCTACACAAGCATCCCGTTCGCAGACTTCTCTTCGGGGTTCAACATCAACACATCCAATCATACTTGATGATGAACAAGACAATCCGCAAGCCAGAAAACGCCAAAGCGGTCAGATTCAATTGCCAAAGCGCTTTGATCAACTCGACGTAGATGTATTACGAGCAAATATTCTGAATTCCCTCGCCAAGGAAAAAAATACTCTTCCTGTACTCGAATCCCTTATCAAACTTCTCGGGGGCGAGCCCCAACAATCCCCGTCATCACACCCCCCACCACAGACATTCGCGCGACCCTATAATCACGGCGTTATTGACACCCAATCGACGCTACCAGAAAGCTCTCCCACTCTCATGCCTCCGCCCCTGAAGCGCCGGAAGCTCAAGCACGTGCCAGCTGGAGCGGCAGATTGGGACGTTCCTTTCCCGTTTGCACCTGGTGAAGGTCCCGAGGCTTACCGTGATACCTGGGCGCAAGACAGGGCGAAACAACTTGTAACCCAATTGCTTGAACTTGTACAGAGTGCCACTAAAAGGGCTGCAATCAAGACGGCGAAGAGCAACACGCAGAAGAGTCGAGGTAAAATACCGCAAGCACGAAATAGTGCCTTCAAACATTGGTCGTCCCGTGAAATGTCTATCGAGACCCAGAGGGAGCAAAGTGTACAGGTGGCAACTCCTGTTGAATCTGTTAAGTCTACTTGTTCGGAATCAGAGAGTATCGCGCCTGCTGGTACGACTGTGGTGGACAGTCTTGACGACATCTTGCGTAGTCTGCAAATTCCAGACCCCAGGGGATCGACGTCAACTCCAGGTCTCAGTGATGGGATATCCGTCAGCTCATCTAGCACAACCGAAGTTGTTACTCCAGGACCGGAACCATTTGACTATTCAGCATTCGAAGATTGGCTATCCCAGCTCCAACGCTACATTCCCGATGCGTCTCCCACTCCTGATTCTGAATGGAGTACCAGTCATTCCCTGGAACCGGACTCTTCCACTTCTAGTCGTTCATCCAGCATTCCCGCTTCTATTCGCGATGCCCCCCAGAATAAGATTCAAGATGAAGCTATCGATCCCACCTTATTAGCCATCTCTTACGCTAGCACATCAACATCGCACACCACAGATCCACCAGCATCCATCGATACCCAGGTGTCAGCAAATATGGCATCACCTTCTCCAGCTCTCTCACACTCTCCACGCACATCATTGAGCTCCTTCACAGAACCACTTACGCCGCTCTCGGACGCATTCACCGAGGTGCCAACAGGAGCAAGCACGATGGCAGCCAATCAAACAGACGTTCACGGTATGTGACCTATGTTTTAATTACGGAAAGCGGTACTTATGAGCTCACGTTTAGACCTTCCGTTGGTTGTTCCTAAAACTCATCACCCAGTCGAAAAGGATAATCAAGTCGTGTCTGTATCACCTTCGTCTCTGACAGAAGCCTGCCAAGTCGAACCCCACCGTCCGACTGCGGAACAGAAAGGCAAGGGAAGAGCAGAACCAGAGGGCTTGTCTGTAACGTCCATTGCGTCCGTGTCAAGTCGATCGACACCGGGGGCTGTCTCGACGAAGGGCAAGCTTGATAAACAAGCAATAATCGCACGCGCAAAGGAACGCCGGGAACAGCTTGTGGCTGAGATCGAGAAGTTAAAGATCGAGTTATGGGAGACGAGCATCGAGGCAGGGGTTTTAGTGCATCTCATGAGGGATGAAGCATTGGCGGGAGACATAGACACTAGTACTGTGAAGTATAGTCAAACAGCAGAATAAACACTAGTTCGTCGTCTCGCCCAAACTAGAGATGAGCAACTTTACTGTAACAATTTTCAGTCCGCGGGACTAGGATGCAAACCTTACACCCAAGCCTCATGGGGAACGTTGTTCGTATTCGTTTACTTTACACAGAACTACATACATGACATAGAAAGAGATACACTAACAGAAGGGACCTTGATGGAACGATGTCAATCAATAGAAAATCACAGATTCGAACTGCCGTCTAGACTGCTTGCGCCCCTTTCCCCTCTTCTTCTGCTTACTTGCCCTCTCGACCCACTCGTCCCAGCGCTTCGCACCAGTATCCCATGAAATCATTCCCAGCATATCGATCATATCTTGCTCATTCCAAAATTCCTGAACCCCTTCAGCTATCTCCTTTGCTCTTCCTCTCGCACGCTGGGCCCGATAGGCGAACTCCTCTGCTACCTCCTTCGCCATTCCGCGAGACAGTTGCGCGCTAGTGGCAATCGCCTCCGAAGCTCCATACAGCCACTTCATCCCCTGATCTTTGATTTCCTTGGCTCTCTTGCGAGCTCGCTCGTTTCGCGTAAAGAGCGAATCCTTAACAAATTCGAAAGACTCCATGCTCTTCTTGAATTTCGTTGAAGATTCTTGAATGAACGTCGTCGCCTGTGAAAGGATGCCCTGCGCTTGTCTTGTGATTACTTCGGCGAGTTTGTCAAGAGCATCAAAAATATCCTGCATATCTTTATTCAAAACCGTGGAAATGACAGGGGCATACTCCTTGATGACGCGCGGAATAGATGTGCGCACAAGGGCGGAGATGACAGAACTGGCGGACTCCGGAGCGGGACGGTGAGAGACAGCGGAAGTAGTCGCCGGTACCACAGATAACGCCTTCGGCCGATTGTCTGGTGGTAGAACAGAGTGACTCGGTTGCAGCACAAGGTCCTTGGAGACCCTGGAGCGTTCCGACGGAACCGAGGGCGCGATACGTAGGAAATTAGTTGGATTCGCAAGGGAGAGGGTCATCGAAGTCGATTCCGCACTGAAGACCGAGACCGAAAAGTCTTTCATTGAGGAAGGCATGACAACGATAGAAGTGTCTGATGTCGCATATGGTGTGATACGCTCTCGATGGGGACCCGGACGAAGGAGTTGCCAAATAGACCCAGCAGTGCAGGTGGAATTAAACGTTGAGAGAGTAGAAGTAGTTAATTGAGGGGAGGTTGGGATTGCACCGCGTACGATGACCCCAAGGACCAGAGAAAGAACAGCGATGATTGTTAAAGCGTTCGTGCTGTTCATCATCCCCTTGGAGACATTATTGTCGTTGGACCATAAGCGCGAAAAGGCACGATAAGCACGCAATGTATCCAATGCCTCGATCGTCTGCTCGTCAACTACCGTGGCTTCTGTGGGTGTGGTGATCCGAAGCATCTGGTGCTCGGGAACGTTGAAAGCGTCCCAAATGCGTTGGGCAGAAACGACATCATTGAATCTGGGAAGATCGATAGAGTGTACCGCTGAGGGCAGGACAGGTAGATAAAATACGTGCTCCGGAAGACACGGAGGACAGGATGGCAGGAAGACAACAGCAAGAGGATGAAAACCTGAAAAATCTCTTAAAGCCGGCTGCCACATAGCTGCAGTCAGTTTAAATGTCGAAAAGGATTCAGGACCTACGTCATTAATAGTCTCTTGGGGTTGCAGTGTCTTATCGATGATGGTAATGAATCTGGGGAACGAATGATCATGCTCAGAGCGTCCAACGACAGTCAGCCGGTGGATGGACCCTTGTGAGATATCGCAATCTGCTGCGATGGTGAGACCAGCACCATGCGCAACTTTCTCCAATAGCTTCACGATAAGAGACCACTTGAGAGTGAAAGAGGTCCCGTAGAGGAAAACTTTCAGTTCGGACCCAGATGTTAGCGGGACTAATGTGACTTCCGGTTCCTCTAATTGTGTTGAAAGAGCTTGTGAAGCGGAAAGCATTTCATCATCCTCGACCTGATCAGTGACCAAATGATCATCTACGCCGGTGGGAGAAAGGATAATTTCAGACGTCGGTTTGACTTGTTCGTAGGATGTGCTAAGAGTTTCTCTACACGAACTAGTGATTGGATCCGGGAAGGACAAGCGAAGATCACGAGACGAGTTGTGGATGGTAGATGCATGAAGAGAACTGGAACGCGACGAGCTCAGAGTGCTGACCATACTTTGATCAAGACCCTCCTTGACGCGTAGCTCTTCGGGCGAAGTCTCTTCGGAGCGATCTGTGTTATGCAGCTGAGAAAGGGAAGACACGTGGGGACTGGGCGCAAGGACGTCATCGGGCGTGCCCTCGTCGACACTGTCGTCAATCAAGCCTTCCCAGCCGTCGACGTCGCCATCGCGAGAACTTCCATAACTCAAGGAGGACTGCCTTGACCTTGAGCGAGAGAGATGCTCGTGATCTGCCTCTCTGGAGGAACAGATTGAGTCATTATCGTCTGACTCTCTGTCGGTACTGGCAATGTCGAGCCAATCTGAGTCAGAGAGGCTTTCATGCTCTGAAAATGCAGAAGTATCAGTAGGAATGGACATCGGTTGTGAGGGATTGGTGGACGATGGCTGAAAGGGGGTCCAGGGCTTTATGTACCGGTACGCAGCCATTTGGTCCTGTTTTGAGCTACCAAAGCCCAAGTCACGTTTCACACTGCGGCCTGGGCGGTACTGGACTAGATCCCCTCCTCGTTTCAGATGGATTCACTGCCAGTGGGTTTGTTACACCTCCCTGAGGACATACTCATACTCATCTGCCTCGCCTTGCCCGTCGAGGATGTACTCGCTCTAATGCAGACATGTCGTGTCCTGCATGCGCTCGGATCTTTGGATTATCTTTGGCACAGGCTCCTCTCACATTGGGATCTCCCTCTCGACATCCCGCTAAACGCGACCCTCCGCTCTCTCTCGAGCGATATCCTACGAGACGCGGCTGTTAGTGCCTTGAAACTGGACCGCAGGTGGAGGGACCCTCATGCAGAGATACATTACATGCAACGCATCATTTCCCAGAGTTCTTCGTTCGTTGACGGCATTCGCCTATTCCCAGGTGGTCGTTGGCTTGTGACCCTGCAGTATGAACAGACAGCCCGCACACATGTGACACTATGGTCCATCAAAGATACCAGCAACTCTCACTCGATATTCAGAATTACTATCATCGGCCGAGTCCGGTTTCTTCATGCGCATCACCATCATGAACTAGAACAGATCACCCTTGCTATTGCCTTCGCACGCGGCTCCGCAGAATCAATCCGCGTGTATAATATCTCCTGGGAAGGAGACTCCTTAGCTCGACATTCACTAGTATTCGAAGCGACATCGACTGAATTGTCCAGCATAGGTCGAATTGCAGGGATGAAGATTAATGGTCATGTCTTGGTTGCGGTATTCGCTCCTATCTCTTCGTCTCTGGAACACGAAGGCCGGATCGTGTGTCTAAATCTTGTTTCAAGAGCCGCCGCTCTTATAGAGTGTCCAGATTGGTCCTTCGTATGGGGTCGTCTTAAGCTCTTCTCTCGATACTTTGCATTCACAACGTCGCGTTATACCACACAGCATACGTCCGCCTACATATCCTTTTACGAGATACCACATCCCATCCTTGATGACGGTCTTCCTTCATCTACACCATGTTGGCCGGACAGGTTGACCATCAAGGGCTCACCGGTGGCTAGTACTTTATGGAGAGCCGACAGATCGCTAGTCTTCGAGTTATCGGATGATGTTAGTTCGAGCAAGGGGGAAGTGTGTTCGTTCACCATGCTAGGATACTCGATTCCACTTCCATTCGCGGACGCTGGCAACGCTGGGATCGATGCTATCCGCATCACCTTCGATGGAAAAAGCATCGAGTGCCACTCGACCATTGTGCCATGTCGTTCTCTCCCCTCTGTCGGGGAAATCCGAGTCTCTTCGTCGGGTCGACGCGCTATCTGGCTGAATCCGGATCCAGATACTCATGAATGCACGCTTATGAAGTTTTCAATGGAGAGGGAAGTTGGAAATAGAGAGTTGGGCCCATGCATCTCTACGCTGATGCCTTCGTTTTCGGGTTTACCCTTCAACCCTCGAGATTTCCATTCTTTCGCATATGATGAGATCTCTTGTAAGATGGCGGTTAGTCTGCCATCTGGCGAGCTGTACGTTCTGCACTACTAGCACAAGACTCGAATTTTACCCCTGTCTCCGAATTTTGTGACTCGGCACGTGAGCAGAATGACTCTGGTGTACTGTACAGTGGTCAATGATCTGCATCCACCTGGCCGACTTGACGTGCACCCACCACCGTCGTCTATTCGGCTTGGGCGAGCTAACGAAACTTCTGATTGCGCATAACCCCTCAACTTTGTCGTTGTAAACCCTTTTGCCGCGCTCAAATCGATCTGGACTTCTTTCGTCCGACCATTAACATCCGCTCAACTCGCCATCATGGAACAAGAAATCGACCGCTTTGTTCAAGCTATACTCATTGCCGTCGACCCATCACAAGTCGCACTACATCATCAAGCACTCGAATATATCTCCAATCTTCAACAAAATGTAACAGAAACGTGGCGCATTGCCTTGACGGTCTTCGTAGAAATGGACTCCAGTGGGCACCGAAAATATCCGCCACAAGCTAGATTTTCATCTCTGCGCATGCTAGATGAGCTTTTCGAAAACCGCTTTGAACCATTGGACGAAGAGACATTCCGAACCTTGCAACAATCCATTTTATCTTATATACATTCCGAGTATGTTTATGGTTCTGCGGAATCTACAGCCACATTCTTACGCAACAAGTTCTCGCATACACTTATATTGTTTTTTCTCTGTACCTATGTGGAGCAATGGCCCACCTTCTTTACGGACCTATTCGCTCTAATCCGCGTGGCTGAATCGAGTCAGTCAAAATTCAATCGTCACGTATCGTTGCTTTTATTCCATCTCGTCCTTGAAATATCCGGAGAGGTTGCCGATCAAACCATCAAGTCAGCAAGAACGTTTAATCCTGTTCGACACACCCGGGACGCTCGTGTGAGAGATGCCGTACGAGAACGCGATGTTTCCTTAATTAACGAGGCCGTTTTGACCATCATTGCTGATGGGACTGAACGTATGGCGGTTTTGCGGAAAACAAATGCTGACTCAAAGATGCTCGGTGAAGTGGAGGAGGTGGTTGATTGGGGCGTCCGGACGTTCGGGTCTTACGTCGGTTGGATTGACATTAACCTGACTGTGACCCCTACAACGGTTCCGCTACTCTTCTCCCTTCTTTCCGACCCATCTCTCCCTATTCGACTAGCAACATCCGCAGCTTTGCTCCGTATTGTTTCTAAAGGATTGAAAGAGCCAGAAGACAAGCTACAGTTGATCAAAGTACTCTCCCTGGGGCAAGTCATCGACGCCTTAGAAGCAAAAACGCGCGAACAACAGATTCAACGCGGAGAAGAAGAGGATGAAGGAGAAGAATCGTACCGAGAAGCCCTTGGAAACCTTCTTAATGTGTTGGGATTAGAAACCATAAAATTGATGAATGACTGTCCAAAGCCTGAAGTGTCTACGCAGGCGAAGCGGTTGCAAGACCAGATTATGCCCGTCATGTTGCGCTTTTTGGCTGACGAATACGATGATACTTGTTCGACTGTATTCCCTATGCTGCAGCTAGTCCTTGCGAACTACAAAAGGTCTAGAAAGGTCTCCTCAGAACCTCTAGACGATGCGACTAGGTCATTCCTGACTAATCTGCTCAACATCATGTTACAAAAAATGAAGTGGGATAAGGATGACGATCCCGTGGACTCGGATGAAGATGATATTGTTGCGTTCGATGGCTTACGCAAGGATCTGAGAACGTTTTTGGATTCTATTCTGACTATCGAACCCGATCTCGTCACTGTGACCGTCCAGAACCTCGTCCTTACAACACTGTCAAACTATCGTAATGGGGTAAACGTGGAATGGTACGATGCCGAGCTTGCTGTATATCTTGTGTACCATTTTGGAGAACTCAGCAAGAGTGGAAGCAAGGGTCGTGGAGCGTTCTGCTTAGCACCTCCGATCCCAAAGGAGAAGAAACGTGAAGTCGACTATTCTGACTATCCCCTGACTGCACACGGCGAGATTCTGTTGGCCCTTGTGCAATCTGGGATCTCCGCGTATCCTCATCGTGCGGTCGTCATGCAATTCTTCGAGACGGTCGCCAGGTACGGCGACTTCTTCAAGATTCGAAAAGACTGTATTATGCCAACGCTGGAAGCCATGGTCGGCGCGCGCGGGCTCCATAGTCCAGACAACTCTATTCAAGCACGGTTATTCTACCTCTTTCATCGGTTTGTCAGGGAAGGCAGGAATGACATCTCGCCAGATTTGTCGCTCAGCTTGCTTGAAGGCATCAGGGATCTTTTGGTCATACAGATCGAAGTGCCGAAGCTCGAAAGTACAGAAGACGATCTGCTCACAGAAGCCATCAAGAATCCCGGTATTTTCCATTCGCAGATCTATATTTTTGAGACAGTCGGTATCCTTGTTTCTTTGCTATCCAAGGTAGCAGAGCAACAAGCCAGCTTGCTGTTGTCCATTGTTACCCCCTTACTGGAGGATTTGTCGTCCAACATACCGGCGGCAAAGGGAGGGGAGGACGTGATACCCGTTCTGCGTATTCATCATACCCTCATGGCTCTCGGTAACATTGCAAAAGGCTTCCCCAATTACCCTTCCCCAGTCCCGGAAGGATATTCCTTCGCTCCCATGAAAGTATTTCAACAAGTTGCCCAAGGTATCCTGCTCTCGTTAGAAGCTATGAACGTTTTCAAGTGCGTGCGAGATGCGACCCGATACGCCTTTGCTCGGATCATAGGCAACACTGGATCCAACGCAACACATCTCATCCCTCCATTGATGGCCAACCTCCTTGCCCACTTTGAGCCGTCCGAACTGGTGGATTCCATGAACTTCATTGGACTACTAATCCATGAGTTACGGAAAGACATGTTTAATGTTTTAGACGAGCTCCTAGGGCCGCTCAGCTCCCACATTGTCCAGCTTCTCTCTCAGCCAGTTGTCGGTACTGATGACAGTGTAACTCACGTGGACACGAGGCGTTCATATCTGGCCCTGCTCACCAACATCATGTCCTCCGGTCTTCATGACGTATTCATCTCGGAACGCAACAAAGGTGCACTAGAGTCATTGCTCGAAAACGTTTGTCAATTCGCGCAAGATCTCTCCGATTCGAGCAGCCAGAAGTCTGCCTTTGCATTCTTCGGGCGTTGTGTCCAAGTTTGGTGTAGTCCACAGCCGCTCTCTCCTGGGAGCGATAATGTACCGAGACACCAATTTTTGCCCGGATTTGAGCGCTTTGTGTACGAGCGCTTGGTCCCGGCTGCATTTGCAGTCTTATCGTCACCTCAATTCAACCCGAAAGACGGACAGATGTCGATGGTCCTACTGGAAATTGCTAACTTCCTTCAGGTGGTGTACAAGACCAGAGGTACGGAAGCCCACGACTTCTTTGTGACCGTGTTCCTGCCATCCCAAAATTGGCCAGTAGAGATGGCATTGGAATTCACTGCGAAACTGAGGGATCTGGATAACAAAGCCTTCCGAAAATATTTTTCTGATTTTGTCAAAGCATCACGTTCTCCGGCGGTTTCGTAGCATACAGTACATATTGAGCGTTGTAATTATCAACTAGGTTCAATGCATCTACATATCCTGGAACTTGGAATTGTTTGGCAAAAGCTTTAGAATCTAACATGAACAAACAAGCAATCCATATGAGGGGACAACAGTTCATGATGGGACAAGTATGATCAATTTGTAGAAATGGCTTCCAGTGAGCTTTCCTTTCACTCAAGGATTACTCACTATCTGACGAGACGATACGAAGCTCGCCGTGCATCAAAGCCTAAAATCGTGCGTGGTTGATCTTCTTCGACTGGTTGGACCCTGACCATCCATTGTCCACGCAGAAAGCACCCCGGAAGGTACGTATCCTCTGGCGTATCGAAGATCGTTCAACATTGAGAAGCTGCAGCACGAGCCAGAAGTATCCCCCGAAGAGACGTGGAGTCGCCTATCGAAGAATATACGCGAGATTCATAACCACAATGCATCTATGCTCTCCTTTGAGGAGAATTATCGGTATGCGTACAACATGGTCCTCTATAAGAGTGGTTCTATGCTGTACAAGGGCGTATGCCAGCTTGTAGCGGAGAATGTGGAGAGGCTCGCTGAAGAGGAGATCATCCCTGCGTTCCCAAGTCGTGGTAGCGGTGATTCGATGCAGCAGGGTCAAGAAGCTGAGCTGCTATTGAGGGCATTGAGACACGTGTGGGATGATCATACTGGGAACATGTCGAAGTTGCGAGACATTCTCAAGTATATGGATCGCGTATATACCAAGTCAAACGATGTACCCGAGATATGGGATGCAGGCTTGGACATATTCTTGAAGCACATCATTCGCCCTCCGATACAGGATCACGTCGTTTCGGCCATTCAGTCTCTCGTTCAAATCGAGCGTGATGGTTATGTGATCAGTCGTTCGGCTGTGAAGGAATGCGTGGATATGCTTCTCCAGCTTGTGGTGGATCGTGACGGGAAGACTGTTTACAAACGAGACCTTGAACCAGCCATTCTGTCTTCCAGCGAGACATTCTACAAAGCGGAGGCCGAACGTCTCGTCACCACATGCGATGCTCCTGAGTACCTACGGAGGGTCGAAGGACGATTTGAATCTGAAACTTCACGAACACATCATTATCTCTACTCTCAGACTGGTCCACCATTGCTAAGGATACTAGAACAATATCTCTTAACTCAGAACCTGTTCACTGTCATCAACATGGCCAACTCGGGTCTTGACTCGATGATTGATCTGGATAAAGTGGAGGACCTTAATCGTCTGTATCGTCTCTATACGATGGTCCCTACAGGCCTTCCAACGCTCCGGCGTTCGCTCAAAGAGTCTATCGCACGCAGAGGCAGAGATATTAATCAGGCTTCCTTCAGCGCCGACGTTGCCGATGATGTTGACGCCGACGCCGACGATGCTGACGCGAGTGCCACTGCAGGCAAGGCAAAGGGGAAAGGCAAAGCCCGTGCTCAACCCCAGACTCTCACGTTGGCATTGAAGTGGGTGCAAGATGTTTTAGATCTTAAAGACAAGTTTGACCGGCTATGGAAGCAAGCGTTCGCTAGCAATCGCGAAGTAGAAAGTGCGATGAACGAAGCGTTCGAAGACTTCGTCAATCTCAATGAAAAGGCTCCCGAATTTATATCCCTGTTCATCGATGATAATCTCAAGAAAGGTCTTAAAGGCGTAAGCGGGAACGCGATTCTAGTCAACCTCTTTCGTTCATGACTTTTATGCAGAAATCAGACACGGAAGTTGAAATCGCGCTGGACAAGACAATCACTGTGTTCCGATATATCGTTGAAAAGGATGCATTCGAGCGTTACTATAAGAATCACCTTGCTAAGCGTCTACTTTACGGTAGATCGGTATCCGACGATGCAGAACGTGGCATGCTTGCTAAACTCAAAGTCGAATGCGGTTATCAATTCACCCAAAAGTTGGAAGGTATGTTCAATGACATGAAGATTTCGGCAGAGACGATGCAGGGTTATCGACAACGCATGGAAAGCACGTCGGTTCCCCAGCTGGAAATATCCGTAACGGTGATGACGTCGACATTTTGGCCGATGTCGCACACTGCGTCTACTTCTGTTCTTCCGGAAGTTCTATCGAGATCGTGCAAGTCTTTTGAACAGTACTACCTCTCTCGCCACTCGGGTCGACGGCTGACATGGCAGCCATCCCTTGGAAACGTTGATGTTCGCGTACAGTTCAAAGCCCGAAAACACGATTTGAACGTATCCACATTTGCATTGATAATTCTGCTCCTCTTCGAGGATATCGAGGACGAGGGCTTCCTAACGTACCAAGTGGGCGAATAACGTCTCCCTCATGGAGATTGCAGTTTAATATTTGGTCTTTTTTTTGTCAGGAAATCAAATCGACGACGCTCATAACCGAGCCTGAGCTGCAACGCCACCTCCAATCATTAGCCTGTGCCAAGTACAAAATATTGAAGAAGCACCCGCCAGGCCGAGACGTTAATCCTGAAGATTCCTTCACATTCAACAGCAACTTCACTTGCCCGATGCAACGAATCAAGATCGGTACTGTATCCGCTAAAGTGGAAAACTCGGATGAACGGAAGGAAACCCGTGAACGGATTGACGAAGAGAGACAATATCAGACGGAGGCTTGCATCGTCCGAGTGATGAAAGACAGGAAGCATATGACGCACAATGATCTCGTCAACGAAGTCACCAGGCAGCTAGCAACACGGTTCCAGCCCAACCCACAGGACATCAAGAGGAGGATCGAAAATTTGATAGACGTGAGTCATCGCAAAATCGACTTTTTCTTCGTTGTAAACGTATTATCCAGCGTGAATATCTGGAGCGATGTGATGATCGTAAATCATACAACTACTTGGTACGTGATCCGACAGTCTTACTGATAGCGGAACTATGCTAACGCAACTCTGCAGGCATAACCTCCACCTGCTTCGACACTGCTGTCCGTCTTTATCTAAACACTTGCCGTACTTACTTGTGCTGCAATCATAATCAGTCATTATCTCCGTCACAATGATCACACAATATACTGCAAGAATAAACTACATATCATTGCTTGACATGAAATGTAGGCTCAGAAGACATCAAACGGAAAGTGAAATCTCCGCATGACATCCTCCAAGGCTTGTAATGGCCTGGGGTAATTGATTTGAGACTACAAACGGGAACATCCCGTAACTCCAGTCACACAAGGTGTTGCGGCAGACAGATCTACTTGGTAACTTCCTCAACCACATACGAGGGCCAACGTAGCACGGCTTCTGCCCAACCAGCTTTGTTACCTGGATTGTAGGAGTAATGTAAGCAATGAGCCGGCCCTCCCTACAAACCAACTCACTCTTCACGGACCCTCAAAGGGCCATGTAAACGTATCACATCGAATCTACGTGAGTTTTTGCACAACGCGTGAGGCGAAAGCCTCCGGAGATAAACGATGACCAAAGAAGGAGCAGCGCTCCACGGAACTTGCCCTGCATACAGTTAGTCGACGATGTTGATACCGTCGAGAGATGTCATCTGGAACTAACCTGGGACGATCAGAGCACGGACAGAGACAGAAACTCGTCAGAACAACGGCCGAATGGCAGGAGACAGCTAAGCACACAATGCTAGAGAGCGACGACAATCTACCCACCACTTCGTAGCCATGCCGAAGGGGTTTCCCAAACCAAAGAAAAAAGAAAATCACGCAAGGCAGAGTTTATATGCTGGACACTTGCACTAGGGCCGGTCTTTCCCACGATAGATATTATGTAATAGATAGTTAAGTGGGTCAGACTCATAAGCCATGAGCAAGTCTAAGACTATCTATCAATTCCAAGTCTACAGTTCATCCCTTGACGGAACCGCAGAACCACGGAAAACTTGCTCCAGTTCTGTTACACGAATAGATGAGACACAGATCTTCCAGGAAGAGAATGATTAATCTTACTTCGTCGCAAGTCTAAGCTAAGCTCCTGGGGAAACACAACAGTATATTCTACGTACATGTTGCCATGCCCTGCCTGTCCAAACAGAGGCATTCCCTCCCCCTCAATTATCTGGACGTAGCCTACAAAAAATGACCTTGGTCGACCGTCCAAGGGACCACTTGGTGAGGACACTCACCTGGTTGGGTAACACCCTTGCGGTCAATCTCTACGATATGACCGTCAAGGTGCGTGATATTGCGTTGGAACCCAAGTAGAGCATCATCGACACCAATGGCCTCTCGCCAGTAAAGCGAGCTCTCCTTCCTCCGCCAACCACCTTCCTCTTTCTTACTCCGTACACGCAAAATAACATCGCCAGCTTCCCAGTCGGGATTCTCGTCACCCTCGCCTTCGAACATGACATCATGACCCTCTGGCATACCCGGCTCCACCTCCAAGGTATAGTGTTGTCGGTGTTGTACGAGTTTATCGCCATTACAATGTGGGCACTTTTTGACGATGATGGTTCCACGTCCACCGCACTCGTTACACGTATTTTGTGTTTGCGCGAACATACCCGGGAATATCTGTTGTTTGGAAATCTTGATACCAGATCCTCCGCATCCTTGACAGGTGTGGATGTCACCATCGGACGCGGCGCCGGAGCCTCTGCAGTGGTCGCAGAGTATATGTTTTTGCAACGAAAACTAGTGCGATTTGTCAGGACGTTAAAAAAATAAGGATGGGCGATATGTAGCGTACGTCAATGCTGGCCCCGGTATACCTAAGAAATTGATGAGTTCAGTGACGTCAGCACGAACAAACGAAACATACATGTCAGCAAGAGAAACTTCAAAGTCCATCAACGCTGTGGGTCCTTTGCGCACTTGCTGTTGTTGTTGGAATCCACCGTTGAAAAAGTTGGTGAAGATGTCAAAAGGATTGCTATGTTGTTGCCCGCCCTCGTGGGCACGGAGACCTTCCTACAGAGCATTGTCATTTAATCGAAGGCATAAGTGGAGAAGTTGGGAATATTACTTCGCCGTGTCGGTCATAAATTTGGCGCTTCTATAAAAAATGTTGGAAGATATGGAAGAAGTGAGTATGTTTGAGACTTACAGTTGGGTCCGACAGCACCTCGTAGGCTGGAAGAAGAGTTAATAGAGACCCGCACAACATCGCGAAGGCTAGTTACCGTGCGCAATTTCGACGAATTTTTCCTCTGCGCCTGAATCCTTGTTCTTGTCCGGATGGTATTTTCGACTAAGTCGTTTGTACGCCTTCCTTATGTCTTGTTCAGATGCATGTTTTGATACTAGAAGGGAGAAGTCAATGAGGAGATATGTTGTACCAATCTATGCGCGCCTTGGACTGACGCTCTAGTGTTTTGTAGAGATCTGCTGCGTTGACTAGTGCCGCTAGAAAGAGAAGGAGTAGAAGAAGGAACGTAGAGAACGCTGGCATCGCTGATGTCGATGAACAAGCGGACGAGACACGGACTCAGTATTGCTGGCAATGCAGACACGTATATCGCGTTGGCACGTGACCTCTATATGGAGTCTTGACTCTGGGCCAAGTCTGCAGCGCTCTCCGTTGACCGAGCAAATGTTCGCCCAACCAGTCTGGCGAGTGCTCAGTTCAACTCGACATAGTCGCTGCTCATTTGTCTTATCAAAGTCGCTGTCGACTGCTGCACCGGATTTCCTTCCTTACCACCCCAAAGTCAGAGGTCATCCCAATCTACCTCCTCGGCTTGCAGGCTTAACTTGACATTCACCCTTGCAGCCATTCCATTCGCCTTCTCACCAGAGGATGCCATACGCCAGGTTGGCCCCGCGGTGTCTCTCCTCAGATATCCTGACGACAATGAATCGCTCAACGTGTCGTTGAAAAAGATCCTCTCCTCCTTTCTGGCTTATGCTTTTCCAGTAACCGGGTGTGAGCCTCCCCATCCATCGCGGATACAGGCGCTGTATTTCCCCACCTGGTTCGTGGACGCTGAAATAAAGGCAAGGACTATCTACTCAAAGACCGAGAAGGATGAGCTTGATGTGGGTCGCGTTACGCTCTTGCGTACACCTTATTTAGCACCATTGTAGGAAAGTGGGAGGCGGAAAGGAAGCACAGATGAGAGTGCCGTCGTCCACTTGGACAATGTGTGAGTATTCTGGAAAGCAATCACTCTTACGCACTGATCGCCCTCTTTACAGGTATTTGCCAGGTATGATAATATTACTCATTAGGCAAGACCTGCTTGCCAATTACAGATCTAGGATATACCATGGACGTCGGACGCATTGTGATCCGCAATCCTCCAACAGATTGTGACCTAGCTCAACCATTTACTCCCGACCTGACCGAACAATGGGGACAGGACGTCATGTGTCTCCCGTTCAACACCGTGCCATTCGATCTCATCGAGCTTGCACATGAACTAGACCTCAATGATGCCGTCATCACAGATAACGTACGCTTCATTCCAGAATCCGTGCAGGCAAACTTGGTAGCTGCTTATCCTGTTCTCCTACCAGTTTATCTCCTGCAGTATGGTTCACAAGAATTTTGGCCACCGATGACTGTTATAATGACAGCTCACAATACCATGGTGAATGCTTTTGCTGTCCATGCTATTTGAAGTGTACTTACTTGCCGTCGTTCCAGGGAGTCTACCATATCTATATCACTCATCCATACCCTGAAAACAAAGTCCAGCTCACCTTCGAGGAGTTGTTCCCGGAGGATGAGGACGGCTACATTGAAGGTCATATTCGTGTTGGCAAACCCGACGTAGACGCCTCGCTGATCGGTCAAGGGGAGTCAAAAGTCTCTGAAGAACTAAGTAGTTGGTTATCCAACAAACTCTATGCGCGCGATGCTCCACTTTTGATGAGGTCGAGATTCGGACGACCTATCAAGATGGACGATCATAGGGTTCGTGAATGGACCACTGAGGAGGTGAACCGTGTCCATACGTGGATGGAGACTGGACGACAGCTCGCCTTTGTCAGGTCAGTGACCAAGGAACTCACGAAGGAGCTAAAAAGACTCAAGCGAACAGTCAATTCTTGGCAGCCATTCTCCAGAACCAAAGGAGTGAATGGAGACATCGCGCGGCAGGAGTCCGATTCGCAAAGCGAATTTGCTGAAAATATTGAGGCATCCCACATGAAGGAGTTGAATAAATTGGAGGCACACTTTCAGGAACAGCGTGCGGCTCAACTCCCCGATTGGTGGGTCCAATGGGAAGCAAATGAAGTAGCGAAACGGGAAAAAGAGGTTGGAAATGCTTCGGAGCTATCTTCGTCAACTACCAACATGAAGGAGAAAAGCAAGACAGGCACAATATGTAGGAGTTGATGCTTACCACGAAACAAACAACCTCCTCTGATGTGAAGGTGCTAATATTAGACATCTGGAGATGCACACACTGCCTGTGACTCACGATCGTGCCCACTTAGCTGATAAATAGTGATATCCACTAGGAGACCGATTACGAGGATCTACTGTACTTAATCAACTTTTCGCGCCCACCTTCTGCCAGAAGGGGAAGCAGTTGCATTGCGAGGCGGGGGTACGGTAGTCTTTGGGGGAACGATGACATCGACCTTGTGCTGTTTTTCCTGTGCCCATTGCTCCTTCTCATTCATAACGCCGATAGACACCTTTGAGTACACATCCTTGTCATCTTTACCCCAATACATCCACATCTGAACTCCAACGATGATGTTGAGGACGAGGGCCAAGGCAAACCCAGCAGTCACGATAATGTCACCAACTTCAGTGGCAGTCGTAAACAGACGCGCAACACAACCCGCAATTTGGGACACCACTGCAAAGGTCGAAAGTTGACCTGTGGAACGAGAACGAGCGTTCTGCATGATTTGTGGAAGTTTGGAAAACAAGGAGATTGGGAGCGTTCCGAGTTGAAAGAGCGCGAGAAGCTCCTTTGGGAGGGCGTAAAGGGCAATGAATGAGACGACTGTTCCTACAGCGGTGATGGCAAGTTTCCCCGCGGTATTTTGGGCCTTACGAAGGGGGGTAGAGGGGAAGTAAACGATTAGGAAAGTGATTAGGGTATTTTGGAGAGTGAGGAAGAAGTTCTCGCCGTAGGTGGAGAAAGGGAACTCGTTCCTGTAGGAGTATGCTGTAGTGATGGCATAAGCGAGGGTCTCGAGGGCATAGGCTGGTAACGAGAGGCCTCGAGCGGATTGTGCAGAAAGAACTGGAAGCGAGCAGCATGAGGTTCATGTGTGGTAAAAGTCCAAAAGGAACTTACTGAGCATTAGCTGGGGAACTTTCATAATAGATCCCCCGACGACGATACCGAGACCCAATCCCTTGGAAAAAGAGTATTTAAGACATTCCTTGTCTGTGATGTGAAGCTCCTCGACAAGCGAAGAATAGCATTTCTGTCCTATTATCGATTTGCCGAGGTCGGCGATAAACCAAGGGAGGTTTTTGGTGATGGTAGTCATCGTAGTTGGCGTTGAGGAACACACGTTCGAGGAACGACGTGGTTGGGACGTGTTGTGGCTGTGCCATTTAACCTGCTCAAAATTTCGGTGAGCAGCCATATCACCCGAGATAAAAAGTTGAGCAGAATGGCAGAGTACGATCTCACAAAAACGATAATTCCCTACCTGGATCGTCATCTGGCATTTCCTTTGCTCGCTCATCTGGTAGAGACATCGCTTTTCCCAGTCGAACAAGTTCAAGCTGCACAATATGAACTCGCGAAGGGCACCAACATGGTCGATTACGCGGTCAGCTTGTTCGAGCAGCTACATGCAGACGAGGAGATCCCTGAAGGTCTGGGCCCGTTCCGATCTCATCCTGATGAGTCGATCTAACATAGCGATGTGGAAGAATTTTCGGGTAAGCGAGACAAGGCTGTCTCGACAAACGAACGCCTGCAACAGGAGGCACAAGCTGTCCTCGATGTGATCGAGAATCCAGATGTCGCACAGGCACTTCGCCAAGATAAAAACCAAAATCTGCAGTATCTCAAAGATAACTACAACCTGACGCTGGACCAAATTACAGCGTTGTACAACTTTGGGCAGTTCCAATACACGTATGGGAACTACAGTGGTGCAGCTGACTACCTGTACCACTTCCGTGTGCTTTCTACCGATACGGAGTTGAACACCTCCGCCCATTGGGGCAAACTCGCCTCAGACATCCTCACTGGAAAATGGGAGACTGCTCTTGAGGAGTTGAACACCCTTCGAGATGTTGTCGATTCTCGTTCACCCTCGTCTCTTTTGACAAGCCCAACCGAGTCTGCCGCTCTTGCTCAACTACATTCACGGACATGGCTTGCACACTGGTCTTTGTTCGTGTACTTCAACCATCCTCAGGGACGCACCCTCCTCCTTGAGACCTTCCTCTCACCCACCTATCTCAACACCATTCAGACGTCTTGCCCTTGGATTCTGCGGTACATCGCAACCGCTGCGATTCTCTCCCGGAAATCGGCAGCTAGTAATACCGCCAGCTCTTCACGTGTCCGGCACTCCATCCGGGAAGTCGTCAAAGTTATTCAGACTGAAGAATACCAATATCAAGATCCAATCACCTCCTTCTTGAAGGAGCTATACGTTGAATTTGACTTTGAAGCTGCCCAACGAGAGCTGGCAGTAGCAGAGCGTGTTGTTGGAGACGATTTCTTCTTGGGAGAGTTTAGAGACGAATTCTTGGACAACGCACGTTACCTGATCAGCGAGGCGTACTGCCGCATACATCAACGTATTGATATTGGGTGCATCCATCGTTGCCTGCGATCTTCCTTGTCACATTCTTAACAATACCTCTGCTTCAGGGATCTGTCGGAAAGGTTGAATTTGCCCAAGGACGAAGGAGAAAAGTGGATCGTCAACCTCATCCGGGAGACTCGCATGGGGGCAGACGCGAAGATTGATTTAGAGAAGAACGTGATCGAGATTCATCGGGAACCACTTCCGGTATATCAATCTGTCATCGAAAAGACCCGCGGACTGGCCTTCCGGACTCAGGCTCTGGGAGCTGGGATGTTGCAACCTCAACAATCTGCACAGCAGAACCAACCGCAGCAGGTTGAGGGAGCACGGTGATAGTGTAACATTCGATTCTCTGGACGTGCGGTGTACGCTGCTGGCGTGAAAGTGTATTGGCCTCAGTGCCACCACTCCTCAATTTGCTTGAATTTTAGTCTGTGAGCAAATAACCAGCCCTTGCGAGCTCCCGATGCCCTGGTTCACAGTGGTGAAATTGGAAGTGAATACAACAATGCAGCCCCGACACCATCAAAGATATACATATACTACATGAAGCTGAACAAATGTTATTTCCAGCATAGTATATCGTATCCTCGAGTAATGATATGCTCTGCCCCGCCATATGCTACGTTGCACCCTCCCTGATAGCATGTTAGACTGCTTCGAGCAGGGCAGAAAGTTGGCGCTCACCAGATGTTCCCCGGTCTTTCCTGGAACTCGCACGCCGCGCACAGTAGCCATTCCATGATAGAGATGAGCACCATTCTCCTCGTATCCGCCCTGCACCGGTCGACGATGATTTGGAATACGACCCAAGCTTGTGGGCACCCACTCCATTGTGGCGGGGTCGAACGGTAAGAGGTCGTATCTTCCACGATGTTCCACCTCGGATCCACCATACGGAACACGGCAGATTGGGTTTAGACGAGGAGCGATCTTGCATGGGTGGACAGAGTTGTGCAAGATCGCAGAACCGAGAAAGACGGGAGATGTGCCGTCTGTGTCAACGCAAGGGGCGTCTTTGGTGTAAGTCGGGCCAGGGAAGGGGACGTTGACATTGAGAGGGACTCGAAAGCCTGATGGCGGCGGAAGAGGAGGAGTATAGGGAGGGGGGAGGTCCTTTTCCTTGATATCTTCAGATTTCATTACTGGGAGTCGTTCGTCACTTGTCTTTGCCGCAATGACCCCTTTTGAAAAGTTGGTGATCGTTGCACACGCCGATCTTCCAGTGATTGTACCCAGGAGTCAACAAAAGCACCGCAATCTGAGGTTCCTGCTAATGACATGGATATGTACTGCTCAACGCTCGCAGCTGCTTGTACTGATGCAGCTAGGATGGAGACCCTGCAAGGTGATTGCTGCTACCTAGTCACGTACGAACACCCGTTGTCCATCCAAACAATGCGGGAGAGGTACCACTCTCTATCCATCTGCGTCGTCCAACTACTATCCCAATGGTTCCCGTTCAGCGTCCTTTTCTTCACAGTGGGTCACACTAACAAATCTGATTATCCAGATCATAAAATCCGAACCCCTCGAACCCCTCCTTCCACTCATACTGTGAAAAGAGGAGGACTCGAAGCTTCGTCTTCCAAAGTGTGGGCGAGTTGGACGTGTTGAGGTCGCCCTCCCAACTCGCCGTATGCTCTTTGGTGATGACCTACCCGTGTTCGAGGACGGAACTACATACATTGAGAAAAATCTCGGTGACATCATCCAAGATGCAAGAAAGACGACGAGAGTTCACTGTCGAGAAAGAGGAAGAGAAACTCCAGCTCAAATTCCTCCATGTTCGCAGCCCTGACGAGTGGAAGTCTCAGCCGCCAAAGGTAACCATACGTTCTGTAGGTCAGTCTGTTGCATGACCTTTTCCGATTAGGTCGAGCAAACGTGGACTACAAAGGTCACAACTCGAGGATGGAGTGAACTGGTCCGGGCAAAGATTGGGCTCATAAAGAGGCTCGGCAGGACCCCTACCAATGCAGAGCTACGAGAAGCGGTCGAATCCGATGAAAAGTTCTGGGCGACCCCGGAGGTTCATCAAGCATTTGACGAGGATCACTGTGTAGGTTCTTCCCTTGTTCTCCCTCGAAGGCAATGTTATGATTTGACTTCCAGGTGCTGCGCGCATGGTACATGAAGTGTGTGGCTTATGGCGAGAACTTTCAAGAACAAATTGCGGTTGGCGACGCAGTGTGAATACCCAGCGACTGGATGACTGGACGTTTATACCCAAATTCCACAAGAGTAGGTGTATAAAGGACTGATTACTAGTTACACTGTATGTTATCTTCCGAGGAGCTAATAGATGCCTTACTTAATCAATGTCAAGGCCGTGATGGAGGTAGTTCTTCTGTCACCCATTCTGCAGAGGTTAAAGCGGGCAAATCTGCCACCCGTCTCTTATGACCTGAGGTCTCGGAAGGTGGGGGTGATGTATCTCCACCGGTCTGGTCAGTAACGGTGGTATCCCGTATCGACATCGAAGAGAATTTGCGATAGAATGCCTGTGTTTCCTGATTCCGTGCGTTGCTCCAGATTCTGCATGCTTCCTTGAACCGCGTAAGGATATTCGTCATGTCGTTATAAAACTTTCGTCCCTCCTCTAAATTGCGTGTAATTTCGCCATATTTCGCGTAGGCGAGATCAAGGTTTTGGAGAGCATGTTCACGCTCCTTTACAGAGGTATCCTCTCTTCGTGAGGCTAAAAACTTCTCGTGCGTAGACTTGGTGGCCATTTACTACGTGGGATGGCAACAGTCGATGACATGAGACGAAACTTGATAGCTTCAAGCAAACCCTCCTGCTTCTTCTGACCCTCCACAAGTCCTTGAATGAACTTGTCATATTTGGCAAGTTCCTCGTCAGAGATGTCTGTAAACGTCGCGGGAGTGATCTCGGCATTACGATCATAGTTCCCAACTGCTGTCATAATCCGAGGTCGGATATCATCAGCTTCTGCACGTCGCTGTGCTCTCGAAACGAGTTCGCCGCGGCCATGATGTATGTCATCAAGAGATTCCAGAAGACCTCGCAAAGCGCGAGCATGGACTTGAGTTTGACTACACGCCGTCCTTGTCTTCCCGACTACGGATACGGTAGAAGAGGGTACGAGCGCTTCGAGTTCTTCCTAAGGAGATAGTGAGTGACACTCACGTGGATCGACCCAAGTGCGTCTCTAACCTCGTCCAACGTCAACTGCGCAATGGCATTCTCCCATTCATCCCATTTCTTGCGAACAATGAGATCGCTGTGAGCAGCTTCTATTAGGATACTCCTATATCGCTCCTGTTTCTGAACAAGGTCCCGGTTCGCTTCATGAGAGGGCGGTCTTGTTATTGATATTTCTCGTCGTGCCGCCTCGTCCTCGGACGCTTCACTGTCTAATACATCCATCGCCTCGTCCAAGACTGCCATGGCGCGTCGGGCTAAGAGTTCGACATCATCAAGATATGCCTCAATCCGCTCGGGACCTTGTTCCGATCGAATTTCAGCGGCTTTCTTCAGCAAACTTGGAGGAAGTCCAATGGGACGCTCCAATGCTTCGAGCGCTGAGGGAAGGTTGAGAGAGCGTAAAGTTCGATCCACTTCATCATCAAGCTGCTGTGCGAAATCGACGATGCGTTCTTTGATGAGGGTTTGTTTGTTATCGCTGTAAATATTGATAGCCTCCCTGGCCCCCCAGCTGAGTAGTTCTCCAAAAAGGACGTGCCCATCACCTATCACGCTGTTCGGGTCTGATAAACCGGGTGGCACATGACCCTGAACCATGATGACTTCCTGAATCGGTGCGATTGCATTCGAAGGTGGCACATCCTTATGGTAAATGAGATCGTTGTCGCGTTCGGCACGAGCGACGTTTTTCTGCAATACATCTAGCAGAGACTTGACAAATGTCAGGACACAAGCGATTCTATCGGAAAACTAAGATACCTTGATATCCCCCAAGACAGCGGGCGCAACGGTGCTGCGTTTAGCGGTGGCATACCCCTTTTGGGCCTCAGCCTCTGCGTCGATCAGTCGTCGTAACTCGTCACCATATTTGTTAGCCTCGAGGTCATCCACGCTTTTTCGGTACTGTGCTGCGGCACGAAAATGACGATGTTTCGTGTCGAGATGAGACAACCAACTTGAAGGGAGTTTTTCGGATATATCTGAAGAAGCCGATCGTAATGAATCTAAAGAAGCCGCGTATAGAGATGCCACGCCAGCAGCCAATTTCGCGATAAGGCTATTCTTGTATTGGTCTACGACGAGAGAGATGAGGGTGGCATGAGCATACGATCATGGCGCCACTTGCCTACGACTGCGCGTTGCCAAGCACATTCTTGGGCTTGGGCGAGCATGAGGGACTCTAGGCTGTGAATGAACGGTTCGGTTAGATCCAAAGGACTCTCGTCGGCATCTGGGGGGACGTTGAGCTTAGGTAACGCGACCGTACGGAGGAACGAGAGCGTCCCAGCAGCATTCTGATAATACGCGCTTGCTCGCTTTAGACCATCTTGGGTGGATCTGTCCTCGGAGGCGGCCAGCTGAGAATAAAGGGCGGCCAGGTTGAACAAAGTGGCAGCCTTCTCAAAGGTCACACTGCGGAGTGAAACAGGGATGGAGGATGGGGACGCGAAGGCATGGGCATAAGCAAACTCGACACCGATCTAAGGTGTGATAGAGTAAGAAGAAAACGCGAAAGGTGCGGGAGTGCACGGACATCAGAGGGGAGCTTTGACAAGACAAAGACGAGTTGTGCATGATAACTGGGTGAGGTGAGATTGGATACGAGGGGGAAGAAAGGGACATACGCGACGAACGCATTGACAACATCAGCGCGGACTGCGCTCGTTGTACACGCCGCTCTGAGAGACTCCCATTGGGCGATGTCGGGTTTGTAGGCATCCGGGTGATCGTCTGTGTGGCGATGGAGATAGTCGCGGAGAGCGGTACGAATCTGTGCGTTGTAGGTCTTTTTAGTTGGCAAGGTGAGGTGGTTTGGCATGGCTATGAGCTTGGTGATGTGGATGAGGAAGGGTTGGTTTGAGTTATTGATTTAGCGTCAACCGCGCCACTGTGATTCTCTCATAACTCACCGACATTGACAGTCACTTCTCGCGCTCGTCTCCTCCTCGATACCCTTCTCTTCCTGTCCTCCCCCCCACCCATTTTTCCCTTCCTTTGTATTCGACACGCCGCACTGGTGCTGCACTAAACAACCGTTCAATTCAGTGTCAAGACTCAAGCTCGAGCGTTGCACCCGTCACCACTTCCTCATCCTCATACCATTCCCTATCTCATCATGTCTTACGGCGACCAACAACCCTCGCCCGTCTCACCAATGGGCAGGCGTCTTACGAACAGAAATAACAACCGCTACAGCGTCACCGCCTTGTTCAGTATGGCCGCGGAACAGGATGTAGAAGTAGAGGACGATTTGGCCAGAGCCCAGAAACGCCTACGAGATCTGAAAGGAAAGATCTCTGCCCAGTCAAAGAAGAACTTTGTCCTTGAGCGCGACGTTCGCTATCTCGATTCTCGGATAGCACTTCTCATTCAAAATCGTATGGCAGCTGATGAACAACGTGAAGTTGAGCGAACACTCGAAGATGTCGATCCAACCGAAGGCCACTACCCCGATGACCGAAAGTTGCAACAATATTCAAATCTTTTTTTCCTCCTCCAATCCGAACCACGCCACATCGCCAACCTTTGTCGTCTCGTCAGCCTCTCTGAAATCGATACCCTTCTCCAGACTGTCATGTTCACTTTGTATGGCAACCAGTACGAGAGTCGCGAAGAGCACTTGCTGCTTACCATGTTCCAGTCCGTACTGTCTGCCCAGTTTGAGACAGCAACAGAATTCGGTTCCTTACTGCGAGCGAATACACCCGTCTCTCGTATGATGACCACCTACACCCGCCGTGGCCCTGGTCAAAGTTACCTCAAAGGCGTTCTCGCAGAGCGCATCAACAGCCTCATAGAGCATAAAGATCTCAATCTTGAAATAAATCCCGTCAAGGTCTATGAGCAGATGATCAACCAAATTGAAGAAGAAACTGGTACACTTCCGCCGAATCTTCCCCGTGGTGTCCCCCCCGAAGTTGCGTCGGAGAATGCTGATGTCCAAGCTATCATTGCACCGCGTCTCACGATGCTCATGGAAATTGCCAATAGTTTCCTCGTTACCATCATCGAGAGCATGGAAAGCGTACCCTACGGCATTCGGTGGATTTGTAAACAGATAAGAAGTTTGACTCGCCGAAAATATCCTGAAGCCACCGATTACGCGATTTGTTCTCTTATTGGTGGATTCTTCTTCCTGCGTTTCATTAATCCTGCCATTGTTACGCCGCAGGCGTATATGCTAGTTGACGGAGTGCCTGCAAAGCACCCTCGACGGACTTTAACACTCATCGCAAAGATGCTTCAAAATCTCGCCAACAAACCCTCGTATGCGAAGGAAGCTTACATGATTACGCTGAACCCTTTCGTCGAGAACAACAAGGCACGAATCAATCAATTCCTCAACAGTCTTTGCGAGGTTGGAGATTTCTATGACACGCTCGAGATGGACCAATACATGGCGTTATCTAAGAAAGACCTTATGATCCATATCACGATGAACGAATTGTACAACACCCACGCGCTGATCCTGCAACATATTGAGACACTCTCACCCAACGATAAACAGCATCTGCGTATCCTTACCGATGAACTTGGTCCTGCTCCACCTCAGGTTCCCCGAAAAGAGAATCGTACCATCGAACTGAACCTTTACAGCCGTTGGGAGACTCCAGTTCAAGACCTCCACACGGCCCTTATGGACTCTATTTCCCAAAGTGATATGTTGTACATGGAAACCAAGTCCATCCTTGTTCAGCTTGTTCGGTCTATCCCTCATTCCGCTGAAAAACGGCCTTATAACCTTGGAGCGCTAGCTGAGCGCGCCGCAACCACCAAAGACGCCACCCTTGTTCGCAAAGGCATTAAGGTTAAGGAGATGCTCCGCGAGTTGGAAGAATTAAAGGTAATTGATCCAGCGGATGGCTACAAACTCATGCAAGACGAGGTTGCTGCAGAGCTTGCTCACTTGGGCAATCTGCGGGACAAGGTGGTGCTGGAAACCAAGTCGTTGGAGGCCGTCTACAAGACTATTTGCGATCACAACAGCTACTTGCGTTCGCAGCTCGAACAATACAAAGCATACCTGCAAAACGTCCGGTTGACCGCCTCCAAGGATAAGGGCAGCACTACAGGTGTTGGCGTCGTCACCGTTGGTGGGAGGGAGAGGAAGCCTTCGAAGAGCGCAGTACTTGGTCCCTACCGATTCACTCATGCGCAGCTTGAGAAGGAAGGGATCATCGTTGAGAGTAACGTCCCGGACAATCGCCGTCCGAACATCTACTTTAACATCACTTCACCAAGTCCCGGGACGTTCATCATCTCGTTACACTATAAAGGACGTGAGAAAGCAATCCTTGAGATGGATTTGAAGATTGATGATCTACTGGAGAAGCAAAAAGATAACAAGCATCTGCTCGACCTCGAGTACGTTCAGCTGAATGTGCCCAAGGTCCTTGCTCTCCTCAAAAAGGTCTTCGCTAAGCGATAATCCACTCTCCTGGGACACTTTGACCTATCGTTAATAAGATGTTCATTTTTGACTTATGTCATATTCATTCTGCCATACTAGTCACTCGTTTTCTTTTGCGCCTTTCGCCTTTGACTCCCCTCTAATTACAGCGTACTCTTTTCAACCCCATGTGACCTTGTTCGTTCTGGAATTTTTGGATGTATTACTCGTGTAGTTATGTGTGTTTCTGGATACCTGTCTTCTTACTCCTCGAGTTTCATCTGTCTAGTATGATAGTAAACTCATCACCGAAGTTGCAAGGGTCGAAACGAACATACACAGCGTATGCTTTGCCTCTCACATGTGACGGCCTAAAAATGGCAGAGCCGCTGAACAGCCTGGGCGCAACGGTTGTTCAATGAAGTGATCCGCGATTAGCACCGCAGCTCGTAGTACGGCCTCAACAATGGAATCCTAATTCGACACTTTCTTCCCCCCCTTCCCTCCCCCTACTAGCATCCCACTCAATCTTCTAAGAGCGCTACTGGAGCGAATCCATCGAATGCGGTCGTCGTAGATGCCTTTCATAGAGACCAATATGCCAAGCTGGTTCTCACATTCCTTGCTGTTCGTTCTCTGTCTTGTGGGCTTCAAAACGGTCGCAGCAGTCACACCTCAGACCATCTCGCCAGCTCTGCATCTAGGCCAACAAGCGGGGTCAAACAGCTCTCAACCAAACAACAATGGAATTGCTCCCCTTTCGTTAGCTGATGATGGGTAAGGATCAGCCTAGGTCGTCTTATGAGTGGAATGATTGACTGTTGACGTTCCTTGAGGCACATACTACACCGTAATCGAAGCAGGCAAAATCAGCTTTCGTGTGTCGATAGATACCGGATCTTCTGACCTTTGGTTGGTATCGACGGATTGTAATACCCCGACCTGCTCTGCTGTCCCGAAATACCCGCTAACATACGACTCTCCAACATTCGTCTCGGTCAACAACAACGCTACCGACTTCAGCGTTAGTTACGCTGATGGTACCGGCGCGTCAGTTCAGTCATCTGTTTGCATTCCTTATTGACATCGTCGATGCCATACGGCGCGTCAGGCTTTGTTGCAATGGAGTCGGTCGAGGTCTCGAACGTCACCGTGTCCAAGCAGGCTTTTGGTGAGCACGCATGCTGTTCCATCATGCCGTCCCCTACCAATCACTCACACAAATTGCTTGCGTGAACATTTGCAGGCCTGGTGACAAATTCGAATGTCTCATTGAGTGATGATAGTAGTGGCATTCTCGGTCTTGGATTTCCCCGATTGTCGGAAATTAATGCGCTTTCTGCTAATGCTGTGTGTTGTCCTTCCGCGTGTCAATGGCGATGTCGATGCTGACAGACCTGTTTACTGTCGACGCACGTGCTTTATAGCCACGCCTTTCATTGCAAGCTTGTGTGAACAAGGCATACTTGACTATCCTATTTTTGGATTGAGCTTGACGCGAAATTCGACGGGAACCATCGCATTGGGCGCTATCGATGTATCGGTCGTACGGAACGAAAGTGAGATCGTGTGGAATGACGTGGTTCCTTTCTCGCCGCTGGTAGGTACACAAGAGACAACATCAGGATATATGTACTGGGCGATCTATTTGACGGGTTTCGCGGTTAATGGGAGTAGCTTGGCGCCAATGCCCACATATCCTGGGCCAGCTGGAAACTCGTCGATTGCACTTTTAGACGTGTAAGGTTTGCTACGCGTTATGATGGCAGCTGAGTACTGAGCAGCTAATCTATAGAGGCACCGATGGATTGTATGGCCCCTACCAGGACGTATGTAATCGCAGGGCTCGGGGTGGACTAGATGTTTCCGCTGGACTGAATCTATTTCGTAGGTGACACGGCTGTATGAATTATTTCCGGATAGCCGACTCGTTGACGAGAGTGAGTGTACATACTAGCTAGTATATAATGTTGGACTCACTGTTGCTCAGGTGGACAATGGGCGGTACCCTGTGATTCATCGGCGATCATGTCCTTCAGCTTCGGGACTGGGTCCATATTTAATCTTCAGCCTACTGACTATATCATTGGTCCGACTGCAGGCAATCCTGAAATGTGTTTGTCCTGGCCGATTGCTTCACCACCCAACCCCAATGGTATCGATTGGGAACTCGGTAAGATGAGCTGCTGTTTCGTGTATGATCGTCCTAAGTGATTCATCCGGAACGCCGTTTTTGCGTACTGTATACTCTGCATGGAGGTAAGAACTGGGTGCCTCATATGCCTGGTATAGCACTACTTACGCCTTTATTTGCCCAGCTATGGCATTGATGACTTTCAACCTCCGATGATCGGTTTGTACTCACTGTACAACTCTTCTACCCCTGTCGAGTCGCCTGCCCAGGTGGCTTTGTTCTTTGCCTCTCCGTCTGCCACCATAGCGACCACGCTACCCAACTACCTTCTGCCGACCCCAACGTACTCGACACCTCCCTATGCATTCAACACCGCCGTGCCTGCACCATTCGGTGAAATAGTTGTATCGGAGCTCGCGACTAACACCTACTTGCCACTCGTTGCTACACCCGAAACTATTTTGCCCAAGGTTTCAGACGCATATACCCTGATCGTGACGGACGCACAAGGAGACGTGATGACGTCAACGTATCACCTCACGGAACCCTCTGTCGTTCTTGGATTACCTCCAGGATGGAGTAGTGCTCAAACGCTGCGAGCGCCGGCCGTTGCACTCTGTATTTCGCTACTGGCAGCCGTTTGTGCGGGTGTATGGATACTATAGTATGCCACGATACGACGGTGCCCCTCTCTCATATTGATGTTACTGATGTTATTCAGATTCAGGGGCTTGGACTGGACTTGTTGCTACGTCTTCCAGAAAATGTCCATAATTCTCGTGCGATTTTGCTGTTTTTCCTTGCATATAGACATTTACATAAATAAACAATTATCATGGACTGGAGTTTGTAGACTCGGACTTGCGACCCGTCTCGCTTGTTCTCTCTCGTTCCTCGAATTTACTGCAGTCTATGCGGCTCTAGACAGGTCCAGGTGTTGTCGTTGGTCTCCGCCGGCGTTGAATGGGATGTACCGTGCGGCTTCGGACCAGTCCAGCCTCTCCAGGTACCTGATATCTGCTGCTGGTGAATATCATCTCCGCCGGTGCTGAATACATTCCATTCCTCTAGCTATAGGAAGCCATACGTCACTCGGGGTCTATGCGGTCATGACTCTGCGGTATAAAGATGCCAGGTCTCCTTTAGATCCCCTGTCTCATCCTGCATACCAACCATTTTGATCCTCTCTACGTCCATCCAGAATTTGATCGTCGTCCTCACCGTCCTGTTGCGCGATGCCTCCTCAACTACTTTTTCAGTCCAATCCACCCGCTGACCCCTCCCACCTCCCCGACTCCGTGTTAGATTATCGCGTTCGCGTCGTTGCCGACCATGTTATCGGTGCTGATGAGCTCAATTCTCTTCGCATGTTTGAGCGAGCTGCAAATTACATTGCTGCAGCTATGATCTTTCTGAAAGACAATGTTCTCCTTGAAAGGAAACTCGTCTCAGATGACATCAAGCCCCGCCTCCTTGGGCATTGGGGAACGTGTCCTGGTTTGGTCCTCGTTTATGCGCATCTAAACCGCATTATCAAGAAGACCAATCTAGATTCCCTGCTCGTCGTGGGACCTGGTCATGGCGCCCCTGCCATCCTCGCTTGCTTGTGGCTCGAGAATTCACTCGCATCTAGTTGGCCTCTGTACAGTCGAGATAAGGCAGGATTGACGAGGCTTATTACCAAGTTCAGCACTCCTGGAGGGTTTCCAAGCTAAGCTGCGAATATTTCGTTAAATATTATCTGACATCAACGGACCCGCCTTAGCCACATCAATGCGGAGACTCCTGGTAGTATCCACGAAGGCGGAGAACTGGGCTACGCTCTTAGCGTCTCCTTTGGTGCTGTCATGGACAACCCAGACCTCGTCGTTACATGCGTTGTGGGTGATGGCGAAGCAGAGACCGGAGCCACTGCAACCGCATGGCACGGAATCAAGTATATCGACCCCGCCGAGTCGGGCGCTGTGCTTCCTATTTTGCACCTGAATGGGTTCAAGATATCCGAACGTACCATTTTTGGATGTATGGACGACAAGGAATTGATAGCGTTGTTCAGGTGAGTCGGTGTAGCTACAGCGGAGGTATGTTTGTCTTTGTTCTAATTCGACGCCCAGTGGCTATGGCTACCAGGTCTGCATCGTCGATGACTTGAAAAATATTGATAGAGACCTTGCTTGGGGTATGGAGTGGGCTCTCGGCGAGATCCATCGTATTCAGAAGGCAGCACGCTCCGGAAACCCTATCGTCAAACCTCGATGGCCTATGTTAATATTGCGTACCCCCAAAGGCTTGACGGGTCCGAAAAAACTTCATGGGGAGTTTATCGAAGGATCATTCAGAGCTCATCAAGTACCCCTTCCGGAAGCCAAGACATCGACCGAAGAGCTGTATTTGCTGCAGGAATGGCTGGCCAGTTATCGATCTGAGGAGCTCTTCACACGCGACGAGAGTGGAATAGCTGGTGTGCCTGTAGACGATGTCATCAAGATCATTCCGGATATCGCGGGGAAGAGACTCGGCGCGAGGAAGGAGGCGAACGCATCTTTTGAGCAGCTGTCAACCCCGGATTGGTTGACGTATGGGGTTCAGAGTGGTAAGGAGGCCAGCTGTATGAAGACCGTTGGGGAGTATCTTCGCGATGTGATACAAAGTAATCCGAAAACCTTCAGGATTTTCTCTCCGGACGAACTTGTTTCCAACAAGTTAGACGCTATATTTGATGTCACGGGACGAAACATGCAGTGGGACATCGCTTCTCGTGCACGAGGCGGGCGTGTCATCGAGGTTCTCTCCGAACACATCTGCCAAGGTATGTTACAAGGGTACACGCTTACGGGAAGGACGGGTCTCCTACCGTCGTACGAAGCTTTCCTGGGCATCGTACAGACAATGATGGTACAATATAGCAAATTCACCAAGATGGCTTTCGAGACTGGTTGGCGCCGTGATGTTGGTTCTCTCAACTACATCGAAACATCTACATGGGCCAGGCAGGAGCACAATGGCTTTTCGCACCAGAACCCTTCCTTTATCGGCGCTATCCTCAACCTGAAGCCGAGGCTTGCACGCGTATACCTTCCTCCTGATGCGAATTGCTTCCTTTCAACTATAGCGCATTGCTTGAGGGCCAGGAACTATGTTAACCTCATGGTCGGCAGCAAACAGCCGACCACGGTATGGCTGAGTCCAGAGGAGGCGGATCGCCATTGTGTTGCCGGCGCTTCGGTCTGGAAATTTGCGAGCGTCGACGAAGGAATGGATCCAGATGTCGTTCTCGTTGGCATCGGTACGGAAGTTACTTTTGAGGTAGTTGTAGCTGCTGTCCTCCTCCGCAAGCTCGCTCCTGCGCTGCGGGTGCGTGTCGTCAACGTGACAGATTTGATGATTCTCGGTGCACCTGGGGTCCACCCTCACGCGTTGAGCAGCGAAGACTTTGAGACACTCTTTACGGAGGATAGAGGGGTCATTATCAATTACCACAGCTATCCGATTGAGCTTCAGGGTCTGCTGTACGGCCGAGTCGGTACCGAGAGGATCTCCATTGAAGGGTTAGCCATTACTCTTTGTTTGACTGCTGGCTGACGAATACTCAAGGTATCGCGAGGAGGGAACGACAACCTCGCCGTTCGATGTCTGTTTTACAAAATTGGTCTCTTTGATAACTGATCATGTTGTTTAGATGATGCTCAGCAACCACGTTTCACGTTATCATGTGGCTGCTGCTGCCGTGCGTGCAGGGGCGCTGTACAATTCAAAGGTCGCTACTCAAGCTCATGAGGTTGCTTCCTACATCATGCATCTCGCAGCGAAAGACAAGGAATTCATCTATCGCGAGGGCCGGGATCCCGATGGCACCTTTGACCCTCCTGTCTTTCGCGATGGCAACTGAACGGTCTTTGCATTATCAAACGAAGTAGGTGTATGAATACTGTCCTAGTCAAATTGTATGAATATAGGAAGATTATTGTCTGAAAACTTGGGGTGAGACGGAAAGCAAAAAGCGACAGGCCTGGGACTCGAACCCAGAATCTCTAGCGCCGGAAACTAGCGCGTTACCATTACGCCAACCCGCCTTGACCAGAAGGAAGAACGATGGCCCATATATGCCCGAATAGGATCAATCCCACTTGTCTCCTTTCCAAATCAGAAGTTGGTCCGTGCGCGATTCAGCAGGGTATATAATCGTGCGTCGAACACTGTGAATCCTTACCACTCTGGCCTTTTGGCTTAGATCAAGTGTAGTATCTGTTCTTAATAGTTTAACCACTATTATGAGGGCACCGCCCTCATTATTTGGTTATCAAATTTTTGCCGCCCTTGTCCCTCGCGAGCTCTGCTTGCAACTCCGAGGGCGCGATGACCTTGCTACTGCAGTACCGGCTTGTGTCGTCGGGGGATCTCTCCCTGGCTTTTGCCTTGCTTTGTCTTTTCTTTGCTATGTCTTTTCTTGGTGTCACTAGACTCCAATCATGGCATAGCAAACAAAATGCACAACAGCAATCTTATAGATCTTTTGTTGCTGTAATGCTTTGGTATTTTGTATATTATGTATGAAGGAACTGTAAAATATATGGCTTTCTTGTCACTTCTTTGCTGTTTGTGTTCCCCAAGAGTACCACAATCAACGATTGAATCCCACCTCCCAATGAATGAAGGATATGTATGTCAGGAGAATAGGTATGTACAATTGCAGCAACAGATACAACTCAATGGTGAATAGAAGCTCTACATTTACTTCTTTGGTCGCCTCTTGACCTCCTCTTCCTTGCATGCATGCAGCAAGATCTTGTTAGGATGCCCCGGAGTCATTCCACTGTGTCCCTTCGACCAATCGTACGAGACAGCATATGCGAAAATAGTGCCGTTGCGGTTGAAGGTCGTAGCACTGATGGGACCTGACGTAGCATCAAACGCTACATGATACAAGGTCAGGTGGGTCTGTAGCAGCGATGAGAAGAACATACTCTTGAGTCGCGTGCGTGCGTCCTTGTCCCAGAAGTGAATAGTTCCGTCCGACCCTATTTATAAAAGGTGAGCCTCAGCATATTCAGACGAAGAGCTGATATTCACCGCAAGTGGAGAAAGTACCGTGTACGGGATGGAAGGAGATATCGTTCACGGCATACACCAACGATTGATCCTTGGCGTTGGGTGTCTGGTCCTTGCGGTGACATTTAAAAGAGAAATTACCCCTTGGAGTGATTTCAGTGCTGGTTCTGACCTCGTTAACGGTGACCGGCTTACGAGTTATCTTTATCTTCGACATATCTATAGAGCGAGGAGTGGTAGGACGGAGAAGCAGTGGGAAGGTGAGACGTACTGTATTGCTACGCGACCTTCGATGCTACCGACCGCAAACCCACTGCTAGGGGAGTTAGTGAAGCATGACACGACACGTGTCTGCCACTTCAGCGGCGATACAATGGTCTGAATGACTCGGGATGAGCGGTGGAAGTGGTGAAAGTGGGATCGATTGCATTGACCTTATAAGCAGTGGTCGGATTTGTCAAGTTGAAAATTTGAATATGACGTTCTGCGGTTCCGACGACTAGAAGGGGATATTGCACGTCCATGGTGTAGCAGCGCTCTGGTAGTTGAACCGTGGCCACAGGCGTTGCTGAACGAAGATCCCAGTACTACGCAAGTCAAATTAGGGACCATTCTTGCGCCGTATCGCTCATATCCACCGACCTTGAGCGTCTTATCCCAGCTTCCGGTGGCAAGAATACTGCCCTGAGGTGTTTCTATCCACTTTACGACTTTAATGGGGGCATCGTGTTGAGCGACCTGTGTTGTTTGACCGTTTGTGATGTCGAACATGCGTGCTGCATTGTCTGCGCCGCCTGATATGACTTTATTTCCATCCTATGAGATGAATATGAATGGGTTGTGAGCGAAGAAAGCGACACGAGACGCACCTTGTTCCAACACACGCTCAGCACGGGTCCCTGATGGGCGTACATGGCCTTTCCTTGTGTCTGACCGCCTGTGCCGACCTCATACAAGCGGACATTGTTGTCCCAACTACCTACGGCGAGATAGTCAGCTGCGGAGGAGAAAGCGAGGGATGAGATGGAGTCAGAGGGTGGCTCTGGTATTTCGACGTCTTTTTCGGCGGCGGCTGGTTGGGTCGCTGGCTGAGCAGCTGCGCCAAAGAAAGACATGGCGCGAGATTTGGGTTGGGATAGGAGAAAACGAGAATTGTCGCTCTCTCTCTCTTTCTCACGCCACTCCCTCCCTCATGCGTGCTATCGTCTGTCCGCGTGCGCCCATCAGCCCAACAGAACTCGTCTACACGTCCACCCATCCCACTCCATCCCCGAGACAAGGCCATGTATTGATTCGCGTCAAGGCTTATGGTTTGAACAGATCAGAACTATTCACCAGACAGGGGCACTCTCCTGGCATAGCGTTCCCCCGTGTGCTCGGTATCGAGTGTGTCGGCGAGGTCGAAGACCCAGGGGAACTCGACCGATGGAAGAAGGGCGACGCTGTAGCTGCCATCATGGGTGGAATGGGCAGGCAGTTCGACGGGGGTTACGCCGAGTTTACGCTCGTACCGCACACTGCCGTCTCTCCACCGATTACTCTCCCCAGAGGCATCACATGGGCACAGTTTGGTGCCATCCCTGAAACTTATCTCACAGGTAAGCCCGACCTCGCCCCTATCTTACACGTATAACCGCAATCAGCGTGGGGCACCCTCGGCCAATCTCTGAATCTTAACAAGAATGACACGCTTCTCATTCGTGGAGGAACCACCAGCGTCGGTCTCGCCGCTGCTTCCCTCGCGAAATCATCTCTATTCAACTGTCACCGCGTCATCTCTACCACTCGATCCCAGTCCAAAGCATCCGTCGTGCGTGACTGTGGAGCCGACGACGTCATTATCGACACGGGATCCGTCAAAGAAGAGGTTCTCAAATTGACAAACGGTCGGGGCGTTGACAAGTGCATCGAACTCGTCGGTGGACCAACCTTGGCGGATTCGTGTGCGTCCTTGGCCCCTAACGGCCTGATCAGTATGATCGGGTGCGTTTCAGGCGAGTGGACGTGCAAAGAGTTCGATCCCATGACTGCCCTGGCACCTGCAAAGCACCTGACCGTGTTCTCTTCTGGGACGGTCGACATGTCTAAAGCTCCCGTGCAATTCATAGTAGATTCCGTAGCCAAGGGAGACCTCAAAGCAGGCATCGACAGGACATTCAAGATGGAGGATACTGGCGAGGCTCATGCTTACATGGAGACAAACAAAGCAGCTGGAAAAGTGGTTTGTGTTGTCGACTGATATCGACGGATGAGGAATCAGTGGATCTATCAAGTCTATGAACAATACAGTGTATCATTAAATTGTCCGGATCAGCGGGTGCTTTCACGGTTAGCCTCCGAGGCGCATGCATTTGAAGGTATAATCATAACACATTAGTAGCTTCCGTAGATATACTTGCAGTTAACGCAGTGGCACTCGACACGTCTTCTAGATCATGATGTTTTTTCCTTTGGAACCTCCAACAATGGATCGAGGGAAGATTCCGGCTGACGGTACGAACCACCCACACGATCTGCCCACGTAAAGTACTGACCGTAGTTTACCGTGAAATAAAGATGGTGTAGGGTGTGATGAGCGGGACCGTTGATGACGTGTTCGAGTGGATGACCGGTAATCATATCGGAATCATGAATCAAGATGCTCCAAAAGTTGACGAATACGAAGAGACCGAGATAAAGCCATCGGTGAAGTGGGAAAATGAATATGAACAAGTGATATGGCACGGACTGCAAGTACCCATCGACTGGGTGGAACGCGTGCGACGCGAACGGTGTCGGTATTAGCCATTTGTGATGGGGCTTGTGGAACGTCTTGTAAAGTCTGGGGTGATGAAGAAGTCGGTGCACCCAGTAAATGCCGTAGTCCGTGAAGAGCAAGAAAAACGGAATTGAAAGCACGAAGTATGCCCAACCATAATCAGAGATATTGTCGTAGAGTCTCGAATAACCCATCACCTCCGCTTGGAACCAGGGGAGGGTCAAGAGAATCATTGCTGGGAAAGCTTTCAAACTTGCTTGAATTTCCAACTTGACTTGGTCTTTCAAGAAGCGCGGGTGCCTCATCATTTCATGGTTGAATACGAATTGGAAGGAGAGACCAGCGAATAGAAAGTAGAGGATATGGATGCCAATCAGGGTTATGATCGTCAGTGATAATATTTGTCTAGGGATATAATCTCGAGGCCATGCAGATTGCGGGTGGAAGGATGTGGAGGAAGCGTTTGCGAGGAATGATTGCGAGGCCGGGTCGACGAAGGGGTCGTTCAGGGGAACGATGCGGGCCCAGAGGTTGTCGAGGAGATAGTTGTCTGCCGCGTCGAGCACGATATCCATGACGAGGACGATATTTTGACGGTCGTGCTCAAAGGGAAGGGGGTAACGGGCGTCGCTTTTTATACTGCAACTCGAGTGTTCACCGCTGACATCAGGCCACTTTTTTTTTGCGGACCGTGGACAAGAAAATACTCAAGTTTAGATCACGCCCGCTCCCTCCCATTTCCCCCTCCACACAACCCGTCTGGCCTCGTCGGACACGCTAATAGTATTGTTATCTCGACCCAGCATCGCTCGCTCGGGTCTAGAGTCGAAACATTGAAGAGTTGTGTACGGGGCGTTGGCATGACTAAGGTGGCGCTGCAGACGTATTTTATGGGAGGTCATGCGATTGTACGATCCCCGGAAGAAAACTTTTGGACGACACTGTCAAAAAAAAATATCAGGAGACTCTGACGGGAAATGGAGCGTGACATCTTTGCTCCGTTTGTATCCTTCGCAGGTCTGTGGGCGACGGGTTCGAGGTCATCACCGTCTTCTACAGCGAACACGCGTTGGGCACCCTCTCCTACCGAGTCTCCAGCGAGAACTGTCAGCACCGAGTTTAGCAGGGATTGCCTTCCAGAAATCCCTGGGCGGTCATCCGATCCTCAGCCATCTTTCTGGTGGAAACACTTACGCTCGAACTTTCCATCTTCTTATCAGCGGTACTGACCATACATGCCCCATTCGCTGTTTCGACTTCCTTTCGCTCTCGAACAAACGGTCCTCCCCGTTCTATTGGAAGAGTCGCCCCCCTCTAAATGAGCCTGAGTAACTCTCCCATATCGACATTAGTCCATGCATGGTATAAACGCGTGTTCGCCGCTAGTCAACTTGCATTACCGAATTACACCAACGGAACCCAAAAAAATGGAAGCCACGCTTCTCAGCAGCCCCTCAACGCAAGGCGAATCATTCGCCTGAACGCGATCAACACTGCCAACACGTGCGCCTTAAACGTCAGTTCTCTCTCTCATATCTCTGAGCTCAAACTTCACGTTCATCCTTCTCTCAACTGACGACAATGGGTCAAATCATTCCATGCATCAGACGCAATCAGCTAAACAAGTTTGCCGACGAGGAGCCAAAGAGTCCAGTAGCTCCTCCCGTCGTTCGTGAAACCGTCTACATTGCGTACGTCGTCATGTGTGCCATCGTACAAGCGTGCTTATCAGTTACATCAGGGTTATGGGATCCACCGGTAGTGGCAAAACGACGGTGTGTCACTTCGTCTAGGTCGATTGTCCATGCTTGCTCATGTCTGCAATGTCAGTTCATCAACTTGGCGTCGGGGTCCACCCTCAGGGAAGGTTCCGGCTTGGAAAGCTGCACCAATCAAGTCCAAACGTCAGCGCCGTTCAACATAGGCAGTCAGCAGGTCATCTTGATCGACACGCCCGGCTTCGACGACACGACATTGACGGACACCGACGTCCTGAAGCTTATAGCAGCTTACCTTGTCACTACGTCAGTCCGTTTCCATCCTCAGCCTTCGGTGAATTGACGCGCACAACCCTTCCTGCCACAGCAACAAGCAAGGTGCACGTCTTGCAGGTGTCATCTATATGCAGAGGATCTCCGACCTGAGGGTTGGTGGCTCGGCTCGGCGCGATTTTAGAATGTTCCAGGAACTTTGCGGCGAAGAAGCCTACCAAAATGTTGTCATCGTCACCAACATGTGGGGTTCCGTCACTGCGGAGGACGGGGAAGCCCGAGAGCGAGAACTCGCTGACAAGGATATCTTTTTCAAACCGATCCTTGATAAAGGAGCAAAGCTGCTGCGCCACGACAACACCAAGCAATCCGCTCACCATATTCTCGAACACTTTATCCACAAGGAACACGTCGTTCTTCGAATCCAGCGGGAATTGGGAGAGGGTATGGACATCACCCAGACAGCTGCATATATACAACTCGATAAAGAGATGTCTGAACTTTGCGCACGCCACCAGAAGGAACTAGCGGCTCTCAGAGAGGAGATGGCAGATGCCGAGCAGAGCCAAGACGAGGAGACGCGGAACGAGCTTCAGGAAGAAGTGCGCAAGGTCGAAGCTGAACTGCAGAATGTGCAGAACCAAGCTTCACGGCTCGCTTCAGAGTACCAGGCGGAATTACGCAGAATCGAGGAAATATTGCAAGTGAAGGAAGGATGATTCGTGTTTGGAACATCTGGAACATGTTATGTAGGATCGCGTCGTAATTTCTGTTTATTGTTCGACTTCTCTGTAGTGTACGCATCTCAGGTCGTGTAGCAGGATCTGGATGTGCTGGCACACAATCTGGACTCCACAATGCGATGCTCGTCTTCTTCTAAACCGCATTGTTGCGTGACATCGGTGTATTGACTTGCAAACGTGGCTTTCGGCGTAAACGACACTAGACTTTGCAATTCACCGTAGGTCAACGTGGCCCTCGAGGTCGCCGTATTCATGCAGGCACAAATTCAGGGGCTAAAGCGACTGCGAGGACAATTTGAACTCAAAGCAGCAGGCTTCGTCGTGGTGCGACCTATTAGCCGATCAGCGAAACGTTACCAACGTGTTTTCGAAACCAATCGTTGGTGCGTTAGTTGCCACCCTGGACCGTAAACATGTGTCGCTTGATCGTTGTCCAGATGCAATGTGAAGACCATGCGTGGTGTAGGCACTGCCAAGGTAAATATAAGAGAAGGTTGGCCTGAAGACGCATATTCCGAACCTACCCTTTCCTCATCCTCCAGAACACACACACTCATCGACAACTAGTTTTATCCACTGTCTTTCGTCCCTTGACCTTCTATCAGTATGGCTCTTCGCGGAAAAGAGATTCGAATTGCGTAAGTCCTCCCCTACCTGCGTCCGCCCGTCTCCCCTTGCTCATCCGTCGCTCGACAGAGTTATGGGGGCCACTGGAAGTGGCAAATCCACCGTAGGCACCTCCCAGTCGGGGGGTTTTCCTAGACACCGTTGGTCGCGGACTGGAGAGCTGCACCTCCGAAGTGCGAACGTCCAGACCCTTTCTCCTCAACGGCCGTATCGTCACCTTGATCGACACCCCCGGGTTCGACGATACGACGCGCAGCGACACGGACATTCTTTCGTCCATCGCAGCTTATCTATCCAACACTTAAGTATCTTTTTTTCATCGAGATCCCATCACACCCCGCCTCTGGAGTCTGGACACGTACTTAATCAATCGCACAGTTATGAACAAGGCGCTAAGCTCGCCGGTATCATCTACATGCACCGTATCTCCGACGTCAGGATGGGCGGTACATCGAAGCGTAACTTCCGTATCTTCCGCGAACTTTGCGGAGATAACACCCTCCGGAACGTCCTCATCGTGACCAACATGTGGTCAAACGTCGACCCCAAGGTCGGGCAGGCACGCGAACAGGAGCTTGCCAACAACGACAAGTTCTTCAAGCCTGTGCTCGAGAAGGGCGCACGTCTCCTTCGTCATGATGGGACTCAGCCCTCCTCCCATGCTATCCTTCGTCACTTGATCAATAGTCAGGCTGCCACCCTCCAGATCCAACACGAGATCGTGAACCAGCACAAGGATCTCGCTCATACCGCTGCCGGTGCAGAGCTTACCCGTGCCCTGAAGGAACAGGCTGACCGTCATGACGATGAGCTCAAACGGCTACGCCAAGAGATGGAGGCTGCCATGCGGGCCAAGGACGAAGAGACCCGTGCAGAACTCCAAGAAGAAGTCGACAGGAAGAGAGAAGAGATAGAACGTATACAGTGCGACTCGGAGCGCATGGCAGCAGATTTTATCGCCGAGAAATCACGCCTCGAATCCAGGATTGCGCAGATGGAGGACGAGAACCGTCGCGTCGTCGTAGAGCTAGAGGGCTTGCAGGAACAAGTCCTTCAGGCTCGTAAAGAAGTCGAGTCATCCCAGATCCTCCATACTCGTCGCGAAACCGAACTCCTCGCTGCCAAACAAGAAGCGGAGGAGCGCAGAGCTCGGCAGCTAGAAGAGGAGCGCAAAGCCCGAGAACTCGCTGAAGCACAACACCAGGAGCACCTCCGATCCCTCCAGGAGGAGATGTCACGGGTGGAAGCAGAGAGAAAACGCGCAGAAGCAGAGCAGGCCGAAAAGATCAGACTGGAGCGCGAGAGGGCTCAGGCAATTGAGGCGGAGCTTCAGCGTCAGACGAAGGCTAAGGAGGAGGAAGAGCGAGCCAGGAAGCAGGAGGAGGAGAGCGAGAGGGCCCGCTTGCAGGATGAGATCGCGAAAGCCCAACAGGAGATCGAAAGAGTCACTGCTGAGCAGGAGCGTCGAGACAGGGAAGCCGCTGCTGCGAGACAAGCCCAGGCTGAAGCACACGCTGCCCTCCTCGAACAACACAACAAGGCTCTTCAGCAAGAGAAGGAGAAACAACAACGACAGATCATTGAAGAGACGGAGCGCGTGCGGCGAGTCCTAGAAGAGGCTCACGCTCGACGAGAACAGGAGGCACGAACCCGTCGGGAGGCCGAAGAGGCTCGCATTCGAGAGCTAGAGGAAAAGCAACGTCAGATGATGCGCGAAGAAGAAGTCCGTAGACAGAGCTTGCAAGAAGAGCTCGCGCGCGAGCGCAGAGGGAAGGACGACGCCACCAAACAAGACGAAGCCCGCAGAGAGAGAGAAGCAGAGGCTGCAAGGAAGGGTCGGGAGGTCGCCCTCGCGAGACTCGAGGAAGAACGCCAGCAGGCTAAGCTCCGCGAAGAAGCCTTCCAAAAGCAACTGGAGGAGGAAGTCGAGCGAGTTCGAAAGAACATGGAGGAGCAGCTTGCTGAAAAGGAACGTCGGATTGCAGAGTCGAAACGATCAGAAGAACTCTCCCGAGCACTCGCGTTCGAGGCTCAAGAAAAAGCTAGACTGGCAGAAGAACACGCACGCAAGAAGAAGGCAGAGGACGAGCTTGCGACCCTCCAAAAACGAATCGCGGAAGCAGAGGATTACAGAAGGAGGTTAGCGGCAGAGACGGCGGAACGAGAGAATGTCGAGCGACAGAGGTTTGCTCAGCTGCAAGAAGAACTCGCAAAAGCTCGACGGGAAGCAGAACAAGCGAAAGCGGCGGCTCTGAAGAAGGACACTCCCACAGGGTTTGTATTGCCAATACCGTTTGTTGTATGGAAAGCGGCATTGCACTTCCTAGGTGCGAGGTAGAGAGAGAATGTGGACTTGGCTTCGGTGCGAGCTCGTTTCGTCTTTGACTGTTGCATGCACATATATCATAGTATGTATTCGGGATATTTTCTTCGTGTAAGGTAACACCAACTTGTACATTCTGGTACCATCAGTACGACGCAATGGATCGTCAGCTATGTTGAAACAGAAACATAACGTTTCCACTACCTGATACTGCGAACCTGATGATCCGAGCGGAGAGTATCGAAAGTCTCACTTGCATCTTGAATTCTAAGAAAGCGGTGCCCTGGGCCATGGGTCCATGACCAGATTTACCACTAGTATGGACAACTACTCTTCCTTCTCCAAGCGTCCAGTGCAGTGAATAAGTCGACGGTCCGAATGAAACTTTTCTCAGCACAAGAGTCGAAGGTAGGACTCAATCGCGTTTGAGATTGAGGTCTCGGTCCGCTGAAGAGCAAGGAGTGAAACTGAAGTGTGCTTCAAACTTGAACAAGCACGACCTCGTTCGCATCCGAAGTAGCTAGATACTAAGGCGATTGACTGTGCAACCTGGACTCTGCTTTGGCCAACAACGTCTGAGTCCCGCTGTAGACATCAAAGGAACTTGAAGCAGTATGTCAGCTCCAACTTTCGAAGACAGCAAACATACTACATGCGAAGCGTTGCAAGTCAAAGAATTGCGCCTGCTTCGTTAATCATACGTGAGTTTTCGTAGTTTTCAGCTATATTCCAGCCATTAGAGGTATGTTCGGAGGAAAGTTACTTACCGCTATCAGCCTGAGTGACACTCTTTCATTTGGTGACTGGGGTGATTTTGTGGATATGGATCATCTGAGAAAATCAAAAGTAGAGTGATTCCGATGTACGCGTTGCCCAAGGTTACAGAAGTTACAAGATATACAACCATCCAGGTTCCAGATACTAGTACACTACAATGATCCCAGTCAACTCACAGCCAAAACTTTTCGGTGAGTGAACATTGCCTCGCCATCTCCAGCTGCTCGTCAGTCCTGCAGACAAGCAAGCGTTTCCCTTTCTCCTGCATTCCTATATCGACGACGAGACCTTCATACTGTCCGACATTCTTGTTGGCGATATCATCGATCGTTGAATATCCCAAGCAAACAGCAGCATCGCCGATAGCTTTGCGTAATTCTTGACTTCGTTCACCAACCCCACCGGCGAACACGAGCGCGTCAACCTGTCCACGAAGAGCAAGGTGATAGGCCCCCACGTAGTGCAAAATACGATCGAGCATGATATGAAACGCGAGCGTGTATGGGTCCTCTCCCGTAATCGATACTGACGCAGAGAGATCGGCTTTTCTGGTGATTTCTCCAAAGTCAGTGGTCCCAGTGAGTGATTTCCAGCCAGCTTGGCTGTTGAGGATCTCCTCCGCCAGGCGTGATCGAATTAACACAGTGATGCAAAGTGGATGGGAAACGAACCATTGTAATATGAATCTCTGGGATGAGTTTCAGATCATGACTCAAGACTCCTTCAGCTTCACTTGTGTAATGGAAAATGAGACTAGGGTCGACATTTCCTGCTCTGGTAGCCCCGGGAAGTCCACTCAAGGGAGTTAAGCCCATGGACGTATCGATTGATAATCCACCCCGGATGGCGCACGCGGAGGCACCGGCTCCAAGGTGCAACGCAATGATGTTCAGCTCATGCTCAGGCTTTGGGAAGGCGACATTGACTCGCGCAACTAGTCATGAGAGACGGGAATGAATACCTTGTGTAAATGTTCCGCGACGGTGCGTCGAATGAAGGCATCTAATTTGATTGAGCAACTCAAGGACATGTCTCACAAGAAAGCGCTCACAGCTTAGTCCGTGAAAGCCATACCTCTTTAAGCCGCGTAGCTGGGCGACTTTCTGGTCTATCGGATATGTTGAAACGTGGCGAGGCATGTACCTATGAAACGCGGTGTCGAAAAATGCCACCGACAAGGCTCCCGGAAGTGCTTTGAGACATGCGCTGATGACGGATAGTGCGCCTCCGTTATGGCTGACAGACAATCAATTGCGACAGCTAACCCCAGGGGTACGAGTCAGACATACAGCGGAGCGAGATCGGATAATTTCTCGATGTGATGGTAAGACTCTTTGGAGATAATGACAGGTTCTGTGTAGTCACCGCCGTGGACGACGCGATGACATATGTGTTTGATCTGTTCACGATCAATGCTTGCATCTCTCTTGATGCAGTCAAGAAAGTGGGCGAATGCAGATTCATGGTCGTGAATGGAGGTCTCTGATGACTCAAAGAGACCACCGTTGGTGTCAACAAAGGTGAACTTGGCAGGTGGCGAGAAGATGGCGGAGATGGAAGAGGACAAGAGAAGGCGGGGAGAGTTTGGGTGCTGTGGTACTCGCTGGTAAAGTGAGACTTTGAGCGAGGAGGACCCAGCGTTGACAGAGAGCAGGAGAGACATTGCGAGTCGACTCAGAGATGCGGACGAAGCCTTGAAATCTAGCTCGAGTCAGACGCAGAGTCCCAACACCGCGACAGTCTCACTCGATCTTGGGCTGTCGCTCGATGGGTCATGAAAACCCTGTCTCGAAATCACATCTCATGCCGAAATGAATCAGGGTCGCTGTTTTAATGATCAGGTGAGACTTGGAGATACATAGGACATGTTTCTTGGGAAACCGACAAGTTTGCCGGACTCGACACATGGCAAGACGAAAGACAATGTGAGTGTACCCGAATCACCTCGTGCGTACTCATTTCTGGAACAAGGCGGAAGAGTTCATACTGAACCTGACGGAACTTCGGGACAGAAGCTTGCGGCGTTTCCAGAACAAGGGAAAAGTTTTGGCTGCGAAGCCGGAATCAGCAGGTAAGGCCCACCGATCTAGCACTGTTTAGGAATCCTTGGTGGCGGCTCCGCGAACGACCACCAAGAGATAACCGGGCTGGTTTTCACGGACACCGTAGATTAACGGCGATTGGGACTTCCTGTCTTCTTAATTATAACGAGACGTGCGTCCCCGTTGTTCTAGAGCTCCGAATGCCCTCGATGGTTGATCCTACCCTCATCGCAATGTAGGATCAGATCACCTGTTTATTTTCAGGCGCCAATGCCTTCAACGGAATGAAATTACCATCACACTGACCCAGCATGGGAAAGCAGACCACTCTGCTGGTCATAGTGACGTGTCATCCGTCCTGTACGGCCTCCGTATGTAGGGTCGGCATCAGAGATCCTGTCCAAGGTGTCCGGACTCCGGAATGCGTGGCAAGCGAACGCACCGGGATGCAGATCGTAGAACACGTCGGGAACAAGATGGCGTCGGAAACCGAATCCGGAGGAGTTCCCGTACATGGGAGCCGTAGTCTATGCAGAAAGACCAACAGAAGCCCGGCCCGCCGCTCTTCACCGTCTCGCACTATTCGGGTTGAATACCGCTGACCCTTGGCGTTCTGATTGCTCAGCTTCCTGAAATGCTGTATTCTGCTGAGGTCAAGTACTCGGAACAGACCGTTCATGAGCGCTTGAGCTCAGTCTACGGCAAAGGTTGCTTCGCTGAGGGTGCAATCATTGTTCGGTTTTAGCAAGTACAGACCGTTCCAGGGTCACTGGCATCAACAACGTAATGCACCCTTTAATATTGGCTGACACAGCATGTCAATACTTTTGGCACGTTCCATCGTCCATGCTGATTTTCACATCGTTTACCCAGACGTCGTTTTGGCCCACAGACTCACCTGACTAGCTCGGGCGATCAGCCACCCCCCGAGTTCTCAACTGTGAGAGTGCAAAAAAACGCATGTGGTAAGACGAACCGGGAACTAATTCAATGCCATGATCTCGCCATCCATCTTGATTCTTGAGCGCCATCATGATTCATGATTTCTGTTTATGCCACATCACCAAATTTACAAATGGATATCTACTGCCAATGGACCGGAGAAACACGCTTCTCTCGGAACCTTGGTACCGGTGTTAGAGCGATGGTCACGGCGCGTTTTCGAAGAGCCTCTGGCGCTCAAACTGTCCATGCTGGTCTTCTTTTCCTTCTCCGGGTTGAAGCTAGTCCACTGACAGTTCGTATGTGTTGAATCGCGCCTAGACTACCACTGATAATCATGATCTTCAATGTCCCAGAATCGACTCTACGACCCTGAATTCATGTATCACTACACGAGGCCGCTGAGCACCCAAAGTTCCTCAGGGGCTCCTACTAGAGATCTGATTCCAGATCTATGCCAGAGTGATAACCACGACAGGAACGGAAGGAATCCCAGTGGAAATAGCTAGCTGTATTGTGGGCCCCCTGACGGTTTGGGGGACTCTTGGCATTGGTGCTGTTGGCCTGTGCTGGTGGTCACGAGTCTAACAACGCTGAGATTCGAAGCTATCACACCAGATGATCAGTTGCTACTCCGTTTATTTTATGGGTACAGTACTCGGTGAATAAGGGTTCAATTTCTCCATGCGCCTAACTCTGGGTAATAATTGTACAGATTCGTAATTACCGGAGGGAGAAAAACATAAGACATAGAATTACACGTCAATAATAACTAGATGATGGTCTAAGCTAGTACAGTGTGAAAACCCTCAATTGCTGACAGTCCGTGGAGATAAGACAACAGGCAGCCTACCCTTCGTCGCCACAAAGTAGTCCCTCAAGGAATGGTTCCAAGATTCGGGATCGTACCCGTGCGCGAATCGGAAATCCAAACGCTGCATCACCATACAGATGACCGTTCGCATTTCTTGATATGCAAGATTTTTGCCAACGCAGTTAGCGGGCCCGAATGAGAAAGGAACAAATGCAGCCGGATCGTGCCTGAAGCAGGCCTTGTCTGAGTCATTTGAGTCGTGATACCCCAAGTTCTTTTTCTCGTCATCAGAGAGCCATCGTTCAGGCCAGAAGGTATCTGGCATAGGCGAAAAATAGCGCGGGTCGCGGTGAAGGGAATAAAAGTGAACGAAAGCGCTGGTTCCCTCTGGAACAAAATGGGGCCCCACTAGCTTCCCTCCGCTACCCTTTGATGGCGAGCGCTGACTACCACTGAGAACAGGTGGGAACAATCGAAGAGCCTCGTTAATTACGGCATTAAGATAATTCATTTGTTGATGGTGCGCCGTGGACAAGGCATTCTCGCCAGGAGGGTAAAAGCGATCGACTTCTGCTTGGAGTCGGCGATACGCAGTAGGGTGACTCATGAGCGCCCAAAATATCGAGCTGAGGGTCGTGGCAGTTGTGTCTGAGCCTGCGACAATGGCGAGGACTCCATCGGAAGCAACTTCTGCAAATGTAGGAGGGGAACGCTCAATACCCTCTTCATCAATTAGATAGTGAAATAGATCTTTGGAATGAGAACCTTGAGAGCGTCTAAGGGTCGCACGTTCCTGGCAAAACGAGCGAAATTTCTTCAACTTTGCGCCAATCCTTGGTAACATGATGTAGTATTTCCCTAACCAGGGCATATGACTCAAGATCAGAGCCAGTGGCAATCCACTCTCCAGCAAATGCCAGGTATTGTCCTTGTCACCATCTCGCAGCATCTCTGACCCTCCACCAAACCTATCGTAACATAGTTGAGATCGAGAAGTTCACGAGAAGAGGAGCGACTTACGCCATGTCGCTCATAAAGTCGAACCTATGATCGACATATTAGGTAACAATCGGAAGGAGAGGGGAGAAAACTCACGTAAAGTGACTAATCAGTTCAGCCAAGTTCACAGGTTGCTTTTGCTCTTCCAGTGCCGTTACGAACTCACGCACTCGTTTGCCAAGGATTTCTTCGTAGCCTTTCAGTGCAGTCGAGCTGAACCCCCTGGTCCACGGTTTCCGACGCCGCGCGTGCTCCGCGGGGTCTCGAACGGATATAAGCGCTCGGATGGTTGTCTGTTCAGCCATACGGCCGTCCCAGTGTGGTCCTTTGGGAAGTCCCGGATAGCCCATCATAGGGGAAATGGCATTGACATTGCGAAAGGACAATTCATTAGGACCGATCCTTACGACGTCACCGTATTTCTGATGCAAATTATAATAATATTTGTACTGTTTTCCGTCTGTGGACATCCAGGCCATCCAGAGCTTGGAAACGCGGCATGGGATAGGTCCAGGATACTTGGCAAGTGGGTGGAAGGGCGACAACCGATAAGTAATGATGGAGATGAGAATGGTGGAGTAATAAAGCAAGTATGTGCAGGTCACGACGCGGATGAGTGAAGAGAAGCTTGGTGACAATATGGCTACCAAGATGCCAGGGACTAGGACCAGGAGGAGGCAGTGTGAGAGGGGGTTGACGGGCTCATAACGGTTAAACACCAGGTGACATGCCTACAATGTCTGTTGGGTATACGGTTAGGGGGAGGGAGGGGGTGTGCGCTCACCAAGCTGGCAGAGATAGTGAGGACGGAAGCGTCTTGGGTTGAGAAAGGGTACATGCTCGCACTGACCAAAGTAATGGGCAGAGAAACGAGAGCGAGAGGAGTCTATAAACCCTGGAGTAAAGCGCTCTCGGATTCGGGATTCGGAAGTCGTAGCAGGATCGACTTTCCGACAATCTAGCACGAAGGCAAGGAAGTAGTGAGCTGCAGGGGGGGGAGAGATTTAAAATGTATTGAATAAACAGATCGCTTACCCCCGGAAGATCAGATAAGGCAAGTGCAGGCCACACAATGAGCGTGTGTTCTGGAAGCCAACCATCGAATGCTGGGCGGGTCATCACAAAAACAACAGGAAACCTCGGTTAGGTTTGACAGTAAAAGGCAAGCGAAGCCGCGGTGACGGTAACACAAGTGCCGAGTAAGATGGAAACCTGAGGGGTGAGTGATGTCCGTGGACTTAAGTTAATGGACGGGAGAGGAAAGGGCATCGTGTCCATGTGGCACCTAAAGCGGTGTCGGAGTAACATCATGAGCTGTGGATCTTTCGTGTGGCGAAAAAAGCGAGGAGAGAAGTTCACGATAATGAAACGTTTTCTTTTCCCAATCTCTGGTCGCTGCAGTCCAACAGCTGGATCCAAGTTCGATACCTCCCCATTAAACTTCTCTTTCCATATCGGGAATTGCCTTTTGGAGTATACAGGAACATGCCGTACTCGTCCGGTAATCGGGGTCTTATGTACACTGACAGATCTGACGGTGATGAAAATGCCGACTGTGTACAACCTCTCGGTCGATCACGCGGTAAAAAAAATATATAGTTATTACTGGCGGACCACAAGCAGTCAACTCTTATCATTGCTCGCGGTAACTGACCATATCACGGTCGCACCGATAATGGAGGTCACAGGACAGACGAATGAATAATGCCTTAAAATGACGCTGATGTGAATTTCCCAAAGGGTGCCCTCGACTTGCCATCGTTCGGGAACCACCGTTACCTCCCAACATTCGGTCCAGGGGAACGTTCAGTCGTCCCTTTTCTCGAATTACAGGGCATAACCAGGTTCAGGACTCCCTCCTCGGCTCCGAAGTCTGGCAGACTAAAAAATGAGACACAGGTAGTCATGTGGTGTTCTTTCAGCTAAATCTGAGACTGTGTGGTAGATACAACGCTGTAAAATAAGGAGACTCCAGTGAACATAAATAACTTGTCTGTTTTCGATAGAACATAAAATTGACCATCTTCGTCCACCATCCTGCATCCCTCGCCCACAAACGCTGACATCGCCGCACCCGATAACTTGGAAATCACCGAGAGAAGACGCATCACTGGCTTACACAAATGGAGAAAACGCGAAGCGAGCTCTGAGATTGTGATATTCCAGAATCAGGTCATCGCTGCACGGGTGTAACTTAGCTGTCAACTGGTTTTGCCTCCACTTCAACGACAAACCTTCAAATACGATTTACCACAAACTCATTCGCCGCAATCCGGCAACTTGCCAGAATGGGGACCGCGAAAACCCTTGGATGCCATCTCCGTTTTATTAGGAATCCCGTCCATTTGATGATACACGGAACTGGACAGGGGAACGCACCTCGGGTTGGAATGACAAATTTCCAACTGAGGGCAAGTAAGGCAGCCCGGATCTAGAGAGGAGCAACTGATAGCTACGCTTGCTCATCACATGTCCGCACTGCGGTGTGGCCGCGCCCCTTTAAACCCTCAGTCATAACAGTCCAAGAGACACGTTCTGTTCGCCGTATTGAAGACGCCAACATGGCGCATGGTGTACAGTCCTAACAAGAAAATATTTTGAACTGCATAGTGGCACAGTTTCTCGTCATTAGAATGGGCGCAGCTGCGCCAGTGGTTCTTAGGCTACAAACCATCGAGGGCCCGCGGACGATCGAGCTATATCGTCATCTTGCCGACACCACAGTTACCCACTTTCTGATGGTGAACAGTCATGTCCACACCTGAACGAGAAAAGATCGTAAAGCTTAGATCTAGAACGTCCCTCAAGGTTATATTGACTCTCCGCTAAGAGTACATATGTCAACAAAAGCGGGGTAGGGCATCTGGCATCAGGGCTCACCCAATCACAGTTACACCCTGGACAAACCCTGGTGGACAAGAACCCTAAAATAACGGAAACGGTCGAGAGAGATAGCATTGCCCAATTAACCTGTCCTCGTGTTGGAAGATCTAGGTAAGAAGGTTCAGCATGAACATCCCATTTCACCAGCAGGTTGTGATTAGCACCGCGACCTGCCTCAGTGCGATTTGCTCATGGAAACGTAGTCGGATGGAAGTAAACCTTGAAACACGCTCATCCACGGTGCACCCAGTTGCGGTCATTCCCGTTGAGGCCGGAAATTGTCGTCGGCATCGGGGGTCTCGGGAGCTCTCCATCCCGGCGTCGAGAGACGTCCGATGTAAAGTGCCAGAGCGAGGCGCCCCTTTCAAGTTTGTCGGGGACGCGGAGATGGATGGCAGTGTTTGGCTGCGTCTCCCGGTAGGTATGACGCGCAACAAGTCCGCGGAGTGCATCGGATTATCAAGAATTCACACAGAATTTGACTGCGATAACGGTTTGACTTGAGCGCTGTGGTGAACTGAGCTTTGCAATGTGGTTGATGGTCTTGTGAAGCCAACGTGTCGCGAATATCCCATGCGACGGCCGGACAGAAATGAAACGCAGAGAGTTCGACAAGCCACTTTCAGGAGAACCAAAAGGATCGCCTGGTCAGTCGCTGCTCGGGGTTGTTTCGCCCAAGGTCTCCCGGCGACAGCAGCCACGAACATCGACGACACTTTGTGGTATGTATTGAGCTTGGTTATGTCATCGTCATGTGCCCCCAAACTTCGCACGATTGCCAGAGTTACCCCGCATTCTCAACGCCACCCTCCCTTCTCCTCACACATCCAACACCCCACCGCGATCATGTACAAACAAATCTCCTCCCTCGCTGCTCTCGTACGCGCCATACCTCGCATACAAAGTACCCGTATCCACTCACAAACCCGCGCATTTCATTCCCCCTTTGTCCATCTCAATGCCACCAGCCCCCTGACATCGTCGGCGTCTAGTTCCTCTATGGGTATTTACGAAAAACAAGGGGACAGCTCCCCAGAGCCACATACATCATCCTCCGGGACCCGCACGTACGTTGTATCAGAACCCGACCCGTCCAACACTCCCTATGAGGTCCCTTCTGGCGCATATCCCACATCAGCTCCATATCAGAATTTCGCTGAGACATCCGCACCAAACCCAGAGGGTTTGCATAGTTCGACAAGTTCGAGCTTACCCCATCCCCACACTACGCGTGTAGTCCCTCAGAACGAGACTGGGACGGGGAGAAATACCAAGGATTCTGGAGAAACACGTCACTAAGGGGGTAACCATGGTGGCTGTGGTCTTATGGATGCAATGGCACCAAACGGACTTGTGCACCATATACACCGGTGTTGCTCATATGAGAAATGGAGGAGGACCCAGGTCCTGAGGATTGTCGTTTTACTTTTTTTCCCATTTGAACTTGGCAACTATTCTTCTTTGCATCCTGTCTTTAATCTCTGTGTTGAGTGTATGATTAGGCAGATTCGTAGCAAACCCATAATGCTTTCGCAAATTTCGTCTTGCACAAATTTCGTGTCTCTTCCCGATCGATTGCCTTGCCTTGGAACATTATTCGTTTCCGTAAATGCTTGTGAGGCCGTCGTAACTTCTTGGAGCTTTCTACGTGCTGGACATATGTAAATATTGAATGGATATGCATTATCTTCTGACAGAAATACTTGGATGTGTAATAGGCTACCATCCATTCGTATCTGGAGAGCAATATAATGTAAGGACATATATAATACACATGTAGGAAAAAATAATAGACAACGAAGCACAATCCCATTTCCCTCCTCAACAGTCTCCGAGGAGTGAATATGTGATCGAGAAATACCGAGTGATGTAACGACTGTTGGGGGTATGAAGTACGTATAGGATATTGGTCGACCTGCGAAAGAAACGATGATTCCCATGCAATGTTCAGCAAGCTAGATGAGCATGTATGATAGCAATAGAACGATAGATCATGCGTGTCGAGTACCTAGTCCCTTCATATCTAAAGTTGGTCAACTGTACGCGCGATCCGTCGCATAATACTTACCTGAATCCCAAAAGAATTGCGCCCAGCGCATGACAACACATCGACGCATCAACCAGCGATGATTCATGCTCTGCAACAGAGTAGACTGGAGAAGAAACCCCGTTTCTTGGGATGTCTATCGTCTTCTAAATCATCTTGACCACGCAATTGACTCTCGAATACGGCCATTCGCGTGTGAGTACCATCACGAACGGCCGTACCGCCAGTGGTATCCTCCCGGGAGTTCGTCATGTTCTTGGCACCATGCGGCTGAACACCGTACAAGAACGATTCGGAACCATCGTTACGTCCGACCACATTGCCACCATTCACGCCCATCGCAGCTGAGGCCACAGGTACAGGAGACGCTCCACCGTACCCATTAGCCTGACGATAGCCTGTCGATGTGGGTGCAGCAGCGTAGGGGTGGGGAGCGAGCCCTGGGTTGTCACGCGGTGTCTGGCTTACTCGTCTGCCCACCGGTGAGGCAGACTGTACACCACCATCTCCGCGCGCAAGCGAATCTCGTGGACCATGACCTTCACGAGTCCCTGGACGTCTAGTACTCTTGTGATGCGCAGGAGTGGGAGCGAGAACTAAAGGCGTTGATGGAGCTGACGGATCGGCAGCTGCAACCCGAGGACGACGGTTGTCGCGATGACGAGGAGTATGTGGAACTGCAGTTGCGTGCGCCTGTGCCAATAACGAAGATGGAGTATTGCCGGCCTCCCATCCTTTGCCGTTATGCAGCAACATCCAGTCGTATATGCCATCGTCTTGCTCTCCGATGTTCTTGAGAACCTTCGCAAATAACTCGCGAAGGAAGTCATAATCAGGAGACTCCTCGAAGCCCAACTTTCGCACGTAATTCATATAAATAGCGAGCTCCTCTGCAAGGGAGTTTTCAGAGATGCACAGCCAAAAATTCAGCATCACCATGCGGCATGGCTAAGCCATGGAGTCGATGACTCACCTGGAAAACCTTCACAGAGCTCCGAAATTGGGGTGGTCTGCTTCTTCTCTCCGATCTTCTCATACTTCTGCTTGTTGGTTGCAGCTCTAAGTCCTTGCCAAGGAAGCCCGCCTCGCAAGAAGTACATGAATACATGACCGAGAGATTCTAAATCATCTCTCCGAGATTGCTCGCGGCCAAGATGCGTGTTGATCGACATATATCGCGCTGTGCCAGACAAGCTCTTACGTTCACGGTAAGGGATGTGAACTTTGGTCTTTGGATCTCGGTAGTGTTTCGCCATGCCGAAATCTGAATAATCGAGCGTCAGATCAACAAGCCGAAGAAGAGAACTATGTCAAGAGCGGTATTTGCCGACGATGAACAGAACTCATCGCAACGGCGTGGTATGGAGTGAATAAATATAAGGAAATCATCACATGGATGTAGGGGGTCAAACAAGAAAGCGGGCATACCTATGATGTGAATAACGTTGGCAGTCTTCGTGCTGGGAACCCCAACAAGGAAATTATCGGGCTTGATATCTCGATAAATAAGCGACTTATCGTGAACTGATTGAATGCGCGTGATCTAGAGCAAGATTAGTACTTGGAGAAAACCATGCAGAAGAATGACGAGAGAGCAGAAAAGAATTTAATGGGGCGGTGGTTGCCATTCTGACCCACTTTTCACGCGTTTGTATACGCTCCAAGGTGTCAACATTCACTCATCATTTGCTTTGCAGCCATGCATACCGTCTTAATGGTAAACTTTCGGCCACACATATCAAAAAGGTCCTCAAGGTTTGGACCGAGAAGGTCGATTACGAGCACATTGTGAAGTCCCTCCTGCCCAAAATGGTGCACTTGAGGAACTCCCAATGTACCGTTGAGAGTTCGATATGAACGAAATTCATCCCGTAATTGGGGAGCATCGGACTTTCGAGGTTCCTTTGAGAAAGAGAAAGGAGGTCAAAAAACGGTTTCTCGAGTACGACGGTGACATACAAATTTAATGGCAACAGGTTGACTTGTAAGAAGGTTGGTGCCTACGAAAATGAATGTTAAATTCGACCCACGAGACAAAAGAGCAACAAAATTGGGGGCAGAGCTTCGGGTTGATGCGACACGACACTAAACCTCGAGATACCCAGGAATAACTCAAATTAATGGAATGTGTCCATCCCCGCGGTCCCAAGACAAATTCCAGGCTCTCATCTCCTCGTTGAAAGCTGAAAAAGCCAAATGTTACAAGTGGCTCTCGACTCTTCGCACCACATGTCACCACCCGAAACTCTCCGGTATAACATGAAACAGTGTGTTAGTCACCAAGAGCTCACCTTCAAATACGACACCAAAGGATCCCTCGCCAATTTTCTTGCCAACACGGAAATGATTACCGACGATGCCGTTCGAAGTCGTAGTTTGAGAGTGAGAATGATGTCCCGAGGATGAAGCTATAACGTGAGGGGTCGTCATTTGTGGAATGAGTTTTTAGAGGACACCAGTCCAAGGAGAGGATGAAGGAGAGGATGGAGGATGGACTGGTGCTGAATGAAGAGAGCGCCTAGGTGGGGAAAATAAGTAGGAAAGAGTGCCAGTGGCGGAGTTTGAACTGCCTTGTTTCGGTCGACTGCAACACGTTTCTACTTACCGACGGAAAGTACAGCACAAAGCAAACTCGAAGCAAACAGCCAAGTATTCGGTCAAAGAGAATCAATTCAATACATGTCTGATTGGCGAGGATACAAAGCTTTGGTACACCGAGCGATCTGCACGAGGCGCAAGCTCACAACTCGATACATCCTGTAAAGGTAACAAAGCATGCAGTCTTCCAGCAGGTCAAGCTCCGATGAGTGGAGCCTTGGCGGCGTCGCACTATAATCAGCGCACGATCCACAGTTTGAATAGCAGTGTTACTGAGACGGCAGCTGCGCGCTTACGCTTCCATCTGGGGTTGACTGTAAGTAGTGTGTCAGGCGGGCTTGGGTCTCGTCTCACGACGTGTCAGCGGCATGCTCGTGATCCGCACGCCCTCGCACAGAGCGGAATGGGGTTGTGCATGGTTATCAATTGTCACCAAAGAAGCAACTGAAACGCAATGCGGCAACTACCACAGAATAGCCGCATGCCCTCCAAACACACGTCTGCACTAGCAACCTTCGTCGCCTCAAGATTCGAAGACGAGAATCTGATGGACAGTGGCAACCAGCGGCCAGACGCCTTCAACAGCCGCGTCCTCGGTGTCTGCTTCTTTCTTCTGCAGAATCAGATTGTGCGCAACTATTTTACCGGGTACCACACTGCGACAGACGACGAACATCCCAAGTCCCTCCCCAAGATACGACATGTCGTAGTGGATCTGTGCAGTAGCCGTCTCTAAAGATGGAGCAGAATGGAGTGGCGGAAGAGCAAGAAGAGTTGTGATTATGTCAAGGCGAGTCCGTGTGGGAGCAGAACTGCGGGAAGAACTCTGTTGTATAGATGATGTCTTTCCCTTCAGACCACCTCCAATTTTGTGCACACGACACGCGAAGGAAGCATTTCTAGCATACGCAGATGCTAGAATTACCCTGTCAGATTCATATGTCTGAATATATCTATCAATAGAAACCCAGGAAATCAGGGGGATACAAGCAGAGGATCGCCTTGCATCAGCCTACCGACGAAGAAAATCCAAAGTCATTTCCGACATTTCCTCTTCCGCCGCGGAAGATCCACGCCCGGGGATCATCTGGTCGCAGGTCCGGGCCTGACCAGCAGACTCTGAGACAGAAAATTGATGCGGAGCAGACTGATCTGAAACACAATCTGCTATGTTTGGTGGTCGAGCTGCTGAGTTGGTTATTCGACGACTGGCCGAACAAGAGGCTTCCGAAACACGTATTTCATCGGGGAGAGGTCGCTTTTGCGAAGTGAAGGGAGAAGACCCATGTTGCAAGTCAACAGCAGAAGTCGATCGAGCGGAAATCCTACGGTGCATCAAAAATGGACGTGGAGGTACAGGCAACTTCCTTATCATGAGTGTATTGGAACCGAAGGTGTTCCCGGACTCGCGGGGTTTAGTCGGCGCAGACTGCTTAGACGTTAGCGTCCCTATTAGTGACTTGGAGGGTGATTCCTTTCGTGCACGTGGGAGCGGCCGGCGCGCATTGGTCTGGTGTGTCAGTGCGATGGTAGCTGCAAGGTCCAAAGTTTCTGGTTTCAAGGAATCCGACCAAACAGGGACCAAGCTCCTCCTAAAGGTAATATCGAATTAGAACTTGGGGAAAAAACAACGAGAAAAGCAAAATAGTGCACCAATCAATTATCAAACCATCATCCCGGATCATTTTCCTCTCCAGTATGAGGTTGAGGGCTTCCAATTCCTCGACATGCTGAGCAACCCAACGTTCCCGATTGCGTCTGTAGTCAGCGCACGAGGGAAGGCAGTTCTCAGGAAGCGGATTGAAACGCTTTGTCCCGGAAGTCACGAGTCTTCTTTGGAGAGGAAGGGATGGACTACGTTCACGCTTCAGTGCCACTCCCGAACTTGAAGATGGTGTATGTGTTCCTACGACAGATAGAGAATCGGCTTTGTCTGCGATGCGAACACGTTTCATTGGCCTTCGGATGGGCATAGGCGGAATCATCGTTTAGAGGGAGCAAGTCAATGCGGTCAGTACAAGTAAGCGATGACATTGATGGTGCCCAGCTGACGGACATCGCATTGAAGAAGATGCACAGAATCATGCGTGGGAAATCACAACTGCCCCTATCATAATCGAATACATGCATACACACAATGTCAAGCCCTCTCCTCGCCAAGGTGTTATGTTCTGTCGTTGAAGTCCATGGCGTCCAAAGCAGCCTCTTGCCTAAAAGCATCGACTTTTTTGCCGCGGGTTCCCGACTTGCTCCTTTCCTCCTGAGTGGAGCCTGCAGTAAGATCGTCGACCTCACCTGTGTGAAACGTCGTGAGGGTCCGAACGCAAGGTAAATCGGAATGCCACATACCCTGATTAACCTGACCAGTCGTTTCACTGTCTGCGGCGGCAAAGTCCTCCTGCGCTGCGTTCACGCCGGTCGACTGGTTATCTGCGCCGCGTGCACCGACTGGGATGTCGTCGGCCTCATCACGAGGTTGCTTGTATTCTGCAGTGTCGGTGAAGTTACCGCTGGGGTTGTAGGAGAAATCATCAGCGTAACGGTCAGACATGATTGCGCTTAGAAAGGTGGAATGGGGAAGCAAAGATTCGCAATTGCTGGTTTATATACCTTGGGTAGTGAGTGGTGTCGTCATTCACGGACGTCATCAGCTTGAATGGCATTGCAAAGAGCTCCTAGGCGACGTCATTTGAACAAAAAGAGTCGCCAATCGTGACCTCTTGTTTTATATCAGAGATCAATTCCTCTGGGTCTCCTAGAACAGGCCAAGGTCTCGCACTCGACGCCCAAGTCCGGAGCTGAGGCGGGCCAGCATGCACGTGTTTCGCATACTAGCAGCTGTCAATGTCATGTATATGGCCTGTAACGATGAAACTCGGCGCGGATTGACCTATCAATCGATAACAACTTGAACGTTTATCCACCTCTAGCGGTGCGCCGATTGTTGCAAAGTGATTGATCTGTCATCGTTGGGCTTTGATATCGAGGAAAAATAGCTGACCTGGCCGGGGACGCTGCATCTCCCGACTATATGTTGCAATCATCGACGGTCCATTCAGAAGCGCTCCGCCACTCCAAGTCGACGTCGCCTAGTGGGAAAACATCAAATCGGAACTTGTCATGGTTTCCAAGGACAGCAAGGGGGAGGCGAACGTTTTCATCGTCTAAGCCAATCAATGCTGTTTCTATTTTCTCTGATTGAGCAGTTCCTGGTTAGATGCCCACGAGGAACGTCCGGTCACGTCTCGTTCCGAAGACAAGCTTATAAGGATAGAGCTCCCTTGAGTGTTCTCTGCTTTCTATCGTCTCTCGCTGGCGCTCCCTTTCAAGATGGGTCTTTCCAGAGTTTCACTCATCTTCGCGTCAGTTTTTTTCTCCTTCACCACAGTACTGTCTCTTCTAACACGCGAGCAGTTGTGGCACTGCCCTGTTCTCGGATGGTAATCATCTCACGCTTCAAGTGTTTTTGGTTCATTAATGTGCTCCAACAGGGTACTCTAACAATGTCATCGGAATGGGTGCGTTCATCCTTCTTTGATTTCTGAGCTCTCTAAATGCAGCGACCACAGTTGCTACGCGTGAGGAATATCCGATAATTGTGCCGCTATCTACTTATCATGTTCAGTCTTGGCCCGCATCTACGGTGCTGAGGCGTTGACTTCCACCAACTACAGCCGGATCATCTCTAGTGTTACCTTCGTTGGTATGGTCGTCGGTATGTTGACCTTTGGTTGGATATCCGATAAGATTGGTCGCAAAGCCGGTATGATGACTGCAACGGGTATTATCACTCTTTTTGCCGGGTTATCTGCCGCTTCTTCGGGTGCTCACAATAGCTTCGGCGGAATGATTGCTATGCTCTGTGCTTGTCGGTGAGTAGATCTCCCCTCGTCTCATTCAATTCATCCTCAGTTCGCCGCACTCCTTCAGCTTCCTCATCGGTGTTGGTCTTGGTGCAGAATATCCTTGTGGTTCGGTTTCTGCTTCCGAGCAAACAGAAGAGGAGGATATTGCGAAGAATGCTCAACATCGTTGGTTGGCCCTCGCAACAAACACGATGATCGACGTTGGCTTCGTCATTGGTGCATTTGTACCTCTTGTTTTGTACTGGATCTTCGGAGACAGACATCTCAGGGCAGTATGGCGGCTCTCCCTTGGGTTGGGTATGGTACCCGCGATTGCCGTGTTCCTCTGGCGTCTGCGAATGGAAGAGCCTCCGAGCTACAGGCATAACTCGATGAAAAGAGTTAGGATTCCATACTGGTTGGTGATCAAGCGTTACTGGAAGGGAATGCTTGGAATTTCCCTTGCTTGGTAAGTCATAGAGTTTTCAGTACTGAAAACTACTGACAATCTGTGTAATTCAGGTTCATCTATGACTTCATCACGTGCGTGCATTCAATTGGGTCACTTGTTCTGGTTCTGATAACAGTCGCATAGGTACCCTGTGAGATAACTTCCTCTAATTTCTTGTGCAAGCGAGTCTAATTTTAGTTCAGTTCGGGCTGTACTCTTCTACGATCACCGACATGTAAGTCTTCCGCGCCTGTATGGACGACCATCAGACCTACCTTGTTGCAGCGTGACAGGAAACAGCAGTTCTTTGTCTGTCGTGTTCGGGTGGAGTGTTGTCATCAAGTGAGTCTAGTGTACCTTTCGTAGTCAATAACTCATCTCTCTTTTCCAGCTTGTTCTACATCCCAGGTTTGCTTTGTTTTCCTAGCATCAGCTGTTTGTGCATTGAACATCATGATAGGAACCGTCATCGGCGCCTTTGTCGTCGACTACTTGGGCCCTAAGTACACAATGATCACCGGTTTGCTTTTCCAAGCACTCATTGGTTTCATCATGAGTGGTTTGTACACCCGCCTGACCCAACACATTGCTGGGTTCGCGGTAAGTCATAGTACCGACGATCCCGGCACTTGCCTGATTGCTGCATTGCCGGTTATCTACGGCATTTTCTTGAGCTTCGGGGAGTTTGGTAAGTAGTCTTCTGAGTGCCCTCGTGACCTTCCTCATAGAAGACAGGTCCCGGAAATTGTCTCGGTATCCTTGCCAGCAAGAGTGGTCCCACTGCGGTCCGTGGCCACTATTATGGCATTGCTGCAGCTATAGGAAAAGTTGGTGCATTTGTCGGCACTTATTGTATGTAGCATTTGGCAAACATGAGTACGACGAATGCTGATTGCTCTTCTGCTAGCCTTTGAGCAGATTATCATTGGTATGCAAACCTTATCACTCCCTAATCTTAAACTTACCCTTAGCTGATTTTGGTGGCTCGAGCTCGATCAAAGGCACCACTGGTCCTTTCTGGGTCGGCAGTGGTCTCGCTATCCTGAGTGCCTTGATCGTTCTATTCCTCGTCAAGCCTCTCGAGCACGATGGTATGAAGGCAGAAGACAGAGCTGTATGTTTACGCTCCGAATCAAGATCCATTTGCATATTGACACTTAATCCCCTAGTTCCGCCAGTATCTCGAGCAACATGGATTTGACACGTCGTCGATGGGCTTGGGTGAAGATGATGCGTCTACTTACTCTCAAGAGGAGAAGAAAGGGGTCACTGTTTAATCACGACATCATTTCACGACTGTTATGGTCTATTTTTTCTGCTCTCTTGAATTTCCTGTCTGTCTCAAAATTTGACTATAATTCCCCAACTTGTTCTATGTTGCGAGGAAACTTGACTGCACACGGAGTTGGATGTACGAAATCCGACATCAACTCGATTCTGGGTGGTAGTGTCAGCACCTTTCTGTGATCGATCCCGAACGTCTTGAAGTAATTAGCGCCTGGACCTAGAGGGATCAGGTTTTCCAAGTCGCAGTACCAGGATCTGTAAAATTAGACTCGTATTCTATATGGATTTACCGTGTGAGCGGTACTGGGTCCGGGATCGAATGGACACCGAGCTGGCGATGTTAGACTAAGTCAGAGTCAGCAACACGAAGAGTTGTTTTCAACTTGTGTCGCAAGTAGAAAATTCAACCTGCTGGTCCGTCTTAGAGTCACTACTTACCACTACGCATTGCTATCATGGCAGATCATTCAAATGACGGGCCCATTGACAATGAGGAGACTCCTCTTCTTCAAGGGAAAGTCAAGAGCCCACCGGTGCCATGGGGTCAGCTCAGCACTGTCTTCCTTGCTCTACTCACAGAACCCATGTCGTCTGCATATATCTTCCCTTTTATCAACCAGGTGAGTCGACACTGTTTCTACATGACGTCGCCCAACTGTCCCGCCTAATTCACATGCCCTCTGCTTCGCTTCAAAAGCTTATCGGTGAACTTGGTATTACTGAAGGAGACGACCGCAAGATTGGATATTATGCCGGTCTCATAGAATCTCTCTTCTTTGTCACGCAAGCTGTGACGATTCTACAATGGAGTCGTCTGTCTGATTTCATTGGTCGCAAGCCTGTCATCCTGATCGGCCTTATCGGTTTGAGCACTTCAAACTTTGCATTCGGTTTGTCTAGAACGCTGGGCACGTTGATCCTGAGTCGATGTATTTCCGGTCTTTTAAATGGTAACGTCGGGGTGATGAAGAGTGTGATTGGTGAGATTACCGATCCTGTCAACTTGGCACAAGTATTTTCGATGGTTCCGGCGGTATTCTGCATTGGAGCTACCATTGCTCCGCTGTACGGGGGAGCGCTCGTGAAGCCACACGATCTATGGCCCAAGGTATTTGGAGGCGCATTCTGGGCCAAGTACCCGTACTTCCTCCCATGTGCAGTGTCAGGAACCTTTGCACTGTCGACTTTCTTCATTTGTTTAATTTTCATGAAGGAGGTGAGATGTTCCAAGATTAATCTTTGGACTCGTCAGGAACTAAATGTGAACGTTTGATTGTCGATCGTCCGCGTCTAGTCGTTACCATCAAAGACAGGAAAGAAACAGGCCCAAATAGAACAACTCACGATTCCCGCAAATGAGGACGAACTTTCCATCGATGCGCGGCCAGCTCCGATCCTGACTCTCCTGAAAACCTACGCTGTGATGATACCCATCGCCAACTATGGGATGCTAGCGCTAGTAGAAATTGGAATCTACGCTCTTATCCCATTGTTTTACTCATCCCCCATCGCAATCGGCGGCCTTGGATTCCCGCCATCGATCATTGGAACATTCTGGGCAATATTTGGGGTGGTCGATGGTTTGGTACAGGCCTTGTTCGTGTCCAAGCTCATAAAAATGATGGGGGCCAAAAATCTCTTTTGTTGGTCCATCGCCTTTTATTATCCTCTAATCTTACTCTTCCCAATCATGAGTGCTGTTGTCTCGATACAAGGAAAAGTCGGACCTGTAACCTGGGTCCTCGTCATGATCCAGCTCATCTGTGTAGTCCTAATGGACTTGTCGTATACCGTCATTTTTATATTCACCACAAGAGCAGTCCCGAACAAGAACTCGCTGGGTACGGTGCATGGGCTAGGGCAAACCCTCGCATCGATCGCGCGTGCCGTCGGGTCAGTGTTGACGACATCATTGTTCGCCTTTTCCAAGCAATACAACGTACTTGGTGGCAACTTGGTCTACGTTGGATTGGCTGTACTGACCACAATTTTGGTTATGCTGTCACGACGTCTGCCTGATTTGAAAGACGAAGAGTAGACGAGGAGTAATAGATGTACAAGCGCACAATACCACACAAAAGCGCAGAGACGGTATACCACGTTTTGCATACCCACAATGCAACCTATCTTTCTGTTACGGAGTACAATGCGAAAATGTCATTCGTGGTGTTACAGATTGAGAGTGGAATGATAATAGACCATGCGATCAGTGCTGCATGGCATCCCCTTTCCCTGTCTTCACAAGTTCACTCCTAAAGACCAAGTCAGAAAGAGGAACAACGACCTCTCGACGCGCGTTGTCCAACGAGACTCACCTTAGCTGCACGCTAAACTCGTCCTCAATGTCATCATCATCCCAATTATCCTCCCAAAGTTTATCGCCACCAGTGCTCGCAAACCCAGGTGTAGCACCATTCAAGTGAGCCAGATCCGTCTGAGAGTCATCCCAGTCTGTGTTCTCGTCTTCAGTCAACAAACAAAGGATCGACGCGTAACGCAGACCGCATCTGCACATTCGAATTCTTCAAACTCATCGTCCTCTTCTAGAACACCCAGGTGGGGGATGTCCTCAGACTTTGGTTTCTCGGGAGCTTTTGCAGCATTATCAGCTGGCTTGGATGTGCTTGCCGTGGACGACATGACTTGCTCTAACTGGTATTGATGGAGAACGGTGACATTACATCGTCCAGTACGCGTACCACCGTGCGAACATTTACTCCCCTTGGGTTCCCTACATTTTTGCTTGACCGATACATACAGAGCTTTCAAACACTTTCTGCGACACGGAAAATCTAAACAGTTCCTTCCCTGAAACTATTTCCCAGAAAAAAATAATGCCTGCAGCGATGTGTAATTTAACTGTTTAATAAATAAAATAAGGATAGACCGCATGTCCTTCTCTTGACAATGAAAATGGCAAAGAGACTGCAATCCGATCCATGAATATGAAGCCCCACGTTAAGACGGATAAGAAAAAATCGCCGTGGTTGGAAGCTCATCTGCAACCTCTACGTCCGAGTCCACATCCGACAGATCGCTGTCGCCAGTCAGATCGCTCTCCGTCTTGTCAGAAGCAGCATATCGCTCGTGTTCATGCTTCTGGCCCACGGACGAGAGCTTCCTCGGTTTGAGCTGTGAGGTTGGTGGTGTACTTGGGAAACCTTGCTGTTCTTTGATGCGAATTTGCAAGGGGGAGGGGGCCGGGATGACCACCTCGGGGATGCGGCGCCTGCTAGGAATACGAATGAAGACCTTCTCTGAAGGTGCAGACTTCGAAGCAGGGGTGGTTACATCTTTACTTGGGGTCGATTTGGTGGATTTGCTGTCGCTACGAGGTATCCGAGGAGCACTAGGTGTTGCGTCCGAGGGTTTTCGTTTTCGAGAAGACGGAGGTTTGGCAGAATTCCGATTTGTGGTTTTGCGTTTCTTCGAAGGTGGTGCTTGGTCCGAGTCACCAACCTCCTTGCCTAGTGCTGCTTCCTCCTCGCGCTTCCGCTTCCTTTCAAGTACGGCCTCCTTGGCTGCGATATCTTTGGCAATCTCCTCCATCAGCACCTGCGCGAAACCTTGTGCATCTCCCTGTACCCACGCATCAAACACTCCTTCCCACTCGCGAGTAGGAACCGGAAAATCGAAGTTGAGATATATTGATTTCATGGCTGGGATCCCATCTTTCGATTTCATGGAACGTCTAGGTGATGGAGACGGGAGTGGAGGACATGGGATCGCCATGGAATCGGAGAGATCGTTACTTGAGCTTGAGCCGCGGGACCGTACAGCTTTTGAAAATTCGCGCACGATACGTTTCGTTCCCGGAACTCTCAGACTGGTGCCAACGACCAAGAGGACGTCCGCTCCGCTGCGGCCTTTTCCCTTTGAGCTTCCGACAAGATCACGTCTAACCACTTCCCCCACGCCCTCTCCGTCCTTGTGTAATTCATTGTAAAGGACCACGCTGGGACGGAGTTTGCCCACGCCGCGAGCACGTTTACCGACCAGCTGGCGAGTCTCTTCCATCTGCGTACACTGCGGACAATAAGGTGGTGTGCCTGATGTTAATGAGTCGATGTGATCCTCAAGCGGAAACGTGTGTGTGCATGTCTGACAGTGCAATGTCTGAAGCGTGCCGTGGAGAGGAATACATCGTGGCATCTCGACCGCAGGTGAAGGCAATCGTGAACTTGGCTGCGAGTTATGTGGTTGCATCGGGGTCGCGCGAGTAGATGGACCAGGGTCTGAGGGACATGCGGCTGGGGACGCCTTGACTCTTGATCGAGGCTTGTAACGCTTATCCTCAAACTCTGGGACGCCAAACGAGAGACCGGATTTTGATTCTATCGCATCGATGTTCTGTGTATAAACGCGCAAGAGGCCACCACGGTCATCGAGGAGGCGAAGAAGCTGGTGGAAAGGAGTAGGGCTCGCCGCTTGCGATAACTCGGATAGCTGAGCGATCATTTGGCAAAACAGCGAGGTGGTGTGCTCTGACTGTGGGAGTTGGAGTTGTAAGCACCTGCTCCCCACTGTCCAGGTAAAGGGGAGGATGAAACCACGACAATCAAATCAACATAGGGTGAGACCAGAGCACTCGCCCGAGCGAGGGAGCACACCCAGCGAGATCGGAAAGATGAACACGATGGGATGGAATGCTCACATTGAACACGGATGCATCGAAGAGATCCTTGCCCGAGGTGAGGGCCTCTTTGGGGTTATCCCGCTTTAGGGTCTGGAAGAGACCGGTTGGGGATCGGAAGTCAGGAATTCCTGCCTGGACAGAGATGCCAGCGCCTAAGACATGACACGAGCTTAGCAAGACGGCCCCGCATATTTCTGTATTTTTATCGGCGAGGAGAGACACGCACCACATACGACAACCAACCGCCTGGCCTTGATGATCGTTCTCAGCACCTTTCTCAGATAGCTGTTGACATCGTCTGCGTGTACGAGGAAGGGGGGATGTGGAGGGGGAGATTGGTTCTCATCTAGAGGTACGAAGAGGGTCATTTATGTTTTACCTGGTGTGATGTGAAGTTGAACCAGGTTGTGATGTGGGTGGAAAACCAAAGGGGGGCCACTACCAATTCCTTAACTGGGTTCAACTGACGGGTGGGTCGCCCAAAGGTGGCGCGGGAAATCAGCGACCCAGCCCTCCACAGTCGGACAGTCCAAGTACCATTGGACCCACAACGGCAACTACCACATCTTGCTTTGTCCCCGCTCGCTTTGAGCTGTACAGTATTGATACCATAGAACATTATCTCCAGGTATATCAGGAGTCCCCGTAGACAGTGACCACCACCGTCTCACTGATGACAGACCAGCCCAGCAGTCCCACCTCCCTCACCATCTGCATTGCCCAATACTGGCGCGGTCGCGGTTCAGATGGCCAGCGAATGCCCCTACATTGGGCCCTCTTCCTCATCGCAAATGCAACCCCAGATTCGCTGTTCACAAGCAGTTCTGGCAGAGAGTCTGCTGCTCTCGAAGATCACTGGGGTACATGCTACCAGGCCATCGGAAACATCGATACCTTTGCATACTCGCGTACAGAGTACGAGTACATGGAGATCCTTGCACAGCAATACAGAGGCTGCCTTCCTCTCAGCACTATCGATCCTCATCGTGCCGTTGAAGTCGATATCCTAACGGAGCAAGTCGCTGTATTCAGGGGGGAAGAAGATTGGAACTGCCAGAATTGGGTGCTTCAAGCGGTGGAAAAGCTCAGAACGAATGGATTGGTGCCATCTCATTTCACAGCCAATGCCATCCGTAAGGAGCTTGAGGCTATCTTGCGCAGGTGGAAATCATAGCGCACCTCTCAAACCGTTTGAATTGGTGCGAACGGTACTGTGAAACATTTCTACTTTACTTCTCTCTCTGATCGTCGCATATTAGCCTAGAAGTGCAACGCCTGTGATCGATTGATCATTTATACTTATACCATAGTTTTGCATGCTCCGTCCTCGAGGGATGCGCCAATGAGCACGCCATCATCGCAAATGGATCCCTATCGATGGGCGACATGAGAGGGCATCTCACACTGGATATACAAACGGACAAATGTTACGATACAATACGAAGATACATACCTACTATTTGTACTCGGCGGGGAGGTCGCGATCCATGAAAGACGGTGCAGTACCATAAGAGCTAGTCGCAATACCCGAGAATTCGACATCTTTATTCAGAGCTAAGCTTGACACTGCGTGTACAAAGACATTTGTGCGCTGAAAAGCGTTATTCATCACCTTTCAATTTCTCGAGGAGTTCGGAGGGATGATAACGAAGGTGTGTCCAGGCACCGAGCAGTCGTCAAAAAGTCAGCATGGTAAGGTATCGAGCCGCATGTGGTTTCAACCTGGAGATTACACATCATGAGCAACCTTACCTTGACAAGTGACAAGTTACAAACCCAGCGAATTATAAATGCAAAAACAGGACATTCATAAGGCGTGAAAAAATAGAAACCGACAAACGAGCAGTTCTTAACGGTACAAATCCACCAGAGGTATGTTCCTGCAGGACAAAGATATAGAAATTGGGAAATATATATTGAGCAACCAGGGTGGAAGCACACGACACATGATAGGCGATCCAGCGAGATGCAAAGACGACACAGCTGGGGAATATGATGAAGAGACGAGAAGGCTGCAATGTGCTCATTGTACGGAGAGTGCAGGTGCTATTATAGGGTCCTTGCATTCACCGCACGACTTGGATATACTTGTGATCGTTGGTGAGGCGTGCGATTGAGCCAGCTTGCGGAAGATCTGACACGGGTATTCGTGAGACGAGCGACCCAAAAGGAGTGAGGAGCCAGCACATCTGGATGTAACATTCCATGGGTTGTACACCGTTCACGGCCCACTTGCCATCTATGATAGTGAACGGGACGCCGTTGACGCCATTCGCTCTGGCGGCCTCGATCATCTTTTCGACGCAGTCGAGGACTTCTGTGGACTTGAGAAACTCGGTTGCCCTCGCCCTGTTCATGAGACCAACCTTGACGGCGACGTCCGCAAGGAAATTGTCGTCACTGATATCTTCGCCCTTTGCGAAGCACGCGTCGAAAATGAGACGATTGAGTTCCTGTTGCATCTCTTGGCCGCCAACTTGGTAGGCCTTTACGGAAAGTCGGTGTGCTTGGATTGAGCGACAGACGACGCCGTCATCTGCCCTAAGGTACGGGATGGGTGTGCGAATGGAGCCAGGGACGATGAAGAGGGGACTCACATCTTGAGACCAGCCTTTTCTGCCATCTCTACTGCGACTTTCCACTTTGCCTCTGCTTGTTCCTTGCCAAACTTTTTGGCAAGATAGGCGTTTCGACTGAAACCCTTGTTGGCGTCGGTGGAGTAGAGAGACGCAGAGCACATGAGGGTGAATGGGCGAAACTCGACGTCGAAGCGGATAGGGAGATCGCGACAGGCCTCCATAGCGTCATTGAGAGCCTTGTTGCCAATGTAACAGAAACTGCATATCTGGGGAGACCGGGAAGTCAGAGATAACGAGAGGAAGGAGAGGAGGGAATACGAGCGTAGTCAGATATCACGATTATTTTGATGAGACGAGACTGCTGAGAGTCGGAGTGGGCCATCGTTTCGGTAGAGCAAAAGTCGGGTGAGTTTGGAGTATGAGAGATGGGGGAGCAGTGTCGGAAAAGTGTCGGTGGAGGTATACAAGTGCACGGATCAGGGAGAGGGAGGACGAGAGGGAGGGACAGGAGTGGACGGCGTTGAACTGGGGAGGGTGTGTAAGTAAGCCGACCATGAATGACCACAGATTCGATAATATAACTCGACGATTTTCCTCAGCAATGCCCACTATCTGTCAGCATCCCCTGTGACATCCTTATCAAGTAGTTATTTCACACGCTTATTTCCTCATGTTTTCTCATCAACACCCATGCACGTCACGCGTCACACCTCCCCCTCATGATGGACATGGCCCACATCTCCGTCCACCCCTCCCTCAGAAAATCGAGTTGATGAGTTCGCTCCCAATAGCAGCACCTGCATCAACAGTCACTCTCGCGATTCATGTTCCGGGGACATCATCTTTACTTACCAGCTCCGAATCCTGCACCGCTCGCGGCAGATTGCGCCATCTAAAGAAAGAACACGGATAAGCTTAAATACCGATTCGAGTACATGACTACCCACCGTATGACCAAGTCCCCCAAATCGAGACTTTGGGGCCGGAGACTGCTGAGGCGCCGTCGCAGGAGCGCTATTCGGTGGCGGTGGCATAGGCATATATCCGTAGCTCTGCTGAGGCGGTCCTAGGGGTCCAGGACCGGGATAATACCCAGCCACACCGGGTGGATATTGTGTCTGAGGTGGACCACTGGGAGGAGCATATTGCTGTTGCGGTGGACCAGATGGGGGATGCAAAGGGTACCGTTGATCTGCGAATCCGGGTCCCCCCTTCGAGCTCACGGACGTTCGAGAGAGGCTTGATTTCCCCACCGACTGAGCTGGTGATACCTCTCGAGGTGGCACTTTCTCGACGTAGTTAGCCGGGAACAGTCCTTCCTTTCCGGCACGATTGCGTCCCATCCACCAATCTGCATTTGTCTCCGAGATGACCTCGATGATCTCCCCTGCGTGGAACGAGAGATCTTTGGGGTCTGAGCTGGTCCACTCCCAGTTTGCGCGAGCTTCCTGACGAGGAGTCGGTCTAACGCTTCGTGGAGGCGACATGCTCAAACGTTGGGTTTTCTGTGTCAGAGAGTCGACGATCGCGTTATCCAAGTCTTTCCTCTCGGTTGAAGCGGCCTGAAGCCTCGCTAGGATTGCTCGGCCGCTCTCCTCCGTGAGCGCGTCGTGATCCATGAGTAGTTGAACATTTTGTCTAGTTTGAGAGAGAATATGTGCGACGAGGACATCAGGCTCGGCCATACTTGTTACAATGCTAGCAGGAGACAACTGTGCTTGACTAACACGTTTCCGATCTGGTTCGCAAGGAGAAACCCGAATGGGACTCTGCCGGCACACAGGACACTCGCTGGCGAGCTTGCCTGATGCAGACACCTTCTCGTTAGCATAAATCCAGTCCCTTGGAAAGGTAAATATTGCGCCAGCGTACTGTCGGACAGGGGTGTAACATCCTATAATAGCGAGTTAGAGGGCACACAATGAGAAATTTGCGACATTATTACCGTCCAGACTGTCCTGTGGTCTACCATCACACGCATCCCGTACCCATGTAGTGAGGATACATTCGGTACGCACGAATACCGTCGTTGCAGGGTTACACGAATCCACCATGATCACTCGGTGATCACTCTATGCTGGTGGTGGCAACAAACTCTTTTCACGATGCTTGGAACACTCCGCTAAAACATTCCTCAGATCTAGTTTTCTATCATCTCCGTTCCTGAGGCAATGGCTTGTCTGCGAATTCACCTCGCGTACGGAACTTTGTCATTCAGTCTGGCACCCCAGGACCCTGGGAGTCTGGGTGCCCGTTGTAATACGGTTGAAGATGCGCAGGCGCTCATCAAAGCTTATGTTGAGTTCCACACACCAGGATCCCACCTCATCCTAGATACAGCACGTGGCTACGGAGCTGGTACTGCTGAGAAAATGATCGGTCAAATAGACACCAAAAGATGTAAGGTTGACACAAAGTGTGTTCCCTGGGTGGTCACTCTCTACATTCGAAACCCTCAGACTTTCGTCATGACAGAATTTTCCCTACCGCTAAGCTTCCTGCAACTTTGGCTGTCCTTCGTAGACGCTTACAGGACTCTATGACGGCGCTTGCACCTCACAAGATTCATACGCTGTACCTCCATGCTCCCGATCCTTCAGGTACTCCAGTCGAAGAAACACTGGCTGCAATCAATACTTTGCAAAAAGAAGGGTATTTTTAAGAATTCGGATTGAGCAACTTCAGCGCATGGGAAGTGGCGGAGATTGTTACCCTTGCTTCTGAGCGCGGGTGGGTCAAACCTACTGTTTACCAAGGGGTCTACAATGCACTTGAACGCGGAGTCGAGCTTGAACTCTTCCCTGCCTTGCCGAAGTTTGGAATACGACTTTACGCTTATAGTCCACTTGCGTACGGATCTAGCGCTTTGGCATTTCTGAAACAGGCGTTTGTTGATCACAGGAGCGGTCTCCTTGCGAACAAGATAGTCGCAGTCGGTGACATGAACGCCTCTGGCGGTCGCTTCGACCCGAAGGTGTCCCGGATCGCTGGCATGCTACGAAGCAAGTATGAGGCTCTGCTACCAGTCGTACTGAAGTTGAAAGAAGGTCTTGTGAGTAGTATTTCCCGTCGAGTGCACGCACGATTTGATCCTGTTCACGAGGATGCTCAAGGCATCTCGCTGCCCAATGCAGCTCAACGTCGGCTGCAACACCACTCGGAGCTTCGACCAGAGTGTGGGGATGGGGTGATCATTGGTGCAAGTAGCATTGCCCAGCTGCAGACAAACCTGAGGGACAGCGTTGGTGGTCCTCTGTCTGAAAGCCTGTTACACTGTTCGAAGATATCTGGGTCCAAGCCAAGTGCTACTCGAAGCACTATGCGTTTTAAGTCTTACTTCAAGGAGAGTTTTCGGACTACACGGTTGTTCTCATCTATCCATGTGAGTATGGAACTTAAAACAGCTCCATTGCACCGGGGTCAATTAACCTGTCTGAGAGCATTTGATGAGTGGTGCGAGTTTGAGGCACAATGTGGTGGACTCTGAGGGCTAGGAAGGCTATTCCAGACAGTGATGGCAGTACGATTGATTGATTGTCCTGTTCAGTGTGGTGTGGAACTGATTGATGGACTCGAGTAGTATGTGTACCTGGAGCTGTGAGATGGGTGTGGTATTATTTGGTTTTCACGGCTAAATTATAAGGTTATGATCCTCTGCTGCTAGTATCTCCATCTTTCCCGCTGTTCCCTTGTCTTCCTCTTCTCCTTCTCTTTCGCCCTTTTGTCCTGCCTTTTCTTCTTGTGAACTTGCTTTTCTCGTCGGTATCATGTCTAGAGTATGTCTCAGTCAACCCAGCTTCCATCATGTGCTAACCCAACTTGATTCGCGCTCAGGCACAATTCTTGAGAGAGTACAAGCTCGTCGTCGTCGGTGGTGGTGGTAGGCTTCATTCTCCCGCTATCAGGCTGTGCCACTTTTAATGTCATCCAGGTGTTGGCAAGTCCGCATTGACCATCCAGTTCATCCAAAGCCACTTCGTCGACGAGTACGACCCGACGATTGAAGACTCATACCGTAAACAATGTGTTATCGATGACGAGGTCGCGTTGCTCGACGTTTTGGACACAGCGGGTCAAGAGGAGTATGGTGCCATGCGCGAACAATACATGCGCACGGGAGAAGGCTTCCTTCTCGTCTACTCGATTACGTCGCGCAACTCCTTTGAGGAAATCGGCCTATTCTACCAACAAATTCTTCGTGTCAAGGACCAGGACTCTTTCCCTGTTATCATCATAGCCAACAAATGCGACCTCGAGTATGAACGTCAAGTCGGCATGAACGAGGGACGCGATCTCGCTAAGCACTTTGGTTGCAAATTCATCGAGACCTCAGCTAAGCAACGCATTAATGTTGATGAGGCTTTCTGCAACCTTGTACGCGAAATCAGAAAGTACAACAAGGAACAGCAAACAGGACGACCTGTACCCAACTCGGGCAATGGCATGTCTGTCACTAACAAGGATGTAGGCGATGGTGAGCATGGAGGATGCTGCAATGGTTGCGTGGTTGTTTGAAACTTTGTACTCCGTTTGGATTCACATTTCTTTCCTTGTCATTCCGTTATACTATTCCCCACCTTGCTCTTAACATGCTTTTTTTCCATTTGGGATTCTGTACCCTCCAGAAGGATTGTTCTTGTTGGAGACATCCAACACTAGTTATGCATGATTGCAGTTGTACATATAGCGTATGCTTTTTTCTTCACGCACTTGAGAAATATACTTATGGTGCAATTTGATTAGCGGATGGGAGCAGTTCAATAACCAGTGTAACTATCAGTACTCCTATATATCATTTACACTCCCCGAGATGGGTCTTTCTCGAGTAGAGGCGGCCTTGTCACATCTTCCTCATTTACTGCTCTTATCGAATGGATTCCGAGGTCATAAAATCCTTGCACTCCGCTGTTACCTCCCAACATTGAGATACCCACCGTCCTGATACGTTGGCGGAACATCTGTATCTGGTGTTGCACTAGTTCACCAGCATTCGTAAGAATGAAATTATCAAACGGTATAAAAATATCTTGCCATCCACCATCGTTTTGTTTGAAGAATAGACGGTGTTGCCAAAGGTCCGTCGTGACAGGTCCGTCCGTTTGTAAGTTCACGTAGTACGAATTCCTCGTCCGGGGGTCACCGCCGAGACGTAAGCGCAGCGCCAGGTATTGGTGATTCGACACGTCGTCGCATATCTCGCCAAAAAGCGAGGACCGCACCTGCGTTTTGTGATGGGTTCACTACTCAACTAAACTGACCCCTAGAGAGGGGCTGTTCACGTCCCGCACGTACCTGCGTCCTGAACCCTGCATATCCGCCTCTAATCCGTCCCTGGACCTCAGGCCGCACTGCTAACCGCATCTCACCCCAAAACCGAGCATTAGCCGCGCTCCCGCTTCCCTTGTTCCGCTCTGGGTCCTCGTCAAGAGCAAAATTGAGTGTGGAGGTCCCACCCATATCGGCATCGCAACCTTTGGCTATGGCTTTGATATCTTCCTGTGTATGTAGACTGAGGAGGGTGATGGGGGCGCGGTTGGGTGGGTTCGCGCCTTCCATACGCAGGACTGTCGGAATGAATTGTCGACCGGTCAAACAAATGCGGTGTGCAAGGAAGGTAGAGCGAACGTGCTTTTAACAGCGCCATCGGCGAAATATTTTGTGGACCGTCCCAAATATGCGCTTAGGTTTGAAAGAACCATGACCGAGTGTGCTTGAGGCAAATGTGGTGAACCGTAAGAGATGGACAGTTGACAATTGCCTCACGCGTCTCACGCATCCAGGTCATCGTCGTAAAAGTACTGTGATATTATTTAAAGAGCAACTAAGTAACATGTCCAAAAAAACAACTGTTAAACTATACTGTCGTTAGGTGCAAGAACCATCTGAAAGTCTGTGCCCTTAATCGTAGTGGGAGACCATTTTGGAGCAATGATCTTCGTGAAACGAGCCGAGAGCTGCGATGCAACTTTGACCGGGCGAGCACTCTTTGGAGCTCGCGGACCAGCCGGAACTACCTTCTTGCCCGGACCGGCATCTGCGCTTCTCTGACCCGTCATCGCTCTAGCTTTCGCTTTCAACTCCTTCATCGCCAAGTAGCTCTCCATTTCCAGGTGCTGGTCTGACACCAATGGGCTCTCCGGAGACCAAACGGAAGTCATGGTCTCCCTTTGAAGATGCAAGCTTCCGTCACTCAGATCAGAGGAGCTATCAGAATCTGCATCATCCTCGTCGACATCTCGCTCTAAGGTGCGTGGAAGCGAGCGGATAGTGGTCGGTCTAATGACAGCAGTCGATACATCCTGCGAGCAATCCGAATCATTGTCGACAGTGTCCGACTCATACCTCGAAGAAGCTGAGGAGGAGTCAGACGAATTGGATTCAGATCGCACAAGCCCGGCTTTGTCTGCTCCCGAAAGTCTGGCAACGTCAGAGGGGCGGACCTCAAGCACGACGTGCGGTCTCCGTACTTTCGATTTCTTCCGAATCGGTGTGAAAGGGGGCGGAGATGCTTTCTTCTTGCCTTTGTCGACTTTCAGTACGGCTGACAGAGCAGGCGAATCAGCCTTGGGAGGAAGACCAAGTCGCATGGCGAGTGTTGCTGACTTGTTCGCAACCTCCTGCATAGAAAGCGGAGGCGGCGGCACCAAGCCGGGTGGAAGGTTCAAAGCTGGTGGGAGTCTGGATTTCCTCGCGATCTTTCCAAAGGCCGCGGTAGTCTGTCGGATTAAACTCTCTTTTTCACTGGCGGGAAGCCGGAACTTGTGTTGTCCCTGTCGCTCCCCCGCGGAGAGTATCCGAGGAGGGGGCGGACTGAGGCTGACTGTCACCAATCCCGGACTAGTCATACCATTCGACGCAGGTGTCACCGCGATCCGGAGGCTGCTTCTTTCCCTCTGAGGCATGGGGCCTCCATCGCTAATCTGCCGACTGAGCTCAGCAGGAGGGACAATGTTGTGAGGAAGAGCCGCTCTCTGCTGGCCGTACTTCCTTGAATTTTTGTGCTGGAGAAGCCCTACACTCGAGTCTGCACTAGGCGATGAGTCTGTGCGGGCATGCTGTGCGGAGGCTGCAGATTTATGCATGGGGCTACTCTGTTTGTGAGAGGGGATGGTGACAGGTTGATTGGACAAGAATGTGGATTGCGGTCTCGTCTGGACCGGTGATTCGCCAGATGCGTCGTTCCCGAAAGTCGCGACTGTCGCTGATTTTTGTTGAGGTCCATCAATGACCGGACGGACGACACGGTGCGTATTGAACAGTAGGATGACATTGACCAATCCTAGCAAGGAACAACAAACATGGGAGAAGACGTCAGAGGCAATGGGTACTGAGACTCCCATAGAGTTGATTATGTGTACAATGCAGAGTGGCAGTAACAAGAAGACGAAAGCTAGGTAATGGCGACAATGCGAATGAATGCGCATTTCAAGAACTCATGGATCAATTTGCTTACCGACGGGGAACCTATGAAGACACAATCAGCACATCTTCTACGTAGCTTAACTGAAATACGTACCAGAACATTGTCCGTATGATAGTACTGATGAATCTGCGGTACTCTTCGAATTCATCCTGGCCTCGCTGAGCTTTCAGATTGAGCTTGCGAAGCCTATCCATTCCGTCAACACCGAGCTTCCCCGCTAACACTAGGAAAATCAGACTGTAGACCATCGTCGATATAATGGCCGCAAGGATGACTGGAAGTGCCTCAAGGACAAAAATCATCATTTGGCTCGCGGACGTGATAGAACACGAGACACCGGTTGGACCATACGCGCTGCTGTTGTTCAGAGGCCCTAGTCCAGCGGTAAGCGCGATTCCCCATCCAATGACTGTCACCACAGAACTGAGCCAGCGGGGTTGATGAAGTCGTAATATAAACGAGTTGCATGTATGTATACCATGCGCAACCGTGAAGTAACAGTTTCCCCACAAGCCGATCTGTATCAAAATCGCTGTATCATCGCGTGAATGATGGGCGGTTTATTCATATGTCACGAAATACTTCACCTTGTGCTTGGCAAGTAGGACCTGGAAGACTTAGTTTGACACAGGGAGCAGCACGAATAGAAGATGCTTACCAGCGCTCACTCCATGATTCGAAACCCATTTGAAAGCGACAATCTCGGAAAGGGTGATGAATACATTGCTGAGAACCAAGCTAGCAGCGTAGTGTCCGATTTGAGTGGAAAAGAAGAGCATCTCTGGAATGGTGGACGTGTCTTGATCATCGCGCCGAAGGAGAAATTTGACACCAAGGCGAATAGCTCGACCACAGATGAAAGCGAGAGCCAAAGCTGATATCAAACCAAAGATTGCAACGACAGTAAGTCCTGCCAGGGAGTGCGACGACATAGCTTCAAAAGTCATGATTGTGCTCATTTCTGTAAAATGAAAGTTTCCTTGATAAAACACGGTCCTCTGAAAAGGGAAGAAAAGACCAATCGCGAATGAACGAATGAAATCGGTCTAGCCGTTGAATGGGCCTTCCAGAGGCAGGCGGACCAGTCCGCAGAAAACGAAAAGTGAACCAAGTGGTACGAAGGAAAGGACCTTCAAGACATTCAGTCATTCTCAGCGGTTGCTTATGTCGAGATCGGCAGTATTTTGCAAAGGCGACGGTTGCAACCGGTGGATATGTCCTTTGCTACGATCAGAAGTTTGCACAGCCTATCGCACAGCGTTTGCACAGATCGCACTTCTCGCGGTACAGCGGAATTCCAAGGTCACAACATATCGGCGAGCTATATACTATAGCACACGGTATCAACATACGAGATTCAGCTGCAATAACCGACTACTTTTTGCTGAAATACTTGGCTATTCCCTGCGGCTCTGCCGTTTTTTTCCGTTTCGAGTGAGGTTTATTGCTGCGTGGCAGCCTGTCGTCCGCATCATGGGTGCTGGCCAAGTCTCTAGCGAAATGAAAGTCATCATGCTCCAGTCGTAATCTTGTTAGCGCTTGAACCTGTTCTTCGTCAGTGTATTCAATCTGAAGTTCACTAGAACAGATCGTCTTGTGACAACGCTGGCAGAAGAAAGAAATTGAGGATGAAGATCCAGGCTCTTCCAACGTGGGTTGAAGGTCAGCTTCAGGTGAAGCATAGCCAAGGGAGCCATCCTGAGATCGGTGGCGCTTCAGCGGCCGATGGACTTGCTTCGGTTTGAAGAATCCTTCGATACTCTGCTGGCCCGACTCGGTTGTTTCAATTCCCGTGAAAGCAAGCTGAACAGACGTCACGTTGACATTCTGCATATTTCCAGTCAGCTCCTTCCATAGCTTGTCTGCGGAGCTTGATATAACGTCGACAGTCACTTCGCTAGTGAAAGGGAACACAGCCTGTTTAGACCTTGACGCTTCATATCCTGTACAGAAGCTTAGTCGTCTGCCAACTGACGCAGGATGGCGGACCTTTCCGAGCATGCAAAACTATGGTTTTGGGCCATAAACCAGGAACCTCTTCACGTGCTTCCTTGAGTCGAAGCGCAAGCTCAGCGGCTAACACCCGTAGCCACTGATGTCCATCAGCCGCCTCTGTAATAGGTTTCGGAAGATTCTTCGAAGCGAGCATGCTTTTGAAGAGCGCAGATTTCTCCTTCACTGCGGCAGTGAAATTGAGATTTTGTACGCTCTCAACGTCATGGGACACTCAACCTTCAGATCTATCAATACCGCTATGCGCGCATGTTGAAACAATTGATCGATACTTGACTATGCATAACTCACCGTAGAAGCTCATAAACCCACAACGCATCCTCCCCGAACTTGTTCTGCATTTCATCTAATTTCCATGATCTCACTGGCCTGGACGATGGACCAGTGCTTACCTAGTGGGACAGCCAACAAATCACCGACTGTTGAGACGTCATACTGTTTCGCAAGGGCATCACCGAGCTTTCCGCCAAGGAACCGTATCTTTGGATGTTTCGAGTCCAAGTTACTTATGGAACAGCGTTTCGCGTACCTTTTGAAAACCGATGGGATACAGATAAGCTGGAATCGCGTCATTGCGCAGAATACTCTACAATGCATCAGTGGCTGGCATCCATGTGTCGAGGTACAAGACTTACCTGACTATTTGGCTTTTTGAAGGAAGCAGTGAGCTTTATGGCATGAAGGTTGAGTAAAAAAATGCTAGTAAGATATGGACGTAAGCTGACTTTGGCAAGGAATTTGTTTCGAGATATGCCCTAACGGTAGGAGTCAATACCGATACGTGCCGAGCTGACAGATAGAAACATACTGCGGACATGGTATATCCAAGTTTCGCATGGACGTCTTCTCTGATCATGAGCATAAATTCTGCAGCAATGGATAAGGCAACATCGTGCCAGGTCGCACGGTCGTCTTCTAGAGGATGATCATCTATTTCATTGTTGCCATCTGAATGAGGCGTGATTGGAATCAGTTCACCCAAGGCATTCCAATTTATAGGAGGAGGTGGGGGCAATGGTGTATCTGCACCACTAGGGGCGTCCGGGGGAACTTGAGCAAGATACGGGAATCGTTCTAGTATGGCCTCGCGTACAGGACGAGTGAGGTCAATGAAAGCCTCGTCTATAGATGCCTTTTCTATCTCTCCAGTTGGAAGGGCTTGTTTAAATATGTTGATAATTTTGTTGCTTTCACGTCGATAGAGGTCAAGAGAGACCTTTGCAGAGACCGAAGGACGATTTGTTGTTTACGACCCATCTCTGGACTGTTTGTGGTAGAGGCATACCTTGTGTGTCCGGGTATCGACGTCGGTCCAGTAACCCGGTTCCTTGTCGCCTTCTTTGTAGGTTGCGACATGAACGGCCACGAGATCTGGACATTTCTTCTTTGCGTCTTTTATCTTGTCCATTCGTGAAATATTGAATTTACGTGCTGGGTAGCTGACCGCGATGAGGCTCTCCCACTGCTGTACGACGAGAGGTACATTTGAATCCAGACCGAGTCTGACGCGTTCGCAAGCGGCGTAAAATGCATCGCTATCGCAGAGAGCGATGACACGCAAAGGATCTCGTACGCCGAGGTTATGAGAATGTAAATGGCGGTAGGTTATCGAAGGACGAAGGTCGTCGTAGTCATGAACTGTTGCCTTTGCTTTGCCTTTCCAGAGTACGCCTGCCTTGGACGGTGAATGCATGTGGCTAACGCTAAGAGAGCATGGGAAAAGCCAACTGTGCCTTGATCACGAAGTTCTTGATCAAAGTACTCACAATGGCAAACTACGACTACGCTGATCTGACTCTACATCTATAAATCACGACGGATAGCGAGTATCAGTGAGTGTACAATCAGTGCTTTGAATTACTTGGTCAAAATCGACTTGTTTTGACTCGTTCGGCGGCTCGTCACGGTCGGACAAAGACTGGTAGCCGAAGCTGAGTTAGACCGAAAATGTCTGGCCATCCTCCGAGACAGCTCGGTTGCTCCAAGTCAATCAGCACCAACTCTCTCGGTCGCTGCAAGTAAAATTCACGTCTACCTTACCCTTCAAATTGACTCAATTTCTCTTCGCCTTTTCCTGACTTTTACCTGCTCGTACCATCCGAGTCGTTCATGTCGTTCAACCACCCAGGCACTCCTCAGTCGCTTCGTGAAGACTATGCCATTCTATCGCATTATGGCACCTCTTCCGTAGATGTACATGATCGACAACCACCCGAAACACTCTCCGATCTACCTCAAGGTATCCCCATACGAGGGAGGGGTTCAGCCGGTGTCACAGAAACTTTCTCTGCTTCCGAACGTACACCCCTTTTACAACCTCCTCCCATACCAAAGCTGCACGAACCAGTAGATGAAAATGTATCTCAACCGTCTGCTGAATTAATACCTACATCGCAAATGTTCCGTGAGGAGCTTCGGACACTCACCTTTTATTCCCTCCCCGTCTTTGGCACTCATCTCTTTGAATACTCCTTCATCGTTGCGTCTGTTATATCCATTGGCCATATTTCGACGCTGGCCCTTGCAGCAGCCACTCTGGGTTCTATGACCGCTTCTGTTACTGGGTACAGCATTGTCCAGGGCATTGCGTCAACCCTCGATACCCTCCTTCCGCCAGCTTGGACCTCCGATAGGCCCTATATGGTCGGTCTATGGTCTCAGAGGATGAGTACGTGCTTTCCCGTTGTGCCGTAAACCATGCTCACAGACCTTTCCAGTCCTTATGATAGGAATGGTGCTTATCGTACGTTCGCTTTGATTGACGCGGATCGAAGTGAGGGATAACTTACCTTCGCACCCGATTTTGGCGATATGGCTAAACGCGGAATCTATCCTCCTCCGCCTCAACCAAGAGCCTGAGGTGGCACGACTTGCTGGTGTTTACCTTCGTTACGCATGTCTCGGTCTTCCCGCGTACACTTTCAATTGCATCTCCAGACGCTATTTTCAGTCTCAAGGGTTGTTTGACGTCCCCACGAGGATCACAGTAGTAGTTGCACCAATCAACGCATTTTTGAATTGGTTTTTTGGTGCGCGTCATGCTAGCGCCCATTGTCTATGTTAACTTTGATTCTCATGATTAGTTTACCCTCTCGGCCTTTCCTTCCCTGGCGCCCCACTTGCCACTTCACTTTCGTTCAACCTAGTGTCGCTTGCTTCTATCCTTTACGGATACTTCTATGCCCCTCGGACTGCGTGGTCCCCTATCACATGCAGATCTCTGAACCCGATTACAGGTGAAATTTGGAAGGAATGGGGGTTATTAGCAAAACTTGGGATCGCAGGGGTGGGTCAGACCGCAAGTGAATGGTGGAGCTGGGAATTGGTTGGACGTGAGTGTTTCGTGTTTCTTTCAAACCCTCTCCAGCTTCATCAATCACCGAGAAACGCTGCATACTTACTGACATACGTATCACAGTTGCTGCTAGCCAGTGAGCCCCCCGCACATATCGATGTTTATCTATTCCTTTGAAGCTGATAGCTAACTCACAGGTTGGGATCTGTAGCACTCGCAGCGCAATCCGTGTTGCTCCTCTCCGCGTCATGTACCTATCAGGCACCGTTCGCGTTGAGTGTTGCGACTTCTGTACGGTAAATATTGCGATCCTTGGCTTCTTGAAAGTCCATGTGGGCTGATTATTGTCAATTCTTTTCACTCACTGCTTAATAACATCAGTATTGGAAATCTCCTCGGCCAAGGAAACGCGAGAAGAGCTGGTTTAACTGCTTGGACATCTCTTGCTATGGCTATCGCTATAGGAAGTATCTGGAGGTGGGCATTTCTCATCAGGTCATGTCGCTCCTTGGGAACTCATTTCTGCTTCTCCCAGTGCCCTGTTTCTGGTTTTCCGTAACTCATGGAGTTACCTTTTCAACAGTGATCCAGATTAGTTCGAGCTCCACACACTGAGACTCTGACGTTAACTGCTTTGCCAGAGGTCGTCTCACTTGTTGCGTCCATTTTCCCTCTCGTTGCGCTTTTCCAGGTCTTCGATGGAACAGCTAGTGTCACGGGCGGGATATTCCGTGCGCGGGGAAAGCAGTTCGCGGGTGCCATGATCAACCTATCCGCCTACTACGCCCTTGGAATCCCATTTGGTCTATATCTCACGTTTGTATGCGGTCGTGCTCTAGGGGGGCTTTGGGAAGGATTGACAGTTGCACTTGTGTATGCCTCGGGGGTAGGAATCTGGACTGGAGTCCGTGGCGTCAACTGGGAAGCCGAGGTGAACATCGCCCGGGGCAGAGTTGGGGGAAAGGGTGAAATTCCACAGGTGAGCCATTGAGGTACTGAAATGGTTATCCACTGGCAGAGGAGAGATTTGGGAGATGAGGGTATTAAAAGCTATGTTGCATGACAAGTCATTCATACGACCAATTGATGTCGACAGAAGATAATGCATCTACAGTACATGTTATGTGTAGTCTGCGAACGTTAATACTACGCTGGCAACTACAGACCTAGCGAATCTAAAAGGCGCGTGCCTACACCAAAAGCACTTCTATCCATGGTGCATGGTCGCTGTCACTGGACAATATGGCATCTGAACATTCTCAAGGCCGTTTGCAGCGCTAATCCGGCCCTCGAATTTGTCCAGTAGAGGCCGTGAGCAACGAAAATATTCCTTGAGGTGGACAGTGAACTGATGCAACTCAATGGTTTCGCCTCCAATTCTGACAAAGTTACCGAACCGTCCGAACCTCTGTTGAAGGCAGACAGCGAGATTGCTCAGAGTCGATTTTATTCGCAAGATGCTGCTTGTTAATTAGATGCTGAATAACGAAGTGCAGAAGTGCGCGGCTCATCCACATTTCACGCGCAAAGAAACGGTGCGGCGAATCGAAGGACTTTACTTCAAACTCTTCCATACGGTGAACGCTCGAAGAGTGGATATATGGATTATTGATTAGTGGTAAATGCAGAATAACAACAGGAAAGCAGAAGTGTGACAATGATCATCGAGCTCTGCAAACGACCTCTCCGTTCAGTCCCAATACCAATGCCTCCCGCGCCTCTACCCATTCATGTTCTTTGCTCGTCGTCTTCACCACTGCAACTTCCCCGAGACCCAACGGTTTCACTGTTTGTGCCCGCCGTCCACTACAGATACGCTTAATCTCGCCAAGGTCCATGAATACGCGTCGACTGGGCATGCTGATAAGTCTCATATTGGACAACACTGGTCTGTCGTCGCGATATTTTAGCTCCGCCCAGATGCGACGCTGAGGTTCGCTGACACGTTCGAAATCGGAAGGTGATGGCGTGGCAATTGTTCCTCTTGTAATGTTACTCAGGAAACCAGCACGGAGGAGGATTGATAGGATGGCGAGGTTTTGCTTGGAGTGCTCGACAGCGACATATCGATGTCGTGCACGAAAAGCGTTTTGTACACGAGCACAGAGATCATAAGGAAGAGGCATTTGAACTGGGAGTTTTGAATTATGAAAAGCAACTCCAGAGAGACTCGGAAGAAAACACATGCCTGCGGCCACGCATAAACTTGGCGGTAGTAGAAAAAGTGTAAGAAACTTTCAAGACTTGATGCTTATGTAATTGAAACATACATAGCAGTCTGTTCACGAAAGCTATGCGATAAAACGAGGATACAATAGATATACATGAAAATGTAATTGAGGTCCGTGAGTTGCATTGACAAGATAAGAATGGTATGATCAGGACAAATTCGGTCACCCTACATGCCTGCTTCGCCTGGAACGATGAACTGTCGAAGTCCGGTCTAGACTAGCTTTCAATGATTTTATTGTTTGAACGATTTCAGCTGTTGGTGTTGTCAGTCTGAGGGCATCTCACGATAATGAGTATAGTGATCTAACCTGCCAACTTAGCACTATCGGCCTCAAAATCATATCGTTTGTTCCTGCTGTCCCGTTGGACAACCACCTTGAAGAGCGTTGACGTTTTTTGTGATTGTTGACAGACCATGATGCTTTTAAGATGGAAGGAGAGTGTCCTTCCATTATCGAAGACTGCCTTTGCTTTGCTTGTAGAAGGCATGATATTGAAACGAACAAAGATGAAATCACGACTCATTCCAGACGAGATACACTCACATGCACATAGACACCATCAATCGCCAGGGTACGCTCTTGGCGTGCCAGCACAGGCATCTTGCGATAAATCGTATATCGCTTGTAAGCTGTAGTGTAGTCCGTTCCAGCACTGTAACGCATTTCTGGTACATCCGAAATTCGCTTGAAGATGGACGCGTTTGGATCGGTAGTCCTTGCGGCACGAGTCTCGGGTTCGATACCCAACTGAGGGAGCATGGATCTCTTGACCAATGTGAGTTCACGCTTGCCCTCGAGCGAGGCTACAGTGCGATCCAGATAGATGAGGATATTCAAGTCGTTGAGAATGAGCGCGTAGTCATTCGGATTTGCAAGTTTGCGTTTTCGGCAGACTAGTTCCAGAGCTTCCTGCATGTACATCCCGGCCGACACAGGGATTGTAGTGGAGATATGGACAGCGTCAGCAGTATCCGCGACACGTATGCGGAGGAATATTGGGGGGCCGTGACTTGAAGATGGCCCAAGAGACGATGACAAAATCGGTGTAGTGCCAAAGATCGAACTCGTTCCTGCGCCTGGAACTGAGGGTGGGGCAAGACCGGGTACTGGAATTGTGTCAACTTTCTTTGGTGCCGCCATGATCCTCGAGGGCCGTCGCTGAATCTTGCTCTCCAATTGTTCGTTCTGTTGAACTGAAGAAGAGTAAACATTGGCTTTTCTTGCCCTGAACCAGAGACACGGACTCACCCTGAAGCGAAGTCGCTTCCAGAACGGCAAATGCATCAAAATTGAATTTTGAAATCTTTCCAGTACGATCAGGAGGCGGAAAGTCTTCATCAACTTCTCCATCCTCTTCAGCAATTCTCATGATCCAACCCACTCCTGACAACTTGGGGTCATTCTCGCTCACCCCTTCATTAAGCTTCGGCAGCCACCCTTCTTCCCAGTAAGTCCACAACGCAAAACCGATAACTTCTTCGACAGTGGCATCTTGTCGGACATGCAAAGCCATGACCTTTCCTGCCGGTTCACGTGCGTGGGGGAAAAACACTTTGACGTCTATCGATGCAGACTCTCCGCGCCCTGATATAGAGGCATACACCTCGCTAAACGGATTACCAGAGTGGGAGCTTGAGGCGAGCATCGATGACAAGGCTGAGACTTGCGACCTTGGGGTAATCTTGTTCCGTGTGAAGACTATATCTGATGCGGGCGTGTCGAAGATGGGTTGAGAGATTGAAACACCCCGCCGACGACCCTCTGGTCTAACAATAATAGGGACTATCGGTTGCTCGGCGGGTGGAGGTGGTTTGATCATCTCAAAATGGGCGTCTATGGCTTCGTCATGATCAGCCGAAGACTGTCCATCGTGCGACTCTGAAACAGGACTTAGTCGAGATCGTGCGCGTGAGTGTTGGGCGAGATAGGAAGATGACCCCAAGGCCGAGGGATTTGACACAGAAGCAGCGGAAGCCACGCCTGAAAAGATGGATAGCACATCTGAAACGCTATCAAACCCAGCGCCGGGAGTGCGAGTGGCGGCAAAGTCAGGATCGAATTCGTCACCTTCATCCATGTCGTCGCCGCGGTCGACAAGATCAAAGTCTTCGTCGTTCTCGTCATCAAGGATCCCCTCGTCTTCTTCCGAGGAGGAGATCTCGGGATTAAGATATTTGTTAGCAGCAGAGGCAGGCTTGGGATTGGCACTCGCTTGACCTCGACGAGCCATCATGCGTAGCTTTCGGCGCGCCTCCATCTCGGCGGCTCCTTTGAATTTGGGGATGAATGGGACCTCCTTCGGTGGTGGTTCGGGAGGTAGAGGATCATCTTTCTGCAATGATCTTGAACTAGAAGGAGGTGCAGGCTCAACTTCAGGAGGGGCATGGTCGCTATCACCTGGCGTGATGGGCGTTACGCGATGCGTGGATTCTGGCTCTGGCGGAGGTACACTAGGTCTACTTGCTATCTGCGAGGCCCGTCTTGAGTTTGAGACGCGGTTTCCCGTGACTCTCATTCCCAGAGCACCAGATCGCGTGCCCATGATGGTCTGGTGGTGTCTGAAGCCAGTGGCCCCCCCAAGATTCGACGAGCCTTGTGCTCTGTTGTCGTCGTCTTGCTCGTCGTCAGATATTGGTGGGCTGGAGGGGAACTCAAGCTCTGGCCAGCGATGGATGTCTGCAAGAGAAGCAGCAAGGATATAGGGATTTGAAGTGTAAGATGGGCTTAAGGAGATGATGCGACCACCGTAGGGGTCGTCGACATTGCGTAAATAAGACAACCGGAGACTGTGCACTAGATAGCTGCGACGAAAATCAGAATATCGACCTGCGTACGTCGATAGAGATGGACCGTACCTTGGATCGCTCACGAGCGACATGACCGCTACAAAGGCAAAGGAAGTACAAGTTGGTTTGGCACTAGTTACTTATGTAAGCCTTGGTAGGTGATACACTTCAACGATCAGACTGCTGGAACTTGCACCCGAATTTTTTTTGTTAAATAACCTCGTGTACGCTGTATCGGACGGTCGAGTTTCTGCGGATACGAATCAACCGAATTTTGAGTTTACATGGTGATAGTCTAAATAAAACTTGAATCGTTCCCGTCGCTGCCACTACGACTACGACTACGACTTTGCCACCGAGTAGCGTCGAGTCCGAGTCGGCGCTCAAGTGCTCAAGCGCTCACCCCAGAGCCTTGGTGTTCTGAGGCTCTAACGCTATGCACTCGGCCAGTAACCGTGTTTTGCTCCCAATTTCTTGCAGATTCGGTGTGTACGCCTCTCAACCTCGTTACCATCCATTGATGTCGATGAGTTCCAGTCCCCTACGATCAGTGGTTCCTCACACATCTCGACGATAGGTGGAGGGTCAAGCAGGTTAAGCACTGGATACTCACGAAATGCAACCTCGTACATTCCCCGGATACAAGCACCCACCGTCCTGTTTCCCCGATCACGTTCGCATCCAGCATCCGTTCTCGTCGTTCAATAGACAGTTCAGATGATGGATACAACGAAGACGATGAATACGACGACGATTCGGAGGACAACTTACCTCCTCGCTATGGGTCAGCAAGTGACCGCGACCTTTATTCGCATCTGGCTGCAAAGTCCCGTCCTTTCCCTGGCACTGTCCAACCAGGGAGTAGTCCGCTTGCAGACCAATATACACTTACATCCTTCTCCACGGGAACCATTCTGGAAGATGACTTCACCCTCTCTTGGTACAGTCTTCGTCCTTTCGAGCTGCTCGAGCTGCATCCAGTTGGCACCATTATTCCGCTACCACGGGACATTCTTGCGGACTATATCCAACCATATTTCCAGGCGAAAGTCAGGGCTTTTCGTGCTGTTTGGTCTCCCCGCTCAGGCCGCTTTGAAGTTCCTGGGCATGACAGTCAGCACGAGCTGAATACTCAAAGGGGCCAGGACAAGTTCGGCCCGCTGTTAGATGCTTTCTCGCCCAAACAAGGCAGTCTTCATCACGACAAGAGGCGGAAGGCCAAGCTTGAATGGAAGGATCGCTGGGTAGTCATCCACCAAGGGGTTCTCTCCCTTTGCAAGGGACATGCGACGAACCCTCCGATTCACCAATTTTCATTGCCTACGATGAAGGCCCTCCGCGGTACCGACACTCTTGAACGAACATTCTCCATCGCTACAGAACCTCGGGTTGTTTGCATCAAATTCAGAACCATCAATCCAGAACCTGCATCCGGTGTATTTTCCCCACCCCCATCGACCCCGTCATCCCCAATATTAGAGCATTGGAAAAACAATATCAACCATGACCGAAAGGACCGATCCTCGCTCCACGCAGAAGGCTCTCCCTCTAAGACAAAACACGACTCTGAACGAGAGCGCCTCAGAAAGGGTCCTGACAAATACAAGTTTGATTCAGATGACGTCTGTACAGGGGAGGGGGAATGGCTTGTCCTCGACATGCTCGATGATCACGCGTTTTCGAGTATGCTTCGTGTTCTTCATCGTTACTTTCCCTCTCCAATATCGTCATCATTCCTCCCATCATCTTCCGTCGTTACCGTCGCCGGTACTTCCGGTTTCTCGCCATCCGATTCATCACCATACGACACCATTCCATATCCTGAATGGCGCTTGAACACTGTTGAGAACGCGCGCAAGGCTGGCATGGGAGATGTGGGCAAGCCAATGGCATGGGTCCTCTGGACTGAAAAGGGTCTTGGAGAAACATTAATAGGCAACATTCGCCAGCATCGCCATGCGTTCTCTCAAGAAATGCAGTACAAGACTATTGCCATCCCCTCCTATGCATATTCTGACCTTGAAGAGGACAGCGAAGAGGACAGTGAAATAGAATGGGAAGGTTGGATGAGGGACTTGGATCGACAAGGTCGGATTAAGCAACAGCCAGAAAACGCCACCAGGCATAGTACATCCAGACAACTACGGGCTCATCAAATTCATTCCAACGTATTGTCTCCGCTGCCCTCGCCACCGCTCTCAGACGCATCCTCCGGGTCTCCAAGAGGTTGCTCTCCCTTGTCGCTACATTCTGCCACTAGTTCCCTCTCAGGTCATCCTCATACGCAATTTCCGAACATCAACGATGTTATCCAGAACACTACGGGCCCTGGTAGCTATGTTTCCCAAGACCTACCTCGCTCCCTAGCAAGGATAAGAACAACTACTGTCAGCACTGTTAGTGTCGGGCCACCTAGGCGACGCTCCTCTACTGTTTCTTCTGAAACTACCTCAAAACATAACCGGGATAATGGCAAACGGGTCGAAGAGTTATCCTCGCCCGTTCTTTCAAACGGCACTCCAGTGAACCCGAAAGTCATTCGAACATCTCCCAGTCTGCGACGTGCACCAAAGGCCTCTCTCAGGCATGCCCATTCTAGTTCGAACTTGACAATTTCCCAGTCATATGCATCTGACACTGCGGACTCATCCAGTCATCCCGCGCCATCGTCATCCCCAAAGCACCAGAATACCTTCATACGTGGCATGTCTCTGCGGGCTGACAAGATTGTCAGGGGACTCGATTCTGCGATAGATTTTGTGGACGAGACTGGATAGGTACTTCATTTTGATTTATTATGCTTTCTATTACGCACATGATTTTCTAACTTCCACTCCTAATGTAATGTACTGCTGGACGATTAGACTACTATGGAAACAACTTTCATACCACTCGGTTTCCGTGGCGCTTTACTTGAAACTTGGATTTGAATGTTCTATTTATTATAATTAATTGACGGCGGATCTCGATTACTGTTTACGGAAGATGTCTGAAGGCATATGTTGGGAATGGTCCGTGCGCGATTCAGCAGGGTATATAATCCTGCGTCGAACATTGTGAATCCTTACCACTCTGGCCTTTTGGCTTAGATCAAGTGTAGTATCTGTTCTTAATAGTTTAACCACTATTATGAGGGCACCGCCCTCATTATTTGGTTATCAAATTTTTGCCGCCCTTGTCCCTCGCGAGCTCTGCTTGCAACTCCGAGGGCGCGATGACCTTGCTACTGCAGTACCGGCTTGTGTCGTCGGGGGATCTCTCCCTGGCTTTTGCCTTGCTTTGTCTTTTCTTTGCTATGTCTTTTCTTGGTGTCACTAGACTCCAATCATGGCATAGCCAACAAAATGCACAACAGCAATCTTTCTTGTCTCTTGTAACATAGATACTGTCATTTTTGAAGTGAAGTCAATTTACAGTTTTTAATGTAGTCTACAAGGTAAGGATGTGTATATGAAGAATGTTACTGATCTGTATTTATGCCTTTATATGATATCAGACCATTTCAAACACTGGACTGTCACACATCTTTGTTCCACTGCTTGGTGAAGTATGCTATGGTATTTCCTTGTAATCCAGTGAGAAACTATACCCTTCTGTGGAACAACATCTAGATGTATTAAACTAAAGGATTAATAAAAGGTCATTTTTCTTTGTGATGAGGTTCATAATTTTCATCCAAGCAGTCTGAAATGTATGTAATGCTGACATGTGTCATCCAACTTCTGTCCCAAGCCTTCGAAAAGATGGGTCCGAACTAGTGCGAAAGTTTCAAATCTAGGACATACTTGCAACAACCATACAACGTGAATACAAGAGAGACCAATGTTTTGCTACATTACAAACCAAGACTTGATGACAATAAACTCAAAAACAGCGTCCATAAACCACATTCATAGTCCCACTAGATGTAAAGAGGTCACCAACGATTTAGTCAAGATAATATGACTCACCACTAGTCTTGTCGTTCACGAGCACAACTATCCTGCACCCAGAGCAATTCGGAAATCAAGGCGAAACTATCCTTCTTCGTGTGTGAAGCTCGCGCTCTGAGTTCTTTCATTTCGTCGTTCCACCGGAATCGATCGAGCCCGAGCATCCTGATATCGATGTCCGAGATGGGTGTTCGGAGGGAGATTTGATCGTCCGTGGATTGTCGCGTGGATTCAGAAAACGCTCGAGTGCTGTTCTCTGTTATCGACGGAGTGAAAGTAAACCGCGCTTCCGAGGCATTGGAGAACGAAGGGATGGTAGGGACGGAAATTTGCTGTTTACAAGACTTATGGGGTCTTTTTGAAGCAGTGCTGCCTCTGGAGGAGGTATAGCTCGTACGTGGACTGACCAGGCGCATTGTTTGAGCAGTTTGATTCTGTTCAGCAGACAGCCAAGGCAAAGGGCCGGAATTTTCGTCGAAAAGACCTTGGATGGCAATGCCTTTGTAGGACCGGGAACGCTTGTGCTTCGGCTGCCAGGTCGTATCTCGAAGAGTATGCGGCGCTGGTGTATCCCGAGCGTAAGTGCCTCCGTACGTTTTCGACTGATTTACACTAGAAATCTCGGAGAAGTTTTGTTTCGCAAAGGGAACCACCGACGCGTTGTTTGTTACATCGCTAGAGTCAAAAACATGGATATCTGACGTTATTGCAGGTGTGGAAAGATGAAGAAGCGACAGATATTCACTGGCCGGGATGGGACGAAAGACTGAGAATTCGCAGTGTTCGAACGGAGGAAGAGAGAGATAGCGGTGCGAAAGCAGAAGAGGTAGACGGGAGACGGGTTTGCGGTCGCATTTCAAGGTACATCTAGACAGCTGGAGCGAGTCTCTCGTGACCATCAGTGGAGAGATGGTGGATGTTGATTTGGGTGGTGTTCCAGAAAGAAACGAGTACGCAACGTGATCCGCGCCGTCAGGGCCGTCGATTAATCTGATTGAAGAAGGGCTCACACGACGACCAATTCTCGAGGTATGGTCTTCGCGGGAGAGAATACCAAGATGTACCCCGTCATCGTTGGGATGACCGTGATAGTAACGAGTGTGACATGACTTGGGAAAGCGAGTTGTCTTGGTGCTTGAATGGACAGTCGACGCCGCTGAGAAGTGTTCGCCTGTATCTCTCGAAAAGCTAAAGAAGGATGTAGATGACCTGGTGGGACGAGAACTCGAAGTACAGTTCTTCGAGTGTGTGGACAAAGAAGCAAGCGTAAAGCGCGCGGAACCTGAACGTCTCTTCGAGTTTCGATGTAGCTGGTACGCGAACGAGGCTTTCTGCTGTTGCTCGATTGGCCAGGTTTTTCCATTCCATTTTGCTGTCATGCTTGTCTCCCAGGCAGGCGATCCAAAACAACCAACAAGGAGACCGCGGTACCAAGGTCCGTGTTCGATTGGACATTCGGATCTGGTTGGCCTCAAGGACGCAAGAGACCGGGGTACAGAAGAAAGGTCGCTAATTGTGAGCAAGGATGGCGCGATGGGGGGCGAATGAATCGTTCTGATGCGACGATGTTTCATGTACAGGACCTTGACGCAGAAGAAAACAAAACCAAGAAAGAACACGGTCAAGGAAATTATAACGAGTGGGAGATGCGATCTAACTGGGGCTGTAAATGCGACGGGAAGAGCGAGAACAGGAGGCGGGACAACGAAAGCAAACAGAAGTCGTCCGCGAGCTCGAATGGACATGGACATGCTTGAGGCTGCAGGCAACGTCGATATCCGGCTCAAGCTCTTGGATTGAATACCAAGCATTAATCCCGGTCATGGGCATTAGTTTTATCAGGAATGCCAATCCAGAATTTCAGCGCAATATTTGGCAGCGTCCGCGTCATGAGACCAGTGGGTTCCGGTTATGTTCCCACTAGTGGGAGCGTGATGAATAGGACAGTATTAAACCGATACCAGCTATCATTTGTACCTGTCATCCATATCATCCCCGACTCTGTACGATGCCTGCCCGTATTCTTGCATATTCAGCAACTGCAGGTTATAGGCATGATAGCATAGAGCCCTCTATCGAAGCCCTCAAGGCTAAAGCTTCCTCGATCAACGTCGAATTCGACTTCACCGAGGACAAGAGCAAGTTCACAGATGAGAATTTAGCAAAATACGATGCGATTGTGTTTTTAAACAATTCGGGAATCATCCTCGATGAGACAGGGAAGGCCGCTTTGCAAAAGTATCTCAATCTTGGAGGGAACTTCATTGGTATCCATTGCGCAGCAGACGCTCTTCGCGACACTCCATTCTTTGGAAAACAGATAGGTAAGCTCGTTAACGTACCTTTGGGAGAGGATTATTAGTCATGGAAACCCTGGATCAGGGGCATACTTTGATTACCATCCGGACATCCAAGAATCGGTAAGGCGCCGGTATCAATTGTTGGCGAAGGCATCTCAATGAAGTTAAAACAGGTAGTAGAGATCATCGACGATACTCACCCGAGCACTAAAAACCTTCCTGCGCGTTGGAAGCTGCTCGACGAAATGTACAACTTCCAGTCGGATCCCCGACTGGTAGGCGCAAAGGTCTTGATCACTGCAGATGAGTCCAGCTATTCCGGCAAGTCGTTCCCTGATTGAGCACGCACTTTACCAACCGATCAATTCCGACCCCCAGGAACGAAAGTTCGATCACGGAAAACCTCATCCCATTTGCAAGTTGTTGTTCTCTTGCTCTGCATGCTGAATACTCACCATGGTTGCAGCCTGGTATCAGGAACGTGGTGCGGGTGTGGAGTCTGGAGGGATCGCTGGCCGTAGTTGGTATACCGGACTCGGTCATTGCATTGAAATTTGGAGTGACGAGATCTTCTTGAGTCACATCTTGGGCGGAATAACATGGACGATTGACTCTAAGACCACTCGAGCTTTCAACAGCAATGGCAAAGTTGGCAATGCACCTTGAATGATTATATCTAGGAGTGATGCGTCGCTGTATTAGTGTTATGTAGACCTGTATACAATGCAAAGTGTAAATATGATGATGGAGATGAGAATAGTCAAGGTATAGTAACGATCAAGAAAAACGAGCGAGGGTTGATGAGATACCGCAGTTGAACCGAATATTGATGACGATCATTGAGGTCTGCATTCAGGCTCTCCGCCCATTCCATGATCGTCATAATCATCGTCATCTTCATCCTCCCAGTCGTCTTCGTCGCCTTCTCCGAACTGCGAGGCAAAGCCTTCATCAAAGAAGTCCGAACTAGCCGGAAAATACCGTGCACGCACGTCCTCAAGATCAGCATCCTCGAAAGGAGCTTCATCAATAATTTCTGGTGCAGGTTCAATGTTCGCCTTCTTCGGTGGAAGGAGTTTTTCTAGCGCCACTGAGTCAATATTCCTTAACCACACCGCATCTGGCATTTCAATTTCAAGGACAATATACAGATCTCCCTTTTGATCAGGGTTCTTGAAGGTGGGCATGCCTTCGCCGCGCAACTTGATGGTATGACCAGGCGCGATGATCTTACTGGAAGGACTTGTGACATTGATCCCCCGACCATCCAAATGAGTGATCAAGATCCGTGAGAAACCAAGAAGTGCCTCTGATAGCGTTATCTTGACTGTGGCAAGCAGATCGCTTCCTGAGCGCTCAAAAGATGGGTGTGGCAAAGTCTTCAGGCGAAAAACCACGTCTCCAGGTGGAATATCGGGCTACGAAATAATCTTCGATTGTCTTCCATAGAAGGATTTAGAGGACTTACTTCCTGGTCACCAGCTCCAGCGAGAACAATACGGTAGCCATCAGGCATCCCTTTCTCAACAAATATTTCTTGTCGCGTTTTCTCTTTGACAGTTTTTGCGCCCTTGCACTTTTTACATCGGTCCTTCTCTCGAATCTTACTCCCTTCACCATTACATTCTGAACATTTGACACGCATTGTTCCGTACCTAGATGGTGCAATCTGGGTCTGAGTGAAAGTCCATCCTTTACCCTCGCAAGTTGTGCACTCCTTGGGTTTTGCATTTCCTTTGCCCCCGGAACCATTACAAGTACCGCAAATGACTTCCTTCTCCATGTTCATCTTGACCGACTTGCCGTTGTACAGATCTTCAAGAGTGACATCATAAGGGATTTCGGTATCTTCTCCCTTCCGTTTACGTAGGCCAGGCCCGCCAGCAAAATCGAAAAACGTTGTACCACCACCAAAGAATTGGGCAAACATATCAGCAGCAGCATCAGGAGACATGCCACCACCGCGTCCACCCGCGCTGGTGAAACCACTCATACCCTCTCTATCATATGTCTCTCTGGAGTCAGGATCGCTGAGGATTTCGTAGCTAAATGGGATGGCTGATTAATGAAGAGAAGACGTGAAAGTGTTGTACGAACGCCGCAGCCATCTCTTGGAATTTTTGTCCTGCTCTCGGGTCATTTGGATTCTGTGCGAAGCAATGAGTTGGTGTACATCATTTAGTAGTATCGGGCCGACCTTGTCCTAATGGATCCATGTCAGTTCAGTATTCGTTTCCAACAGCTGATCATGCTTACAGGATGATGCTCCTTTGCCTATGATGTTGTCAAGTCATGTTTCGGTCAAGATTCACTAATTGCACACCTTTTTCCGGTAGGCTTTTTTGATGTCATCTAGTATGAAAGGAATGAGGAGAATATAGAGTTACGGAGGAGAGTGTACATACTGTCAGAAGCACTCGGAGGAACGCCCAGCAGTTCGTAAAGTTCTGTCTCAACGGCCACTAGAAGGCGTATTGGAAGGGAACCAAGGAACTCAGTTGGACACTCACTTTTGTTTGACGGGCGTAAAAGGAACGTGAGCTGGTCGAGGTGCGCCTTACGCGTTTTTAGGCAAGACGCGACCTCGGCAAGAAGGATGCGGAGTTTGAAGCTTTCAAGTTGACTACCTCTTTCACTCGCCTCCCTTCAATTGTTTGAATCGACTACACTGATTTACAGACTTCGCAGCTTTTCATTTGGTGAGTGAAATTTTCCTTGACGACGAACTCATGATGTCTACAAAATTTATCTACATTGTCTGACTGGCCAGCGCCAGATTTGACGAGCATTCAACCTGATCTTCTCTATGCCTCACGACATCCATACTGATGTCTTGTGCTTGACAGGCCCTTCCCTTTCCCTGTTTTCGTCGTGTGATGTACTTTCAAGAGGCTGATGCCCTTTGTGTCCAGTAGACTACGTTGATTCAATGAACTTTTATTTTGAGGCTGTCAAAATCCTCGATCGTCTGGATGCGAAACAGGGATCTATCAAGGGTGTGTTAGCCACCTTGCCTGAGAAGAACAGAGCCAGAACTGCAGCGCTCGTGATTGAAACGCTGAAATGTAAGTCCGTCCGAGTGTGCTAGTGGCAGTCATCCTAGCCCTTCAGGTGCATTGACAACTCCTCTGGTGATAGATAAGGCTGTCCTTGCGGACGTAATTACAGCCTCGAAACTTTTGACAGAAGAAAAGAAGATAACATCGCTCAACTTGGCGCTTGTCCTTGTCCACGACGTTCTCCTGTCCGGAGGCATACAGGCAAGAGATGGTCCGATCAAGCAGGCGATCTTACGACATAAGACACGCCTTAGGAGCGAACTGCAGCGAATCAAAGTCAAACGTGGTGTAAGATCCGACCAAGAGTTAGCGAACTCGGGTGACGAAAGGGCAGGTAGGAATGTGATTTTGTTGTCTTTCAAAATATGAGCGACCTTCATTTAGCTCGGATACCACGCTATGTCCGAGTGAACACTCTTCTGTGGACAACGGATGATGCAATTCGGCATTATCAACAGAAAGGATTCCAGCTATCAGATCCACTTGCTTCCAATAAAGCCTTTGCACGAGACAACCACATCTCAGACCTTCTGCTCTTCAACCCCTGCATACAGTTCCAGAACGATGAATGTTACAAGATGGGGAAAATCATCTTGCAAGACAAAGCCTCTTGTTTCCCTGCAGTCGTACTTGCACCCCCAAGTGATGAATATGCTGTGGTTATCGACGCAACCGCCGCCCCAGGTAATAAGACATCGCACCTAAGCGCGTTGATGGGCGGGAAGGGAAAGGTATTGTCTCGTGCGCATCGCATTGATCAACTGCCAAAGTTGTTTCCACATTAGCTGTATGCTTTTGAAAGGGACAAGAGACGTTTTTCTACTCTAAAAATAATGCTCGCCAAGGCATCCTGCAAAAATGTAGAAGCTATCAACATGGACTTTCTCAATGTTGACCCATCAAGCCCTCAATACACGAAAGTCACACACGTTTTGCTCGATCCATCTTGTAGTGGTTCTGGGATTGTGAATCGACTTGACCATCTTCTCGGCACTGAAAATGAAGAGAACGAAGAACAGGAAGAACGACTGAACAAGCTCGCGGCGTTCCAACTTACGGTGATAAAACATGCTATGAAATTTCCAAACATCCAGAGGATTGTTTATTCCACCTGTAGTATACATCCTACCGAGAACGAGCACGTTGTACGTGATGCATTACGGTCAGAAGAAGGTCTAGCTCGCAACTTCAAGCTGGCTCCCCGAAGAGAAGTACTCCCAAACTGGCACCGCCGGGGATTACCACATGAACTGGAGCTAGGAGATTCTGCATCGTCTTTGGTTCGCTGTTCACCAAACGAGGATACAACGAATGGCTTCTTCGTGTCCTGTTTTATCAGAGAAGAGAGTGCACAGATCGTCCAGCTCAAGGATCAGACATCAAAGAAGCGCACACGAAATGATCCAGGTTCTAAGAAAAAGCGCAAAATCACACTGGAAGGAGGTGGAAATCCTCAATGACAATTACTGCATACCGTTTATGACAACCGATATACAAAACGCTGTGTTTAGAGCTAAGTAGAACAAATGCCACAGTCAATGAATAGTTAAGTTCGTCCTGATCGATCCCTAAAGAACTTCAGTGGTCAGCTGCAATGAGTTCAGACCCTATGCTCTTGGGGTGCTAGACGGATATCGGTGAGGAATGTCCGGGCATCAGGAAGAGTCGCAGAAAGGAAAGGTCTGGGAATGTTACAAGAGGTTTACCATGGGATAGGGACTTAGACTAGTGTGTTGGAGTGCTGATTTGTTGTTGGGCGTATTGTTGCTGATAATATTGAGCGTAGTTCGCAGAGTAGTCAGGTTGTTGGCCGTAGTAACCTTGGCCGTATCCACCAGCCGTCCATTGCCCTGAGCTATAGGCTCCGTAACTCCCAGTGTAACCTGCAGCTTGAGGTGGACGATAGCCCGTGTTTTGATTCTGGTTGGACTGCCACATTTCGGGACGACGCCACGGGGGAATGTTAGAACCACCTGCGGTGATATCATGGCCAGCTCCAGAGCCGCCCCACGATCCTCGGCCACTATCTCCAGGTCCCTTGCCGCCCTCACCAAGTTCTGCCATCAAGCTAGCATATTCGGTATCAAAACCTCCCTTGGCAATGGCACCCGGTGGACCTGGAGGGGGAGGAGGAGCATTCGGATCCCTGTTAACTTGACAGTCACGTGCCATGTGTCCAGCACTACCACACACACGACAGATGATATTGGCAGTGAAGTTGCGTTGCTCTGGACAATCATATTTGCGGTGCCCAAGGCCACCACAGTTTTGACATATCTGGTTTTCGTCATCACGAAGGGTCCCGTTTAATGCGGCGAGCTCGCGGAGCTGGTTACGCTTATGGTCGTTTTGACCTTCCGGGGTGGAAGCCGCGGTCTCGATCACTCTGTTAATCATTTTGACGCAAGCTGCTACCTTTTCCTCAGAATCAGCGATGACAAGGCAGTGTAGATCTTCTTCTGCATCATCGGCGTACTGGTCTGGTCTTGCTTTACCCTCCTTAACACTGCCTTTTCCACGAATGCTGATCTTCGCGCCACTCTCCCGTTCCATTTTCTTCAGCGAGTTACCACGGGGGCCCACAAGGAGGCCGAAGAAGTTAATCTCTGGAAATTCTTTAACGGGAATGTAGACCTTCTCCGAAGGACGTTGAGATCGCTTTTGCTGATGATACTCTACGGGCGGGCGGAAATTGGGGTCATTTTTCATGGCACGGTCTACAAGACGAATACGCTCGTCCTCAAGCTTTTTGCGGTACCGGACTTCACGAGTGTTAGTACGACGTCCGTGACCGTCGTAGGTAGGTGGAGGGGAAGGAGATCGTTCTCTCTCGGGGGGAATGAAATCATTCAGCCTGAGTTTTCGATTGATTTCCTCAAGACGGAGATGGATAGCGTAGTTGTCAAGTTGAGCCTGCGAAACACCGGCAGCAGAAATTGCCGTCGGCAAACCAGGAATTTCAGTCTTGGTTTCACCAAAGCGGCTGCGCCGTTTGCGAGCTCCATTTGCGTCAGCTGTGAAATAGTGAGAGATCACGGTGTGTCAAGGTTAGTATCAGTTAGTAGCTAAAGGGTATAGGACTAAGTGAACCCGGCTGATCAAGTAGGAAGTCTGAAGCAAAAATCCCACCGACAGCAAGGAAAGAAAACGCGACTTGCGAGTAGAGTTAGTAAAGGTTTCTAAACTTACCTGAAGAACCATTCGGAGTCTCCTCGCGACTCTTTCTCGATTCTGATTCCTGGGGTTGTTGACGCGGATAGGCGGACGGTGAAGGTTGGGCGAGTTGAGGCGGATTGTTCTCTTCGACCGGAGCTGGGCCAAAGCGACGGCGTGCACCCAGGGGAACATCGTTTGTTCCAGTGACTTCGCGAGTTGCGGGTCTCCACATTATGAATACGCTTGGCAAAAAGGCGACGAGAGGGAGAAGGAAAGAGCCAAATGAATCTCCGAAGTCCCTGTCAGTCCAGAATAAGTAAGTACAGGCTCCGCTCAAATTGGAGGCGCTGACAAATCACTACGCTTTTGGTGTTACTAATACAAGGACTTTCACTGATTTACAACGGGTACTTCTCTTACAAGTGCAATGGCGACCAAGAGAGTTGCTGAAGGTAACCACATTCACGGTCTGCTCTCGTCAGTTTGTGCTTCACAGCTTACATAGATTCGGTTCCATCTACATCAACGCCCAAACGGCAGAGACGCAATGGGGACAATGATGACTATATCGACGTAGAAGAGTACGCGAGCGAACACAATGTCGACAATATAGTCGTTCCACGAGGTGCCACTATCAATTTTAGTGCCCTGACACGCAAGCTTGCAGAGTCGCGACGTTCAGCGAACTTTGGTGGCGAAGAGAGCTCTCTGGATATTCATCGTCGTCAGCAAGATAGCTTAGTGTCTGGCATCTTCATGTCCCAGGATTTCTCGTGGCTGCATTTAAAACCTGATCACGCGTCTCGTCCACTATGGATTAGCCCAGAAGATGGGCATATCATTTTAGAAGCTTTCTCTCCCATCGCAGAACAAGCCCAGGACTTTCTTGTAGCCATCAGCGAACCTGTCAGCAGGTGCGCAGGTATCATCACCCGTCTCTTGCATAGGTTGTTTACACCGAGATCGCCAGACCAGCGTTCATCCATGAATATAAACTCACCTCCTATTCCTTGTACGCGGCGGTTTCGGTAGGATTGCAAACCGAGGATATAATAGAAGTTTGTGTACAGTGGCTGATGCCCTTCATTCGCTTGCTGACTTGGGCGTTAGGTCCTCAATCGCTTGTCTAAGGTACGTCCAGTGTGAGCAGGAAACTCCTTGACGTTTAAATACTGCAAAAAGGTGCCCGTCCCGGAGAGTATCATCAATTTCATTCGTGAACGCACTCTGTCATACGGCAAAGTGAAACTCGTTCTCAAGCATAACAAATATTTTGTGGAAAGTAGTCACCCGGAAACCCTCCAGCTCCTTCTCAAGGACAAGGTCATCCGTGAAGCCCGAGTAGTGTCGCAAATATCCGATAGCAGTATCAGAGCTGCCACTTTTACTACCTCCAAAGCACCCGCGAAAGGAAATCTTGTCATCCCGGGAACGAAAGAAGTGGATAAGAACAAACAAGACAGTGTCGCGAATCGACCACCTGGGGCTCCAGGAGCCTCGGCTTCAGACTCTGATCTATTCGCTTCGATAGTGGGCATAAATGGTGACGACATTGAGGAGGACGACGACAACGTGCATGCGTTCGAAATAGATGACGCCAAAATTGATGACGTCAAGAAACGTTGTAATGAACTAGAATACCCAATGCTCGAAGAGTACGATTTCCGAAACGATACTATCAATCCCAACCTCGATATTGACCTCAAGCCTGCCACCGTGATTCGACCGTATCAAGAGACTAGCCTAAGTAAAATGTTCGGGAATGGTCGTGCTAGGTCTGGAATTATTGTACTGCCTTGCGGAGCCGGAAAGACCCTGGTCGGTATTACAGCGGCATGCACGACCAAGAAGTCTTGTCTCGTGTTGTGTACATCTTCGTATGTCCTAATTCTAAACGCGACTGAAGCAGCGCTTGATACTCTTTTCAAGGGTCTCCGTTATGCAATGGAAGCAACAGTTCATGCAATGGTCAAATGTGACAGACCGTCAAATTGCCGTCTTCACCGCTGATCAAAAGGAAAGGTTTGCCGGTGAGAGTGGTATTGTGGTTTCAACGTACTCGATGGTCGCCAATACTCATAATCGGTCACACGAGTCCAAGAAAATGATGGAGTTTTTGACATCTAGGGAGTGGGGGTTCATTCTACTGGATGAGGTTCACGTGGTGCCCGCGGCTATGTTCCGACGCGTGGTGACTACAATCAAGGCACATTCAAAACTGGGACTTACAGCAACGCTCGTCAGGGAAGACGATAAGATAGCAGATCTCAACTATATGATCGGCCCTAAATTGTACGAAGCTAATTGGATGGATCTTGCGGCGAAAGGTCACATAGCCAATGTCCAGTGCGCAGAAGTGTGGTGTCCCATGACGCCAGAGTTCTACCGAGAGTATCTTCGAGAGCAATCGCGCAAACGAATCCTCCTATATTGCATGAATCCCAAAAAGTTCCAAGCATGTCAGTTTTTGATCAAGTTTCACGAGGCGCGAGGGGATAAGATCATTGTGTTCTCCGACAATGTTTACGCCTTGGAGGTGAGATCCTTCTTGCTACACTGTCTTCCTCTTTCGTAACATTTTGTTTCAATGGAGGCATATGCGAAGAAGTTGGGAAAACCCTATATCCACGGCGGCACCGGACAAGTCGAGCGCATGCGAGTCTTGCAATGGTTCCAGCACGACTCTAATGTGAACACTATTTTCCTTTCTAAGGTTGGCGATACATCAATCGATCTACCCGAAGCGACGTGTCTCATCCAAATCAGCTCTCATTTTGGCTCGCGGCGACAAGAAGCACAAAGATTAGGTGAAGACATCTAGTTTGACAGGTGACATTTGTCTAAACATAGTGTAGGTCGTATTTTGCGCGCGAAACGGCGTAACGACGAGGGGTTCAATGCTTTCTTCTATTCTCTGGTCTCGAAGGATACCCAGGAAATGTTCTATAGCACTAAGCGGCAACAATTCCTGATCGACCAAGGCTACGCTTTCAAAGTAATCACTCACCTCGACGGTCTTGAAGATTTGGATGACCTGGTGTACAAGACCAAGGACGAACAGATTGAGCTGATCTCTTCGGTCCTCCTCGCCAATGAGAGCGAAGCGGACCTCGGAACCGATATACGTGGTTCCGAGGGTGACCTCGCTGGAACGATTACGTCCAAAGATTTTGGTGTCACCAAGTTCCCAGGTGCTCAGCGGACGACAGGATCCCTCACCGCACTCAGCGGAGCCCAGCATATGTCGTATGTGGAACAGAACAAGTCTGCCAACAAAAAGCTTGCACGGGACGTCGCACCACGACACAAACTGTTTGCTAAACGCGACAAGGATAAACAGACCGCCAGGAAGGAGGCGCGCGCAGCAGGGCGGACTTAGGTACTAGTCCCCCATCGGAGGTTGGTTAGATACCCGCTGATACACTACCACTCAATTGGCGGTCGTGATAGTTATAGGTACCACGCATTTGTGATTCAACCCCAAATGCGGTGATTGATCTGGAGCCAAAATTCGCAGGGTTTGGGACATGTGAGGTGGTGCGGCACGCTGGACACGTGAAAAAACCGATCAATCCCCCGAAATTGAATATGGGGTTGGTGTTACGGGCACGAGGAAGGGGATGACGGGTGGTATGGAGGTCTGGTCGCACTCGCAAGGTTCTGAGAAGCTGGGAGGGGGGGGGGGGAACACTCGGAAGGGCCAACTTGAGGGCGGATCTGGTGGGCGGGTGTCCGCAGTACTGCTACGGATGATCTAGCTCAGGTTCTATCGATCGTCTGGTGGATTAATGATCTGAGTCAGCATGTCCTATTGCGCCGAACCACGCAATCGAGATGTGACAACGCGGTTCGGGACCTCGTCATGCCGACAAGCCGGAAAACGCCGGTAAGGGGCAATATTTTTGCGGAGATCGAAAGAAAGTCTGGGTCGGGCTGTGACCCCCGATCGAACCCGCGTTTATGCGGTTGTCACGCTTGACAAACAAAGATTCACGCCCGATGTAACCTCGGAAGGTCCCTTTTATATGTTCTCCTGCTTCCTCTTTCCTGGACCTTCTCCTCCTCATTGCCACCTCCTCATTCCCTTGTTAATCCCCGCTGCATTATCTCTTCAAAATGTCTTCAAAACGTGGCCGTAAGCGCAACGACAATCTTCCTCCTAACAGGGCGCGCGACGTGCAGAGAGCTTTTCGCGCACGGAGGGCCGCACATCTACAGGTGCGGTGTTTTTATTCTTTCTATTTGCAATTATCTCACTTTTGTCCGTTCAATTTCAGGCCTTGGAGATGCGAGTTTCCGAGCTCGAGGAGGAGAATAACTGCTTGCGCGCAGCATTGAATCTTCCTCCTGCTAACCGCCCTGCACTCGGCAAAGGCCCGACAGGCAAAGACAAGCCAAAGACAATCTCCAATTCAGCGTTATCACAATCTACTTCCAAAAGCCGTGACTCTTCACCTATCGGCGATTCTCCTTCTCCAAGGAGATCTGAATCAACTTCCCCCTCAGTCATCGGAGGGGCGCCTTTGCGCACACCTCCTATCATGGATGGAGGCAACTGGCACGATGGGTTCATCATGGGCGACCAACATCCCACCGTATCTCATATATCTTCAAATCCTCCCGTTCCCTATAATATTCGCTCCGTCCCTGCTTCGACGGTTCCTCAGAAAAGTCCTCAACAATTCACCTTTTCCTCCCCGATGCCTCCTCGCCCCCTTGTCGCAAACAATGTTCCTAGCCATTCGCTGCAGTCGAGTTACACACACACAGCGGATCGACCAATAACAAGCGGTTATAACGACATGAACTATTTGTTGTGCGACGCACGGGAAACGACACATTATTCCTACCAATATCATCCGCCTTCATTTTCAGGGGATAGCCCGATAACTTCTCATTCACCTCAACTCTCAGTGCATTCACAGTCCCCTCACAGTGCCCAACGTGCATCAATTCAGCAAACGATGCCATTCCAACAGCGACGGTCACATACGGAACCACAGGCTTTTCGTTCCCTCGAGAGTGACCTTCATTTGCCTAGTCCCTCATCGCACCAGGTGTCGCGCTTGGCATCCTCCCCTCCTCCAGCGATCCCTGATGTGCGATCGCATTATACCTCACAAGGGAAACACGTCCACCCATTACCTTGATCACTAGTTCGGTTGACTAGCTTCCCTTTTGCGTTTCTCTATAGTTCTATTTTCCCGGAGTATTTTCAAGTCGTCGCCACATGAGTATTTCAATGATGAGGACCCGCTGTATCGCTATCGTTTGTGAATGTGCCTTTTGGCTGTACTGTTTCGTTTTATACTAGATGTAGTCCAAAATTAACTACTTTACGTCTTCTGTTAATCGTCTTTCAAGTCAAATTCAAGTCGTCTCCTCCCGCCGGCCATGTCAATGTCATGCATCATGTACTGTATGCGGTACGCGTCGGTAATTCGCAAGTCAAATGGCAGCAAATATTTAAGGTGTGCCCCTTCACAGCCACTTGTAAGTGTGTACGTAGGTGCTACTGTAATTCCTTCGCACGCGAGTTCGGTTTCGCCGCATCCGTATCTAATTTTATGAATGAATCCGAGAGGGCCACACTGAACGACGGAGGTGGCCAGGGTGAACACAGTCCACGCTTGATTCCTACGGTCATAAATTTACCCTTGTCCGTCTTGGGAGGCTCGTCAGTTCGCACATTTCAATATCGCTCGACTACTATCCCAACGATTGACACTGGATCTCCGATCTAGGCATTATTCTATCTGGCGCTTGCACGTAAAGCGATGTAGGGATTTGGTCCCTATCGCGCCTCATCAACCCACAGCCCAAGGAGCTGAAACACGAAGGAGCTGAAACGTGCAGGGGTGAGGTGCATGGATTCATATGTGCATTATGTACACGTCTCTGTGTACGGGTATAAACAGCAATACAGTAGAGGTATATATACTCGCATGGGTGGGTCGTCACGCCGCAGTGTCAAGCTGACACCAGTCGACCTTGCTTTCTGGGCCATATTTCGATTCCAGCCAATTGTTGGCGGCTTTAAAATGCCCGTTGCCCAAAAAGCCTTTGTTGGCGCTAAAGGGCGAAGGATGCTATCCCCAAACAAGTTAGTCAAGAATGGAGGACTCCTTAACATCGAGTACCTACCGCGCTCGTCAGGATCAGGTGTTTGGTCTGATAATCATCAGACCCCTGGATATGCCAAGGGTGGTAGAAAGAATACTGACCTTGTTCAATTTAGTAACTCTCTTGGCCGCCCAGGACCCCCAGGCCAAAAATACAACACCGCGACCGATTCCGTGTGCGTCGGGGTCACTGCGGCCTCCCAAGTTTGCGCCCCCATACTTGTCAACCACGTCGACGATCTTGTCTGTGAACTCTTCCCAGCCCTTACCGGAATGTGACCCGGCAGTGTTTGCCTTTACAGTAAGGCATGTGTTCAACATGAGGACGCCATTTTCAGCCCATGCAGACAAGTTCCTTGGTCAGGCCGTGAGTAAGGGAAATCAAACAAGCTTATCTGATGGCGCACCCATGCTTGGGGGGTTGAAATTCGGGGTATTCTGACTTGATCTCAGCATAGATCTGTGATTACGCCGAAGGTGCGTTGTAATATATCGATCAAAAAGTCGACGATACTTACGTTTCGTAACGACGGTGGCACTGTGACACCTTTAGGGACGGAGAAACAGAGTCCTTTGGACCGATGTTGATACGCCCAAGTTAGTCAACTTGTTTGAATCTCGTGGTAACGGCTTACCATGCGCCTGATTGGGACGATGATAGGGATCTTGGCCAATGATGACGACCTTGACCTTCCCCAAGGGGGTATTGGACCAGGAGTATATATTACGAGCTTCAACCCCGCAAGGAATGTGAACGAATCAATGGGTGTCACGAGAGATCAGAGCAGAGAACTTACGGGACGGGTATACCTTGAGGGCCTTGATATCGTCATCAGGACCTTTCACGCCTTCGTCCCAGAGGAACTTTTTGAGAGAGATGAAGTATGGCTTTTTAATTTCGTCCTTAAGGACCTTGAGCCAAGAAGAGCATGATGGTGTTAGATTTGATATACCCAGTGATGGCAAGAGCGTTCGCAATGCTAACCAGCTCTTTCCCATGCAATCGCACTCGAGCTTGAGAAGATGTCTCTGATCTGGGGAAATGGACTCTACAAATTCGCTCATGGAAAATGGGATGGAGTTTAAGCGCTGGAGGCCTGGAGAGCCAGCGGCTTTGACGTTGGCAAGACCTGTTGAAGGGGAGGAAGACGCAGCCAACTTCACTTTCTTGACTGTGCGTTCATCAGTCTTTGCAGACTGCGCGCCTTTGGGTGTAGCAAACATGTCCATCAGTGTTTGCTGTCTCTTTCGTGGGTTGACGTTTTCCTGGGACGAGCTAGGAGTCGTGGATGCGTCAATCTTTGGCGATACGACTGTTTCGACATCTTGGAGGTATACGACGCGTGTTTCGTCCGCCATTCGATGAAGAGCGAAAGAAAGACGCGTCAAGAGACGCGTCGCGCCTTAAGTATAACTGGATGATAGTTTCCTATTTGGGCTCATTCCCGGCGATGCCCCCGAAAGGTATGGCCTCATCTTGATTTACAATTCTAATTCCAAAAATAATATTATAATAATATTATTGTTCTGTACAACTTTCGAGCTTCCCCAAGGAATTTTCAAACCCGAGGTTCATCCTCAAATCTGCCAAACTGCCTCGTTCAGCTTCATCGCCATCACCACCTTCCGCTAAGAATGCGTCAGGGCGCGCGAATTCTGCAAGGAGGCCATTCCTTAATGTCCGCACATCTAAACGGCGTCCAAGTTCGTACGTCGCTGATGCAATTCCACCAAACGCGAGTAACGTGGACATGAGTTCGACGTACCACGCTGGCTCATCGAGGTGTGTGAAATATAAGGTTACTGTGCTTGTTTGCGCTAACAGACTGAGACAGTGACGACTCCAGCACGGACACGGTTGGCGAGGACACAGACGACGAGCACCTGGGTCGTGGGCGTCGTATGAGCCTCAAAAGTCTGCGGAAAGACGTTCGAGATACAGTGAGAAAGAAGAAACAGCAAATGTCACCCTCACGACGTACCTTGAGTCCCGCATTTGCCGAGCACATCACGGAGCAGAAAACCAGTGGATCGGGTGGTAGGCACTCGTTTACGCGTTCACGGTCTCCGCATGTTCTTGCAGTGAATGGTTCTGGTCATAGTCCACATCAACCCTCTAATACTCCTGTATCGCACACCCGTCATAGGACCTCGATGATCTCCCACACGTTCCTCCCCGGTGCTGTTTCCTTTCATGTTCCTATACCCTTCACCGGCGTATCCTGGACATTCTCCGCCGATACTCGTAATTTGGCGGAATCGATTTTGCTCCTTGGGTCTTTATTGTACGCAAGTCGGAAGCTTGCATCAGCTCCCCAAGTCTTAGACGTGTCTGGCTCTTTGTTATCATCAGAAATAGACACACTCGTAATTACTTGCATTATTTATATCATCTGGAGTCACTGTTCTTTCTCTCGAACAACAGTCTCGCCCCCTCCGTCTGATGGTGATGAAGCTCGAGGACATTCTCCACGCATCGAACCTCGCGACGGCAAACGCAGCAGCGTCACGCGCTCGCCCCAAAATAAAACACACTTCGGATTTGTATGGATGAGCGTGCCAAAGAATTACAGGGAGTGTTCAGATGATGGTGTACTGACAGGATTATCTTTCGCTCCTCTGATTTCCATCGCTCTACTGTATTCATCCCTTCGTCAAGCTGCACCACCGAACTCTCCATTACTGCCTTCCGACTGGCTAATAGAACCTCCGCGTACTTTGGAAAATGCACGTGTACCGTTGCCCGCGCTGAACGCATTAATATTGTCTAGGCGTAGCCTCGTTGACTACGCGACCCTTTGTTCGTTCATCCTGTTGGCCCAGATCTTTTCTTCATCGTGGTATGAAGCGAGGTACCGCCGGGGACGGAATGTGCTTGATGGGGAGCGGAGATCAGTGCCTCGTAGTGAAGTCGAACGGACATGGACCTATTGGATATATTCATACGCTCTTACTCTAGTCGCTCTGGTCGCAAGATTTATACTTGCGAGCTACAAAGTCAACATGTGGCAGAATCTGAGCTATTTTGATATAGTCGTAGGCTCTGTGTTCTTCCAATTCTGCCTTTACGTCGCTCTACGATTGGCTCACGGAGGTTTCACTCTCGGGGAACTTGCGCTCGTATGTTTCGGTGGATTATCGTTGGGCACGGAATTACTTAATCTCACGAGAGCACGACTATGGCCTAAAACAACGCCATTTATCAAGACGTACCGCCTTCCTACACCTCTGTTGATTTTTCAGGTAGCTCTCATTGCTGGGTCTTTCCTCACTGGATTTCTTCTTTCGCCTCTATTGGCATTGTCTCGACATATCGCACAGCGACCTGTTCGCCGACTAAGATTTCCTCACGAGAAATCGACACACCGACGAGCGCTCGCTGCTGCGTTTTACGCCGGCACTATTGTCATTGTAGCGGGTCTTATAGGGTCATGGACATGGTGGTGCCTAGGTAGAAGGAATCCGTGGTTATGGGTAATCTTTTGGGTCCTCGAGGGGGAGAAAAAATGGACCCGACCGCTGCTACTAGGGTACTGGGCCTTGTTGGGTAGCATCAGTGTTGCGGGTTGGAACCGACAGTTGTCGAGGACCCGCAGGTACAGGCCACGCAACACTCCGAATGCCCTGGGAGATAGTAACACTCTTTTGACACCCACGAATCAAATGCAGAAAACCGCGGATACCATTGCAGGTACCGCGCCACCGGCAACAGGGTTAGGACTCACGTTTGCGAATCTGTCTCATCTCCCGAACTTGCCAAATGGGACGCAGGTTGCTGCTGATCTATTGGATGCTGCCGACAAGCACGTTCCAACGCTAGGTGTTAATGCCCGTCGAAAGTTTTTCCATGCATTGGCAGTGGTCATGTTTTTGCCTGGTATGGCAATCGACGTCAGTTGTTCCCCTTCCCTTGCTTGCTGACGATGATTTATATTTATGTTACTAACGACTGATTTTGTTTTATATGAACAGCCTGCTTTCATGCACTTGGCGTTCAGTGCTTCTTTTGCGATGTTTATCTTTGCGGAATATGTGCGATATTTCGCCATTTACCCATTCGGTGCATCTGTGCACCTATTCATGAACGAGTTCCTGGACCAGAAGGATCGTGGGACTGCGATTCTGAGCCATTTTTATTTGCTTACGGGGTGTGCGGGATCGGTCTGGCTTGAAGGACCGTCACGCGTGTTGATGTATACGGGAACTCTCGTGCTCGGAGTTGGGGATGCACTTGCATCGATTGTAGGGAAGCGGGTTGGACGACACCGATGGTCTTCGAGCACGTCCAAGACGATCGAGGGGAGCGCTGCGTTTGTCGTGTCTGTTGTGTTGTGCGCATGGATTCTCCGTGTTAGCGGTGTTACGGAAGGGTTTTCGGTACGCGGGTCGTGTTCTTGTCGTGGTTGTGTTGATGCTGACTTGGATCTAGATGGTACGGTATGGGGTTGTTGCGATATTGTCTTCCGTGTTGGAGGCGCTGTCTGAGCAGAACGACAATCTGACGCTACCACTGTACATGTGGAGTATGCTTGTAGTCATAGACCTGTGACGTCATGATTAGTCAGCTGTCTAATGGCAATAAAATGGAATAATTAATTTAATATACTGCAATCAAGTCCCCCACATTGAAATACGACGATTATTCTTATGACTCTCCTCTGCGATGCCACTCTCAGACAATGTCCATAGACTCCACCAAATCGCAGCTCCTTTTCCCTGTCTTCAGGATCCGTCCTTTCAGATGCCCTTCCCCCTCTTTCCAACCCACTCCGACCGCGTAAGACGCCCTTCACGACCAGCAACCGCTTCCATCGCAGAGGGCAACTCCCCTTTCCTCCTACCTGCACCGTCGTCACTGGATGAACTCGTACGTCCCTCACACCCATCACCGCGTATTTCTTTTCCACATTGACTTCCAGAAGGTACCCTCAGCACCCCCAGACAGCGATCTATCCAACTCCACCCTTCGCAGTGACAACATGAGCGGTATGCATGTCTCACCTGTTCTCTTCGCGGACTTTGATTCTCACATCCTCTCCCTCTACCCTACCATCCCCGTACCCTTCCCACCATTCCCCTTTCTTCCTCCCCGTGCATATAGCGCACACTTCCGATCCCCGATCACAAGCGGCCCCCTGTGACTGCGACTGGGCTTCATTCATGATCGCTTATGCCGCGGGACAATGGAACCCTCACAGAACACCTCATCCTCCTCGATCCGCTTTCGATCCGCCTTGGTCTGGTGTCCATCCCGCTTTTTCAGAATCATCCCCTTTCATACCTACCATCAAATCAAGTCCGTCACGTACTCCTATAACTGACAGCCTCTACGCAGGGCAATCACTTGTCTCCTCCCCTAACTCAGAGTCAGTCACCGACAGGGATATCAAGCCTCAGCCGTCCGTCTCTCCCGAGAAACACTTCGCGAAACTACCTCAACCTCCTGCATCATTGATCGGGCGTCGTTTCCGTAAATCATTTAATGATATCAGGCTACCAACAAGCGGTCATATCATGCAACTCTCTCTCGATGGCACCCAGCACCCGACCCTTGCTGCCGACGCAACGACTACTGCTGCGACGATGCGTTGGGCTGCTGCGAGAGTGAATATTTCCCCGCTTGCGTTGCCGTCTCCCGAACACGAGCTTACGGATCCAATGCGGGGAGTACATGCTGCCATTCCAGGGGCACATAGTGGTGAATGCAGTCCCCCAGTCAATAATGTCGTGCCTGGGAGTAATCGTAAAACGCGTCTCGGCAGTTTCTGGGAAGGCACGCAGGATGTAGGTGACGATGTGGAACGTCTGTCTACAATTCAGGGTTCGAATCCCACCTCTCCATCACGTACTCCTATTGATAGCGACGGCCGCGGGGTTGAAGTACCTCCCATCGTCGACCTTTCTTGGGGGCCCGTTGTTCAACCCGCTTCCGCTCCTCTACAGCAGTCATCTCCAGATGAACATGTTGAGGAAGACTATTTCTCTGCTCCTAGTGCATCCGTCGACCAGACAGACACAAATACGCATATCACCCACGATGTACCTAGTATCTGGCAAGAGTACGTGAGTGTTCGGCGAGACAGTGAGCCAAGCGATATGGACGTGTCCTCTGCTCCACCGTTGCCACGTAGAATATGTCTTACACGTCAGACTTCCTCGCCCTTGCCAAACTCCACTCTCCTTGATAAGAAGCTTCTCAACGGACGCTCAGTCTCTGACATGGTAAGTAGTCACAGAATAGGACGTTCGGCGAAGGAGGAACAAATGTTCTCGGAATTGGGTTATCTCGCTCCACCCAACCCCCCTGACGAACTTGAGCGAAGACGAGCGCTTTACAAATTCAACATCTGGGACACGGCTCCTGACATCAATTTTGATCGGATTGCGCACTTGGTCAAGCTCGTATTCAATACCAAATGCGTATATATTTCTCTTGTCAATGGTACAGAGCAGTACGTATCTTATGTATGTAATAACTTCATCAAAAATTGATCATTTCTATGAGTATAGATGGTTCAAATCACAATGTATGCGTATCTTTCTGATTTCTATATTCGTTCCGTTGTTTACTATTAGCATAGGCGGTGCATCAATTATGCGCTGCCCACGCCTATCATCATTTTGTGCACACACTATTTTACAGCGTTGTGACGAGCCAACAGTCGTTTTAGACACCTTGACAGATTGGCGATTCGCAAGGAATCCGTTGGTGACTGGATATCCCCACACTCGATTTTACGCAGGTGCGCCGCTCCGGACACAGGAAGGATATAACATTGGCAGCCTAGCACTCATCGATGATTCACCAAGGCAAGACTTCTCGCCACGTCAACGTCATACTCTCAAGGAGTTTGCGGTTGGTCCTCGCGCGTGTCTGTCATCCAAAGTGCTGACTGTTTGCCAGGCTGTTGTGATGCGTGAAATGGAGTTGTGGAGAGACAAGGTCACTCTCTCCTCATATTCCGTTCCTCTTTCTCAAGCTTTTTTGGGCAGATCCAGCTTCGCATACGCGACAAAATTCAGACATCAATATGTTTGATCATTTATCGTCAGCTCAGTTCATAACACGCTTCTAGATGGAACACTTTAGCCGTGAATGTCTTGAAATAGACCAGCAAGAAGCTCAGAAAGCAGACATGTATGCCTCCGCGTCCATGGATAAAGTATACGACAGAGCTGCTAAGCTCGTGAAACGTACCTTGGATGTCGAGGAGGTGCTGGTAATGGATGTTTCGCACTGCGAGGTGCTTGAAACTCTCAGTGCTGAAGCGACTGTATCGGTGGTCATGCACCACGGAACCGCACAGGCGCGAGCAACCTCACGGACACTTACGGCTGACGAGCAGAGCAAACTAAATACGTTCTTTGCGCAATATCCGGATGGCAAGATATCGGAAGGCATTTTGCCTGTTTGCTTTCGCCCGTTTATGCCAACTCACATTCAATATGCTTTGACGGTCCCCGTTTTCAATATTGATAAACGACCGTTTGCTTTGATCTGTGCTTACAATGCGTCAGACCCGTCTCGACGTTTTTTGAGTTCTATCTTCGTTACTTATGTTCGTCTCCTTAGACCCCCATGTATAGTTGGAGGGCCACGAGCTGTCATATCTACGTGCTATCGGTGAGGGCTCCACCAATATAAGAGAGTGCCCAGGTTAACCCCTATCATCGGTGTGATAATTCTATCTGCCGTGCTCAAGCGGCGCATGATGCTCGCAGACCAGGCAAAAAGCTTGTTCATTTCGAACTAAGTTCTACCCATTATCTCGTCTCGTCGATGGCTTACGAGTGACAAGCATCTCCCACGAGCTGCGAACCCCTCTGCATGGCGTAGGACAAAATCCATCTGTTATGTGTTTGACCTGACTCAGGTTTATATAGATATTAGCTGCCGCGGAATTATTGGCAGACACACCTTTGACTCACAGTCAAACGTCCTTCCTGCACACAGTTCAGGCGTGTGGTACGTCGCTGGTGGAAACCGTGAACCACGTGCTGGACTTCACGAAACTCAGCGGTAACATGAAGTCAGGCGGCGTGGATAACGTCATCACCCGGTCTAGATGGGTCGTAGAATGTTCGTACATATACAATCTCTCATGTTTCTCTTAGAGTGGACCTCGAGCAGCTCGTCGAAGAGGCAATTGACGGATCATGGATAGGATACTGTGCGCGGAATTCATCTAAAGGATCCGAGATTGGTAGTGTCTATGCGCCTAATCTGAACCAGCGAGCCACAAGCGTCATGGTCGCTCCCGAGTCCTCCCACGATGTTGAGATCGTTGTAGATATTGATCGTCGACCAGGGGGATGGATACTGAAATGCGATAAGGGTGGCATACGCCGGGTGTTAATGAACTTGTTCGGGAACAGTCTCAAGTTCACATCAAACGGTTACATTCACGTGTCGCTACGACAGATCTCTGCGCCAGAGGATACTGTAAATAACACAGTCAAGATAGAGCTTTGCGTAAGCGATACTGGGAAGGGTATCAGTCAAAATTTCCTTAAGAACCACCTATTTCATCCATTCTCGCAAGAGAATCCTCTGCAGGCTGGGACTGGACTGGGACTGGCAATAGTACACAGTATCGTCCGATCCTCAAGTGTCGCAGGCAAAGTGGAGGTTGTCAGCGAGGAAAATGTCGGAACGGATATCAAAGTTGTCTTTGAAGCAGAGTTACTTGACGAGGGCTCAAGTAACGTTCAAGACCCGTTTTTCTCCGACGACTGTATGCGCCTCCCAGTCGTCTCGTTACTTGGTTTCAAGAAACGAGCCCGCGGCGTCCAGCTTCTTAGTGATGTCCTTCGCAAGTACCTCGTCACATGGTGGGGGTTTACGCTGCAGCGAGAAGGTGCTGAGCTTGGAGACGTCGTCATTGTAAACGAGGATCCTTCCCCCGTCGTCACTGCCTTGGAGAAAATGGAGACCCATCGATCATTCATCATCCTTTCTTCGAGTCGGGGCAGCCCTCGTACATTGGGCATTTGTAACGCATACGAGAATAACGGCGGTATTTGTCGTATCGTATACAAGCCCGGCGGTCCTTTCAGGCTTCGTAGTGCTCTGAAGCAGCTCCTTCGTGCCAGACAACGACGGCAGCATCGGATGCCAAATTGTATGAACCAGGGACTAAGCTCCGAAGACACTACCTCTTTGCACGCAGTGGCATTCGCAGATGACTTTGCGGAGACCCACGTTGAGAAATATCGAAGGGGAAGCATTGATGTATGGCGAGACCCCGGGTCACCTCCAACGCTGTCCGCCAGTTTTCCCGATGCCAATGTATCCATGTCCCCAGAGATGGAGAAAGATAAAGGGCTCCCACCGATGAATAGTGACCACACAACGACGGCATCGAGGGTCAGCAGTTCAACGCTTGGTGTTTCCACTGATGGGAACTTTGTCAAACCACCAAGTGGTGGTACTGATTCAATACAACTACACCGAAAGGTGTTGATCGTTGAGGACAACAGCATCTTGCGCAATCTGCTGTAGGTTATCGTATTTTGTTCAGGTGTGCACTAGTTGACTGACACGGTTATAGTGCCAAATGGCTGTCCAAGAAGGTATGCTGCCTTCCAATATTTGTTGCGCACACCTGCCTACGACTCTGACAGGGTTTCGAATATCGCGAAGCTGTTGACGGTCGTCAAGGTGTTGAGATCTTCCGGACCGAAGGGCCATTTGAGTAAGTGGTCACCGTTATTGCTAGTCCGTTATCTTATGTATCTTAGCGTCGTACTGCTGGATCTATCAATGCCCATCCTTGACGGTAAGCCATTTTCTCCGTGGTATACATCAGCGATGCTTATCCCTCTCTAGGAGTCGGTGCAACCGTTGAGATCCGCCAGATTGAACGTGCCCGTTCATCTAAACAATCAAGCGTGATACTCGCGTTAACTGGCATGTCCTCTCTTGAAGATAAACGCAAAGCTTTCGAGGCTGGGATGGATGGATAGTACGTCACTCTTATATCTTGTCCCACGAGTCCTGTCAATCACTGATTCGATTCATAGCCTAGTCAAGCCTGTTGCCTTTAAAACGTTGGACGACATGTTCCTCAGGCTGGGCCTTACTCTGCCCAGTCCACCCATTGCAATTAATCATTCTTTCTAATCTGATCGCGCATATACGCTGTATATAGCAACACACTTGGCACTGTATCAACATATAATCTTCCTCTCCTGGCTCTTTTTTTAGTTCTCTGTCGTTTTCCCTTCTTCCAATGTGTTTGGTACCTCACGGCCGTCCACCAGATGTTCTGTACCACGTCAACCTCATATCCATCTCTCTATCATGGTTCCATGTACTACTAATCAATTTACGTAACCTGTGTTTCTTAAAAGTGTATTCCCAATTCGAACTTGACTAGATTTGATTTACATAATTGATTTAGAGAAACTTCAAAGCCTGCGGGTACACCACGATAGATTTCAATTGTGGTAGATTACAATGAGAAACACAGATGAAGCATATATCGCCCCCAAACCACGACTTTTGAAAATACACATGCAGCCAATTGAACTGCGTGTGGAGTAACACTTACACATACGCCCACTTGCCCAAGGTTTCTAGCCACTCCCGCAGCTCTTCTTTGGACTTGGCCACGAACGTCTCCAGGAGCGTGTCCGGTTCTCGAGCGGTCTCTGGTGGAGTGACAAGATCCCTCGACAAAAGTGGGGCGGGGTGGCAGAGTATTCCGAGCCCGAACCCGCCTACTTCGGTGAGGTATGTTCTAAACCTATCGGATGTAAACGTTTCCGATTCGAGAGAGGTGATGAGGGAGGAGAGCTTTGAGGAATCTAGGTCTGAAAAATCTCGCTCAGTCTCTACTCAAATATATATCAAGATGTAAACCATCGCAGCCCGAGACATGTGGCAACAGAGATATGGAAGGAAGCACTGACCCTCTGGTATCAACGTCACGGCACAACCACCACCTCCAGCGCCTGTCAACTTGGTGGCGAGGCGGTAGGGTTCAGACCCAGTAATGCGTCGTACAGCTTCTAGGGACGGGTGCGAGACCTGAAGCTGATGGAGAAGCTTGTGATTTTCGTCAACGAGTGCCGATTAATAAGACGAAAAATATGGAGGCTCAGCACGAACACTCGGCGAAACCTCAGTTAACTGGCCGCCAAATCCTCCTTGGTGCCTTTGGACCCCGATAAAATCCTGGAAGCTCTCTGAACAACTAATTGTATATCGTTCAAAACCTTTCCAACCCTCTCAGGGTCCTCTGCCTTTTGTTTCCCAACGTTTCCAACTAGCTCCTTGGTGTTTCGAGGAACTCGGGTATCCGTAAGTAAGAAACGGTGGGAGGTGAACCTAGGTACATCGCAGGCAAACTCAGTACGAAAACGAAGGCCGTTTAGCCCAACGACAACGGATCAGAGGGAACGTACCCCTCAATAGAAACCATACCACCCTTCTTCCCTTCGCTAGGAATAGCTTTCGTATACAGTAATCCCCCACCGTAGACAGCGACTGAGTTATCGACGCCACTAGGATTACCGTGGAGGATCTTTTCCAAGAGGTAAGCATAGACATTGACCTTGTCCGCAAGGGACTTAGGTAGTCTATCTGGCTCTTGAGATGACGAGCTTGATTCAGTGGACGGAGAGATGCGACCACAAATCAGCATAATCGCGGTCGTGCAACAAACGGAAAAGGCAGCAGAGGATCCAAGCCCAGCGCCAACTGGGAGAGTCGCCCGAATGCTCAACGTGAACGAAGGTCTGGATGCAGTCACAATCGACAATGTACATCAATCATATGTAATTCCAGACACTAGAACCATAGAGCTCATCGAGTTGTGCTTTCATAGTCATTGGCAAAGACCATGTATAGATACAAAAACGCGAGACTAGCTTGACGTGCATGGTATCCACCCAAATCATCGGGAACTGCGGTCTTAGATATTTCTTCAAGCAACTTGAAATCAAGGGGGACTTCGCCAGCTTGCGAAGGAGCAATACGGAGGAGCACAATAAACATATAGGCTAAAACATGTGAAACATGTGAAACAAGGGAGCTTACCAGGAACTGCATGCCAAGGTAATTTATCCGTGTCCCACTCATGTCTAAACCCACCTTCTGTCTCGCTCGCATCTATATCGATCAAGTGCACACCTACTCGTCGACTTGACATCCCGAGATGCGGAGTAGCAACAGCATAGCATCGGAGGGATACAGAAGCTGCTAGGGCAGGAACACCATACACGACGGCATGCTCCCCAAATAGTATGACCTTGCCTGGAGATGAGATAACCCATTGCTTTTCGTGGGGATATATCCTCGTCTCCTCGTTGTCTCCCAAAGCCAGTTTTGCTACGGCTTCGTCGATGGTCGTGAGCACTCGGACAACGCCATTGGCAGTTCGCCTAACTGCACCAGCGTCAATCAGTGCGCGTTCTAGGTCATCGAGAAGATCAATAGGATCTTCAATACCGACGCAAAGGCGGATCAGATCCTCTGGAAGACCACGCGCTGCGCGAGTAGCAGCAGGAATGGATGCGTGTGACATCGCACAAGGCATGCTGATCAACGAGTTAACACAGCCAAAGCTGACACTGACAGCCCACAATCTCGTGCCAGCCACGATGCGCTCGCTCACATCCCTGTCACCTGTAGTGAAACTCAAAACCGCGCCATAACCTGCGGAGATGCGTTCATGAATGTCACGATTCGGATGATCAGGGAGTCCCGGATAAAATGTGGGAAAACCAAGGGTATGAAGGTAGTTGGCAACACGGGATGCAGTTTCTGATTGCTTGGAGAGACGAAGTGAGAGTGTTTTAGTCCCACGGAGGAGAAGGAAGCAATCGAAAGGGGTGAGAGCATTTCCAGTCGCGTTAATAGTAAATCCAAGTTTCTTCGCCAAGTCATCCCTGTTACAGGTGATGATACCGGCCATGAGGTCGTGATGACCGGAGAGGTACTTTGTCGCGCTATCATAGACGATGTCTGCGCCATGTTCAAGGGGTCGCTGTAGTGCCGGGCTCATCATAGTGTTGTCGACAATAACGAGGGCATCTGGGCAGCGCTCCTTGACATCCTTGGCGATGCCGGCCAGGTCAACGATCTTGAGGAGGGGATTAGTAGGTGACTCGAGGAGGACCATAGCAATGTTTTTTTCAGGGTTGAGGAGAGGCATGAGTGTAGACGGGTCAGTCGTATCGACGTGGTATACGGTAATACCTTGATGTGTCTCGAGGTAAGATAGCAAGCGATTTGTACCACCGTAAAGGTCATCACCCGCTATGATAGCATCAGCGGGCTTGAGAAGGCGGAGAATGGTATCAAGTGCAGCCATTCCTGATGAGACTGCAAATGCATGTGCTGCAGACGAGATCTTTGCAATGTGGTGCTCGAGGTGAGATCTTGTTGGGTTTCCGCTACGAGAGTAGTCGTACTCTCCGCCTATGCCCTTGAAAGTGGCAGTCTGATATATTGGCACGGATGATGAGCCATACTGGTCCTTCTGATCCGGGTTCTCTACCGTCGCGCAAAGGGTAGAAAATCGGTATGGCTGGCGGGGTCTGTAAGGCGAGTCTGGCTCTGGAGTTGGGAGCTCGACGACGCGGGCAACGTCGAGGGGCTTTCTTGTGTTCATGGTGTGGGCTGAGCGTGCAATGATTCACTCGTTGGCCTACTCTCCAGCCTAAGTACTAGTAGACATCACATCGCGCAATTCGCACGTGACTCTAACCGAGTTACTATGCCTCGAGCACCGACCAGGGAGCACAGTGAGCAGCCCTGCTGGCCGTTCAGAACGTCGAGCTCACCTCTACACAGCAGACCGACATTCAAAACAACGACTCGCACCCCAGGCCATCGAGAAGCGCACCAAAAGGCATATCGAAGAGCTCGAGCGGACAAATTATGCGGCATCATCGTTTTTTAACGACCCTGACTCAGACCCAGAGTCATCATCGAATCAAAAGTCCAAATTTCGAGCTAGGCAGACCGTCATTTCCGACAAATACACGTTTCCAGCTCCAAACCAGACAAAGAAGAAAAAGTCCACTATGAACGTACGCACGGCCATCTTATATCGCAAAGGCTTGTCTACCTTGATCGATGAGAGTGGACTCTCACCGCCACCTTCGAGCATCCCTTCATACTTGACTGCATCTGCTCCGCCACCTCCGTTCCCGCCACGGATGCTCTGTTCTGTCTGTGGATACAAGGGTGCATATAAATGCGTGAAATGTGCAATGCCATACTGCGATCTCAACTGCCGACAAATGCATGACGAGACCAGGTGCGAAAGAAGAGTTGTTTAAACCGTACGGGAAGGAACGACTCTTCCTTCGATTTTCGGTGTACCCACCGGAGACTTCTGAGCAGATAGACATGTAGATTAGTAGTGTGAACAAGTATTAGATCACACAAATATGAAAAAGGACCGCATTTCTGGGAGCGGTCATTGACAAAGCGTGTTGTCTGCAAGCATCCGATGCCCCGATGGAAACAATAACTCGTAGGCTCAATTACCTCGACGTGGTCATATACCTCGATGGTGGGGTGACTGCGGCGATAAGCACTGTCGCACTACCTTTCCGCGACTGATACTACCCGCTAAGATCACAATGACGGTCGATAAGAAGAAGAACTAGTAAACACTATCGAAAAGTCAAGGATCTCACGAACTATCCCCTGAAAGGGCATGTCGACGACTCTCTGGATGTTTCGAACTTAAGCTCTGTGGAAAGATGAGCTTCCAGCCGTTTTCAAGAAAGGCGAGGTCCATAGATACAGGGAATACACAATCACTCGAGTCGACAAATCAGACACTCACCAGATATCACACTACTTCTCTCTGTATTCGCTTGCCACTTCTGATGTTAAAACTGTGAGAAGGAGAAAAAACACTGGGAACACAAAGCTCTAGAAACATATACGATAACTTGCATATCGCCCACTTGTCTCACTGGGACGTGTGATTTTGACTACTTGACCGCGTCGCAGGCCATAATACCGTGCCACAGGGTCTGCTAGCTGGATACGAGGTAGTTGGGTTTCCTTTAGTCGATATTTCTGAAGTAGCTGTTTCTTTTGTTCTGGAGTAAGGACCTCATGTCGAGGAACTAGAGTGTGATGAGTTATATTGACTAATAGATCGGCTTCAGAAAACTCTTCAAGTCGATACTGTTGAGACATCGCTGCAATGACCTTTCGCGCTGATGGCGTCATGTTACCAGGAAAAATAATAATACCCCTTTGGATGGATTTCTCCTCAAGGATACCGAGCAACTTCCGCATTGTTTTCACACCGACACTTCTTTCATCAGAGAAGAAAACGAATATTTGATCGGCAGGGTTTTCTCGTGAATTGGTGAAAAAATTAAGTTGGTTTCGGTCCACGCTTCCGCCGCTGTTCGCGTAGTGTGATCTGAAGGTGGCGAGGTCCATATTAATCTCCTCGTCGGAGACCTGGTATCCCTAACTCAAGGAAACTTTTCTGTGAGATTTTTTGACATGATAGGATTGCATGGAGGCGACGGACTCTATCCTTGACGAGTTCGTGAATTGTCCTGTTGACTTTCCAGAGTTTTGCGGTCTCATCCTCGGCCATTGCTGGGGGTGTAAGTCGAGGCAGTATTCAAACTCAGCCACAGACTGATCGACATTCACAAGTCACTTTCCTCGATGTGAGATGGCACCACTACCAACAACGACAGCAAATGGTGCAAGCCCGGCACCAACAACGATACCACTGTCCAATGCGTTGATGACAAAATTGAAGCCAGCCAAAATATTTAAGAATGCTGTTGAGCCTACACCACCCCCAACTCCAGGGAGCAGCTCGAGAGCAAATACTGGTCCACGGCATATTACAGCCATCACCTTTGACGACAGAGGTGATCAGGTCCTGACAGCATCCGAAGACGAGACCTTCCGCTTATACAGTTGTAAGACGGGCAAACATTTAAAGACCCTCTACTCCAAGAAGTATGGCGTGGATTTGCCACGTTTCACTCACAAGAACACGACCGTTGTACACGCCTCCACAAAAGAAGATGACACCATACGGTATCACTCCCTGCATGACAACAAATACTTGCAGTATTTCAAAGGACACAAGCAGCGTGTAATATCCCTCGAGGTCTCGCCGTTAGACGACGGATTCATGTCTGGCTCGATGGATAAGACGGTTCGCCTTTGGGACCTTCGCGTCCCTACATGTCGTGGTCTACTAAACCTACCCGCCCCGCCCGTAATTGCATACGACTCATCCGGAATTGTTTTTGCAGTTGCGGTCAATCACTACTCTCGTATCCTTCTATACGACCAGGCCAATTATGACAAAGCCCCTTTTTTGACGATTACTCTCGAGGACCCGACTCTCGCTCTCATCAGCTACCCCCCTCGACCCATCTATATCACCTCACTGGCTTTCTCCTCGAATGGAAAGTTTCTTCTAGTAGGTTGTTCAGGTGACGCTCACTATATCCTCGACGCCTTCGAGGGACATCTTCTTGCCAAACTAGAAGGTCGCGTCGGACTCGAGCGCCGACGTATAGATGCACCTCAAAGTATAGATCCTGTCAGAGGTAATAGTGGAGAGGAAGTTTCGTGGACACCCGATAGCAAGTATATCGTAAGTGGAAGTCTTGACGGACGGATTGCAGTCTGGGATGTCCAGAATTTGCCGACGCGCACAGGTCCTGTCGACCTCAAGCTATCACCCCTTCGTCTTCAGCCTCTGGCCAGTCTGGATGGGCATCCGGGACCTTCTAGATGTGTTCGTTTCAACCCACGATTGGCGATGATGGTCACTGCCGGATCGGAGTTGGCATTCTGGCTTCCAGATCAGTCAATAGACGCTGAAGAAATGGCGAAGGAACTTCTCCGGAGAAAGTAGTGTTTTGAAACCGATGTAGATCACAACCGATTTTGCGGCGTCTATCAATTGTATTGCATCTTTCACATGATAAAACTCATACATGGAAAACTAACCGAAAAAAAACGATCAAAGCAAAGAAGACGAGCTGAGGTGGGGTAAGAGGCATCAAGCCATCGAGAGCTGAGCGAGTGAAATCTGATTTGTAGCAACATTGGTAGAGAAGTATGCGTTCTTCAAAAAAACGTCTCCAACCTGAAGTATTATGAGTGACATAACATTGAGACGCGGAAAACAGGAAAAACCTACCAACCACTCCGTGGCAGATCCGATTTGCTGAGGCTGAATACCAGCAGTACAATCACCAGTAGGATCGTTGAGGTCAACAGGAAGAACAGCGAGGTCCCGAGGCTCAATTGGGAATGACACGTTACCAAAGGAGAGGGCGAGGCTAGCCGTAGTGGTGCAAGGAATGGTGCATTGTTGGCTATCGCAGGACCCACCAAGACCCTGCATCACCATGTATGCGTCCTCAGGAGGAGCGAGAATGAGGGTGGTGCCGGTATCGAGGATAGAGGTACGGGTCGTCAGTCCAGTATTGACACCGTTGATGGTGATGGCGTCCATAGCGCCCTCCCAGAATCCCTCTTGATTGACATTGGGGAAGCTGACAAGAGTGTTTGCAATAAACTTGGTGGTGTCAAGGCCGCCGAACGTCACGTCACCATCATCGAGTTGATCGGCAAGACGCGGGATCTTGAAGGATATAATGGGCGCTTGAATGAGCCCGTTCTGCGCGAGCGATTCCACCAGTGTGGGGACACCCTCTTCGGACAATATCGACTGAGCAACACCCATAATACCATCAAATGGTGTGGAGTTAGCAGCAAATTGGATAGATTCTGACGTTGCGACACCAAATGTATGGTTTTCCAACGCCAGACCGGCGATGCTAACATCGTCGTGGCAAAGAAGCCCTTCGACTGCTCCAGAGCCATATATAACCTCAAATTGGTTATTATTCTGAACAAATGAACTAGAGCTTTGGGGTCCAAGGATGGTGTGATTGCCCTGAAAAACTCTGTTAGCATTTGCTTATCGATGAACATTGACGAGACTCCCGCAATCCCCTTGCTGTGATTGACAGTTCTCGCCGGCAACCCCTGCGAATTGAAGGGACCGAGTGAACACAGGTATCTAATCATTGATGAGAAAGACCTACAGAAATCTGCACTACCGGAATCCATGAGCACCGTAAAGTTCCGGGGAGGGGTACCGATTTGAATAGTAGCAGTATAACCAACGTCATCGGCTCTAACGCACGAACCATCAATTCAACGCATAATCTTCATGCTCAAGAGAGACGTCGGACATACTCGATGTTCAACCCAAGGGAGTCGTTAGCAGTGGGTGGCTTAGCGAAAGTAACCCCACCCTTGATAGCAGCTTGGATGTCAATCGGAGAAACACCGCTCCCTGTAGAATTACCAGCTGCCACAGTACCATTACCGGCTCCGATGCCCATAGTACCATTATACACTCCAATACCGATGGGCGTGGCGTCATTCATCGACATAGAGCCATTTTTAGGCATAGAAGCATTCGGCATTCCAGCATTAATAAGTTTACCACCAGCAGCCATACCAGACCTAAAGCGTCGTTTGCTGAAGCTGGAGGCTTGGGGTGTCGCATACTTTCGCGAACCAGGTCCACCCTCTAACAGATACAGCCTCTTGTGCATCTCAGAACGAAGGTTGTGCTCCGAGGGCTCATCGCGTCCTGTCATGCGTGCAAGACGTTTGGAACCGCGATTGATATGCTGCTGCAGAAGCTGAAAAAGTCGTGAGTAGAAACGGTGAAGTGGGGGAATGAGTTGAGCGGCGGGGTGCAACTTACAAGTTGAGGGTGAAGAACTGCTTTGTGAGGGTCAAGAAGACGCCTGAGCGGCAAGCTGATCAGTCTGGTGTCGTTGGGGAGCTGTCGTCTTGCATGGGCTGGAATGGCCTCTGCCTCCTTGAAACCCAGAACGCAAACCAAAAGGATAGTGAAGACGAGCGACAAGTGCTGCATGGTTTATCGATATCAGAGAAAGACAACACAGAAAACAGCTGATGAGCAAAAACAGGTCGACTTGCGACTATGACCCTCGAGAAACAAGGAGGGAAGGAATACAATCGACTTGCGACTGTCAAGAAGTAAGATAATGAAGGATGAAATGGCACCCGGTCAAAAGTTAGTGCAGTTGGTGCTGGTGCCCTGTTAGGGAGCAATGGGGGACAAAACCCGAGCTGACCTGACTTATGTACTATACCTAGGGATAATATGATTTCTGTCAGTGTCATGCTAACAACAGACTGATCGAGGACAAGGTTGGTTACCTTGCCGACTCGAATATACCTAATCCACAAAGTCCGCAAGAGCACCTTTTTGTTGCACACTAAGCTTTCATTCTGAAAGACAGTGCATGCTACCTAGAAACTATCATTGAATGTCGCGTGGCAAAGCAAGTAGGGTATCCCGTTCAGTGATTACGGTGTGACCAAGGCAGTAGGAACTACATTATTACAAGTAAAAGGATCTCGTTGAGAGCCAGTTATAACTTTGCTGTTACCTGGTGCGACGACAACGTATGTTGACGCGCATCCAATCCGATTGTTTCTATGCACTTCCTATACAAGGTGATTTTGATTGCACCCCAAACCCCCTGCTTGGGTAATGCTGAAAGCTCCTTCGCGAGCTTAGTCGCCTCCTTCAGTACGTTCTCCGTCCCAAGCTCGACGCCTGTTCCGCTGCAACTCGCGAGGCGATCGACGATTCCTGCTGCACGTGCCTCAGCTGGCGTGAAGCGGTAACCTTCCAGTGCAATACGACGCCGAAGAGATGGATCAGAAACCTTGGCATTGATTATGGCAGCGAACGAGAGAGGCAAAGGTGCGCCAAAGTGAACCTAAGACGGTAATAATATATCGGCGGTCGTTGGCAATAGGGGAAAGGAAGGGGGACACAAAAGATGGACATCGAGCACTTACCTCATTCATACACAACCATGCCCTCCTTCTACTACCGTCAATCATCACGCGGTAATCACAAACCAACGCGAGTATGAAGCCACCCGCAAAGCAATGGCCGTTTATAGCTGCAATGGTTGGAATTATCCTACATTCAGTGATTTCTTCCCTCGCCACTAAGAGGAAACTGACTAGGGAAAGACAGTAAACGCGCGTACAGCGGGTTTGCAGTATCTAAATATTATGTGCGGTCAGTATGTTAGAGTCATGCGTATGTACCCACCGGTGAAGAAACTGGGGTTATCTTTGATCTTCTCATATACAAAACCATTGCTGAAATACTTGTCTTGACCGCGTTTGCCTATGATAATGAGAGCTCCCTCTCCGCAATTGGACTTTGAGACCCCTTGTTGGTTCCCTGCAAGCGTGAGGGCGGCGTGTCTCCTGTCGTTCCATTGCTTCTCGACCATGTCCAATGCAGGTCGGAATGCCTCGTCAATCAATTGTGTTGTAAGTCTGGAGTCTTCGCCATTGTGGAGCTCAATTATCCATAACCCAGTCTGAGGATAGCTGAGTGTAAGGAGAGAGTCGGATGCTGGGAGAGAAAGGGGGAAGTTGACGGGTGAGGACATGAGAGTAAGAGTCAGAGTTACGCTGAGCGTACATCGCTGCCGGTCCTGGCAGTGTATTAACACATGCAACGTACATCGTCGTTCGACCCACCACAGGTCAATTCATAACACAATGAAGTCTACGAAAGTTCCATGACGACCACGACAATGGCGTTGAACTTGTACAACTCTACTCCTAGTACATGATGGTCTGAGTTATGTACATAGCGACTCTCCGGGTCTCGAGCTATTACCACCTGGTCATGTGATGAGTTCACAAACCTGCCCTGAGCTAGGGTCCTAGGGACGTGGCAGTCCTTCCAACGCGTTCTTACACCAAGTCTACTACTCTCATCAAAAGCAACAAAATGCGGTCGTTTTTTACGCGTAGCCTTGCTTTCCTGGTCCTTTCAGTTTTGGTTGTTGCTGTTTGTAAGTAGCCTGTTTTTCTCCCGATCTCTGCTGACTCTCACAATATGTCACGTTCAGCAATTGTCGAGGAGCCAACGGAACCCGAAATTGTAGTCCAAGTAGTGTTCCCTGAGGAAAATCCATTTCGTCATGTCGTCAATGGCGAACGTAACCAGATACATCTCGTCGTTGAAAACAAGAGTGACCAAAACGTTACCATCAATTCCGTCGGAGGTTCTTTCTGTCATCCCGAGAGTGGTACTCTCCTGAAGAACACCACCACTCTCTCGTATGGTTTTCCGCTGTTAGAAAACGCAACGTTGCAGGTCCCCTATGTGTTCCACTCCGAGTGAGTTTTTTGCATTCATCGTGTCTTCTTGAAAGTTAAAGTTTACTGTTTGCAGGTTCAAGGTGTGCACATAAACCGTTACCTGACTTATCCCTCTGACATGAATTTAGCCAGGGGATCTGCGTCTCAGTATCTGGCTGGAACACTCCATTGATGTAGGTGCTTATACTTTCCACGTCACTCTGCTTGACTCTGTTCACAGGACCAAAAATACCGCGTCACGGCCTTTGACTCTGTTGTCACCATTGTTGAACCCGAAAGTTCTTGGTTGGATTACAAACTGATCTCAACCTATTCGATCGTTTTTGCGTTTCTCAGCGGGGCTTCTTATTTCGGATATCTCACTTACTTCCCTGCTCCCAAGGCAAAGAAGCCTAAACGGACTCGCCCGGAAGTAAGCACCGTCACGAATCCTACTAGCGGAGTGAAATACGAGGAGGAATGGATACCCAAACATCATCTCAAGAAGCCGAAGGCCAGGAAGACCGCTGGTGTTAATAGTGGAGATGAGGTGAGTGGTGCAGAGACCAGCGGAACGGAGGGGAAGAAGCGCAAGGGTAGGAAGTAGATAGTCATTGCATTTTACACCCACTTATGAACTACGTTAATCCGATCTGGAGGGGTAATTTATGCGGCTGTGATTGTTGCTGAGCGTACGGACAGAAAGATTGCATTTCTTTGAGCTGTGGTTAAATGTGTCGTGGCTGCCCCGAGGGTGTCTTAATTGAATGGTGTAACAACTAACAGAGTAGGGTATGGAAGACACTGTCGATCCCAAGCGCTCAGGTATCGATCTGCTTGTACCCTTTCACCTAGTCATACGGAAGCTGAAACTAATTGGTACACCGACTGGGACAACGACGCACCCTGTTTTCCTTGAGCATTTGAGTATACTTTTCCGACAACCACCGGCAATTTTCGAGAGCATTAACGCCTTCATGACGTTGACATTTTACGAGCTCGTCTCGCACCAGACGAGCTTCCATGGCCTTGACCCAAGACTCGCGGATGAAGTCTTCCCGTTCCTTGAGTTTGGCTATTTCACGTCCGAGGTGAAGTCCCGGTGTAAAGATGAAAGAAGGGGTAAGTAAGGTGTGAACAGACAGAAAAATAAAGATGGACGTACCTCTGATCAGTTCAGGTCTGTTGTCAGTCTCGGACATTGTTTCGGATGTGGGTAAGGAAGCCATCGGAATACTAGGCAGTCCTGTTTGTGTGTTTGTGCTGTATTTGGACTTATAGAGGTCCTCGTGGCAAAGCTGACTTCAAGTTGAATGTGTGCGAGGTTAAGTGGGCTATAATTTACCTAGAACACCACGCAACTGATGGGCCCGCTAAGCATTGCTGGACAAAGTGTGTTTCCAACCGAATCTGCTCTCTAGTAGTTATCCAGACTTGGATTGCGTGGACCTCTTCGAGAATCGAGACCCGTCAAGCATATTAAGACTCCAAGTTGTCCAGCAATCAAAGCATAGACATATCACGTTTCTCATGCATCCAGATCAAGGGCAAATCTGGACCGAGCACTAGGTGGATAAATATGATTACAACTGGGCCTCCTGGTTGTCAACCGCGTTCCAAGTCGTGCGTGGACGTGACGTTTATTCTCTTAATCACTCCATAGGTCTACGGTTTCCACCCGCCCCCTTCACACGTCCGAGCCTTCCATCAAATGGGCTGCTTTTCATTTCTGTCACACCCTCGACATTCACCTGCATCAGACATCGAAGCCAAATTACCAACTCAAACAATGTGTTGAGTCCAGCCCGATTCAGATTTCCCTTCCCATATCATGCACATGTTCCCATCAGTTTGACGACAAGTTGACTGCGAGTATACCTGACGCAAGGATCTTGCACAAAAAAATTGTGCGGTGAGAGAGCTGCCAACTTGGTTCTCGAGCCCATTTGAAATGTGTGTGGTAAATAATACTAGGACATTGCTCTTCTGCGGCCACATGAAAACACACGCCTGTCAGTCTGCCATTCCTCGCTTCCGCCTCTCTACTCCAGCGAGCAGTTACTTTGTTCTACTCCTTCCACTGTCTATGCTCCCTGCCAGTTGTTTCATCTGTTCGGTGTGTAGTCTCCTTTCTCTCCGCTCTTTCAGAAGTTCACGGAGCATATATATGATCAGCCAAATGATTAGAAATGGCGACACCTGCTCTATGACATTTTGCGCGAGTTCTTGCGCGAGTTCTTGCGCGAGTTCCTGCTCATTGATAAGCAATGCCATTATAGCTGCTGTTGATCTTGTGAAAGTACGAATGTTTGTCTGACATTGTCCAGTCATTCCAGAGTCGCACGTCGGGTCTCAAGGTCTACTTACCAAGTTTATGCCTGGTCGTTACGGGTTGGCTGTTGGCAAGCCTACGTGGACTGAGTTCCCAGGCGAGTTGGACGGTTCACCTCGTGTGCACCTCGTGTTTACACACGTGACGGTCCAAACTCTGGGATTACCCACATGGTTTTGACTCTAGCATCCTTATTCCCCTCAGGTGCGTGAATCTACATAAAGTTTTGATCCAGGGACGCCACAATTCAAAGCCACAGTTACGGAAGTGCTAGAGAAAGCTCTAACTACATTTCCAAAACCGCGTTAATTTCCGACTTTCGGCGCACTTGCGGTCACGGTCTTCTCTACTCTAGTCTCGTCCATATTTGTCTCAGCGCTGATGCAGAAGGCTCCAGAAAGCGACGTGGGTAGACAAAATCGATATCCTTCCAGGTCTTCGCGCGAACAGCACATCCAATAGTTAATGGCGCTGCTAACAGTATGACTTTCCACCCAGTCTCATGATTAGATGAGTGTTTTCGGATCTAGTACCTGCAGGCCATTGACGGAATCTCTATATTGGGTGGGGGCCATCTAGGCTGTAAGTTACATTACCTCCGTAATAATCAACGGGCTGTGGTCAGGGTAGCAAAGCTCATAGAATTTTACTTTTGGCTGACTACTGCTCTCCTTACTGGACGCTTGGAGGCGACAGATAGTAGAGCCGCTCAATGATATTCCTGGATAAGAACTCTCAGGCTTGAACACCATTGTCATAGTTTGAGAGTTAGAGCAAACTTGATGAACCCACCTCGCTGGTCCGCGAGGATTTGTGACATGGTGGAGAGCGACTCAATCACTTGCAGAATAAAGGGAAGCAAGCACAATAATTACCACATCAGTAGAAAAAAAAGTGATGTGAGGTTTCTCGTCCTACAAGCTTTTCTGAAGCATCGCCCAAGGGCGAAACCCACCTTATATCATGAACACATCCCTGTGGAGCTACAGCGGCATCTTTCAACATGATTCATCGGGACCGCTGATTGACAGGTGTTGTGATGCTCGCATATACGGATGGTATCGGCGTTGCGAGTGTCCTGGGAAATGTACGTTACCTTCCCCTCGGGGCTTCAAGTTGTCCCCTGATGGGAATAGCGATCAAGAAGAGCGTATCTTCGCTGGCACTCGCGGGAGTTGTCAGAGAATAGATACGTATATGCTTGCCTGGACAAAGTGTGTCATCGCTTGTGTGTGCAACCTGGAGGGCGGCATTTAGAAGCTTCTCGGGGAATTTCCTCCCGCGCCCGTTTCGAACCTACAAATGTGATATCACGGAAAATTTATCACGTTAGACAGGATTGGACACGTTCATCTGGCCCGTTTGACATAAAATGGGAAGATGAGGTAGGAACGGGATCACGAAAAGTCTCCCCGTCTATCCCACTATGCAGATTACCCACGCAAACCAGTTCTATCTCCCCGATCTGTTTGCATTCTGCCCTTTGAAGAAGGGTATCATTTTCCCGGGAGATTATAAGGCCATAGGCGCAGAATCCAAGGCTTGGATAAATGCTTTCGATGCACTGACAGAAAGACAACGTAACATCTTCAACAAGACGAACAGCGAGTTACTGTCGGCAAGAGCGTTTCCGTATGCATCAGAAGAAAGATTCAGGATATGTTGTGATTGCCTCAATCTTCTCTGGATGATTGACGAAATCAGTGACGATCAGGACGGGTTGGGCGCCAGAAAGACCGGGGATGTCTTCATTAACTGCTTAAAAGACCCAGAGTTCAACGACAACTCACCGCTCGCCCAGCTCACGAAAGAGTGAGTATACTGCTTGTTGCTTCTCTTCGTTGCTGAGGTATCTCCAGCTTCCGCAAGCGGTTCTACGAGAGGCTGCAACCAAGGTCTGCGAAGCGTTTCCTCCAACACATCGAAGACTATATAGATGCATTCGTCTTCGAAGCACACCTTCGCGAAAAGGGGGAGATACTAGATCTGGCAACGTATCCTGCTTTGCGAAGAAATAACAGCGCGAACCATATCTCTTTCGATTTCGTCGCGTTCGGTCTTGAGCTCGACTTGCCTGACGAGCTATTCGAAGATCCTGACTTCTTGAGAGTGTACTACGCTGCCGGTGACATGATTTGGTGGTCTAACGTTCGTGCCCTTGTATAACAACGACGGATGTGGAAACTGATCAATTTTCTGAACACATGCAGGATGTGTATTCGTTCAAGATGGAACACAACAAGGGCCACGGAGGGAGTAATATCTTGACGATATTAATGAACGAGTTCGGAATCGATCTACAGACCGCGGCCAATATCGTCGGGGAAGAGTATAGGAAGCTCATGGAAGCCTACTTCGCAGAACGAAAGAACATGAAGTCATGGGGAAAGGAAATCGATGCTGACCTGGAGTGCTACTTCGATGGGCTGGGGCAATGGGTGATAGCAAACATGGAATGGTCCTTTGAGACCAAGAGATATTTCGGGGATGCGTTCGAAGAAGTGCGGAAGACGCGCCTCGTAAAGTTATAGACATCTAGATATAGTAGCACTCCTGGAGATCCCTCGGTAATTTGGTTGGACAGACAATTTGGTTTCCAGACGGCCTTTCTCGCGTTTGTAGGACTATATACATGACCTTCGCTCGGACCTCTGCTACAGGCCACAAGCTTCGTACTACGGCCAGCCATCGGATGCAGATCCAGCGGGGATAAGATACGTACTCGGCGGGAATACCCTATGAGCAATGGGCTTCGTGGCTTCTCTTTGAGAAATACCAGGGTGCATCTCCACAACAACTGCATATTCTGTGTCCACAGTGCATCCAGACGCATGCGATGAGATGAGGAAGATAGTGTGTTACAACTACTCCTCGTGCAATGGTGAGTATGGCATAATATAATGCTTGATGGAGTGTAGAGAACAATTATTGCACTTGCTAGACAGAGGTGGCAAGGGTGAAAGGAAGGTGAAAATCAAACAAGGCGGTGAATGCCAAGACGATGGTGTGAGCTGATTGCGTTGTACATGATCACAACAGAATACCATAATAGCAATTAAGGAGTGAAGTGAGGATGCGCCGTAGGCAGACAGTTGGGGAAGACGATGAGGTGCGGAATAACCTGTGTGGAAAGGGTGGTCTACAAGGCGAAATAGATAACCTGTGGTAATTGGGCTACAGTTCGTCTGGAACATCGACAGAAAAGTACGGATGATGCAGGGCTTCCCGCACGGTTATCCGTTGTGCGGGATCAAAAGCAAGTAATCGTCGCACCAGATCCAGGAAATGTTTGTTAATTTGGTCATGAGGCGGTATAACATCCATGATCGACTTAGTTGCACGGACATCCCTCTTGCTTTGCCGTGAGGCCTTGGGTTTTGGCCAGTCCAACCGTGAACCTTCCTTAAAGAACTCCGGTTTTGAGCGTGCTCCAGCACGGGCAAATCGTTCGGGCATTTTTCCCATGACTGCTTCCATCATGGCCAGGTGCTCGAGGTTATCATGCGTCTGGTACAGTGCAACACCGGTGTAGAATTCAACAAGGATGCATCCTAATGAGTATGCATCGCATGGGTACGACCAACCTAGACCTAAGCGGGTCTTTCGCGTAAGCAAGCATCTTACCGTGAAAAAAAGAAGCGGACCAAGAATAATTTCTGGCGCTCGATAGTGTCGAGTCGAAACAACTGTCGAATGATACTCTTCCTCAAATGTCGCAGAACCAAAATCTATGAGACGGATGTCCGTGGACTGGAGCATCCGTTTTGTCCGTGGTGGAGCATTGCGCTTTCCAGGCACAGGTACAACGGCAAGCCTGTAGTCGTTGTGGACAAGTAGAATGTTTTCCGGTTTCAGGTCCGTATGAATCAAATGGAGATCATGCAAAAAAGCAACACTTCCAAGCAATTGCCTGGCAAAAGATTGTATGTGATTCCGGGGGAACGGGGCAAATTCGTTTTCCTTCAAGAAGTCGTAGACACACATGCCCAGTAACTCCGAGACTAGGCAAATGTGGTTCCGATAGTCAAACCAATGCAGTAAATGGATACATTTGCTGAAGAAACAACGATTAATAAGCGCTTCAACTCGTATTACTACTAAAGGAAAGTACGAACTGGACGTTAGCCGGGTCCTTCTCCTTCAGTTTCTGGAGTACACGTATTTCAATCTTGCTCGCATCACGGTACTTCGGAATGGCACGAATGATTTTGATGGCTACTCGGTTCTGTGTCTGAACATCAACCGCTTCAACTACTTTCCCAAAAGTCCCTTGGCCTAGAAGGCGAACAGTGCGATATCGACTGTAGATGATGTCGTCTGGGACAATGATGTAGTGACCCTCCTTATCGTCACAAGGGACGACGCCGTTGGATGGCTGATGACGAATGAAGGTTGGTTCCTGGCCAAATCGAAATTAAGTAGGAGAGATTCACGTAGGTCGGCAGTGGCAGCTCCGCTGCCGCTGGCCCATGACTTGGATTGAGGGGCCGCTGCTTGTTGCTGGAGGCCGGTTGCGACTTTCTTTACGAGAGTCCCACGGGGCTCGTCAGCTTGGTCTCGCTTTCTCTTCTTTGGCGCTGGTGCCACCATAGCAGTCGAGGACGTGCTAGCAGACAAGGCCTGTGCCTCTGCTGCGGCACGGGCCCTGGTTCTGATTGGAGCAGAGTAAGTTGGAGGCTGGTAGGAGGCAGAGTAGGCTTGAGTGTGAGTGGTCGCTGGAGAGATGGTGGAAGGGGGAGGAGTGTCTTCTATGACGATTACTTCACGGACCCTGCCTTCATTGTCTACCTCTTGCACTTCACTATAACTGACTGTGTACTGGTGGGGTCTCTTTCGCTTGCGGGAGAGGACTGGGGGAGTGGGCATGATTGTGGGATTTGAACGAGGTTGGTTGAGAGATGGCGGATGATACTGGTCTAGAAGGGGAGGAGGCAGTTGGCGATGTACGACAGCTTGCATTACTGCGAGGCACAGATGGTGGTGCGGAAGGAAGGGGCAAGAAATAAGGAAACGGAGAGGGAACGAGATTGAAAGCCAGCAGGCAGCTCAACTTGTCTAGCCTCTGAGAATGCAACACACAGGATCATGAGTGCCCTCTGTTGTTCCTTGTTTGCGTCAACTAGACTCACGGACCACTGCTCCAAAAATTTGTACTAAGTAAGACAGCGACAGGTAGCAACAGATTAATGATGAAACTCTACAGGCACTCAGTGAAACAGTCAGAGCTGGTACGTTGGGCCTGGCACAAGCAACGAGACTGCAGACGACGCTCATGCCTCGCGATGAGCGCTTGGATCAGCAACCAATATTCTTAGACCCGGCATCCCTCGGCGATGATAGACTTGACAACCCTCCTTTTAGGACCACGTTTGTCTCGCCTAGTACATGCCCGCACGCTGAGCCATCCGAGCCTCGCTGTGTACAGCAGCTGACCCGATGCACTCAATGTTGTCTGTGTGCATTATTACCTTTTGATATGAGGGAGAACGTTAGAAGCGATGACAAACTGATGGGTTGCGGGCAGCTGCTGTGTGATGGACGTTACAACATCTGTCTTTCGCACCGAGTCTCCAACGGGAACTCGGCAGCCACTCTGCGCGTCTGCGGCTGGGTCAGTCAGCACTTGTCCTACTGGCATGACCCCATCTGACATGAGACACGCTATCAGCTAGCAGCAATGTGCATGTCTCATGACTCTCATGTCCAGCTGGGGGGAGAGTTGTCGAAATTCTGCCAAACGGTGCTACCATTACTCCCTAGGCTAGTAGCCCTCGAGATTTTTGCTGCGGATCTCGTGCCAAAATATATGATCTTCACTTCTCTATAAATGGAATTATCTCAGTGAAAAACGTATTTTGTAATGAAACGTGACCTGATTTCCTTGTTGGCACGTCACGCGCGACGGTCACGGAAGTCTGCTCGCTCGTTGTGGACGTCGACACCGCCAGGCTGCCCCTTCTGCCCTTCGAGCTCGACGCTCTGCACGACCTCGATCACAACAATCATGCGAGGCCTTCCGTTTCCTTCAAATGCAGTCTTCGACCCCGAAACAGCGAGCGAACACGGAACACCCTTCAGCAGCGCAGAGGATATCCCAATCGATCCTGCACTTGCGGGAAGTCCACTCATCGACCCAGCCATAACCGGGGCAGGAAGTATACTCACAGAGAGTTCTCAGCAGGTAAGCTGTGCCAGTTACACAGACATATGCCACGCCGCTACCCTCAAACGCGTCGCGTCTTGTAATTAGCCTTGATCCATCACAATACGTGCGATGCTCATCAAACCAAACATAGGTTCAACCCGTCATCATCCAAGGCGAATTCCCTGCTTTTCGCCAGAGGCATTATTCTCAAGAACCATTAGGTTACGACCAGGGGCCTCAGGGTGATCCGTTCGCACCTCAGCCACCCGCGGCTTATCTGCCGATCCCGGAAGTGGAAGTTTCTCTGGCCCCGAAATCACAAAAGCGGAAGAGAAGGCCTAGACGTGAAGAGGAATGTGGGTTTTGCCAAGGCAACGATTCCAAGAATAAACTTGACGAGCACGAAGTTATGGTCTCCTGTGAAGAATGTGGACGAAGCGGGACGTCCGGCTATACCAAGATTGTTGAGGACATTCAGACCGAATAGCTCTAGGGCATCCGAGCTGTATGGAGCTCGGAAAAGTGGCTGACGTTGTGAGATCTTATCCTTGGAAGTGTATCGAATGTAAGACATGCGAGATATGTCAGGAAAAGGGAGACGACGTAAGAATATCTCTTTAGTCTTTATTGTTATGTCCGTTCACCCCTGAACAGGCCAGAATATTATTTTGTGACTTCTGTGACCGAGGTATATCTGATATTCTACTGCACTTTCGTGCAGGGTGACATACCCGATTTTATTAGGTTGGCATATGGATTGTCTCCAGCCACCACTAGAAGAGGAACCTCCAGGTCAATGGCACTGTCCACTATGCCCGCCGCTCGAACTGCTTGTCCCCCCTCCTGACACCGCTCTTCCTCGTCTCGATACCTTTCCTCCTACTGTTTCTCGTCCAGCAGGCGATTCTGATTCAGAGGAAAACAGCAGAGAGTCGTCAGGAGCCGATCCTGAAATGGATGTCCGAGTCGATGACTCAGTCGCTGAATCCTCTGAATCATCCGATTCGGATTCGGATGAACAAATGGATCCTTCGACGACCCAGCACCAGCAGGCGGTGAAGCGCAAGAAAAAACTTTCGAGGCGTGTCTCCGCGGCACAGGCACCTCGTCCTGCCAAACGGATGCGCATCAAGGTGCGTTCTCCTGCCGCACCATTAGTTGTGCGGCTGCGGCTTCCGCCAAAGGGAAAGGGTAAGGAGCGCGAAGAAGATGTTGAACACAACATCTTTGAGGATCTGTTAACACCCGCAGAGAGAGATACATCCAAATGCAGCATTGATGCCTCAGATAGAACTAGGTTCGAGAAGAGCAGGCTATCTGCCGAGGAGAAACTATATCCGCCTCTGGTTTTATCAACGCTGGGTGCTGAGAATCCAGACTCGCCTGTGGCCGGGCCATCTTCCCGCCCCCTTCGCTCTGCCACTATTCATCAACTTACCATTCCTCCTTCACTGCCCTCCGCATCTCCGGTACCATCCACCCCAGGCTTAGTCCCTCAAACACCTGGCGCACTCCCTCGAACCCCAAATACCCCTGTTGGTCCTGATGGTAAATCAACATTGCGTATACGAACGATTCGGTTCGGACCGTATGATATTCACCCTTGGTATGATGCCCCTTTTCCCGAAGAGTACGCCAATATACCGGACGGTCGCCTATGGATATGCGAATTTTGTCTAAAATACATGCGCAGTCGCTTTGCATTTGGGCGACATCGAATGAAATGCAAAGCTCGACATCCCCCGGGTGATGAAATCTACCGTGACGGGTCAATTTCGATATTCGAGGTCGACGGGCGCAAGAACAAGATATACTGCCAGAACCTTTGTCTCCTTTCCAAGATGTTTCTGGACCACAAATCTCTTTTCTATGATGTCGAACCATTTCTCTTCTACGTGATGACGGAGATCGATGAAATCGGAGCTCATTTTGTGGGGTACTTTAGCAAAGAAAAATGTTCGCCAAAACAGTACAACGTCAGTTGTATCATGACACTTCCAGTACGGCAAAGGCAAGGTTGGGGAAACTATCTGATTGATTTCAGTTACCTATTGTCAAAGAAAGAGCAGCGCGTCGGGTCACCTGAAAAGCCTCTATCCGGACTGGGCGCGCTTGGTTACAAGAATTACTGGACGCTAGCAATCATGCGGTACCTTAAGTCAGCCCCTCCTAAGCTGACCCTTGAAGGTTAGTCCAGTTTTTTCTTTCTCATGAGTTGACCGTCCCTCATGTCAGGCGCTCCTTACTTCCAAACAGATATCAGTCGAGCTACGTCTATGACCGTCGAGGATATTTTCAACACACTCAGGCAACAGGATATCATCTCTGTGGATGCAGCCTTTCCATCCTCCGTCCGACCGTCTCCCGGTCAGTCGATCAAGTTCCCGCGCGGTCGCAAGAATGGCATTGCCCGAAGGCATTTGCAAAGAACTAATACGCAGAAGCAAATTGATGGGAACAAGTCCAATACACCCTTTGTTCCTCCCGCTCATTATGAGATCTCTTGGGATCAGGAGAAGGTGGAACGTTGGTTGGAAACTTGGGAAAGAAAGGGATATCTGCAACTCAAGCCCGATAAATTGAAATGGACTCCGTTCGTTCTATCTCGTATCAAAGCTGGTGTGGAGGTTATCCAGACTGAGGCAACTATGGGCTTCGGTTCTGTAACCCAGCCCGAGACACCGGAAACTCCGTTGGATACTGGGACGCCGATGTTGGATGTAGGTGATCGGGCTACATCTTCGAATTCTCTTCAAGGTCTACCAAGCAAGCGAGACGAAGTGGTCACCGTCCGTGGTGCAGGAGATATATCTGCAGCTCATCTCTTTGATGACATGCTCCGTAATACGCCAAGGAGACAACTCCGAAGTGGGATGAAGGAGGATGGCAGTCTTATCTCTCCTGCGAAATCCCCTGCATCAGGTTCTGCGCAAGCGGTGCTAGATAGCGACCCCGAAACACCGCGAGGAAAAGCCAAAGCATTGCTAGACGGCACACCAGAGGTTGACGAATCCACCGCTACTTTACCAGTCAAGCGTCGCCGCGGCCGTCCTCCCAGAGCTCGACCTCCGGAAGTGCCTCCAACATCCTCGCCATTTCCCACCAGAGAATTGTTATCCTCTAGACCATCATCGCCTCGGAAACGACGGAAAGTGGACTCATCCGTCCCCGACGATCTTCGTGCCCCTTTGAATCTTTCCAAGGTTTTACAACATGAGGTTCATGTCGAATCTCATTATCGTCAGGTTGTCAATGGAGGAAGTCACCTGAAGAACGGGGTTAGTAATAACTTAAGAGTCACTTCCCGAGATCCATCGGGAACGCCTGTTCTCCAAGCCGACACTGATTTGCCTGGACGGGAGCCGGAGCAGAAGAACTCTTTGCATGATAGTTTCACGTCTCAAGAACACACTGACGTCAAGTCCGAGGATCTGGGAACCCCCCTTACGGGGCTGACCAGCCGACATAGTGTTCCCAGCGATGATACCGTGTTTGTGACGGAAGGGGCCAATGGTGTGGTTCGAAGCAAGATTTCGGAGGAGGTGGAAGGTGTTTCGAAATTACAAACTTCTCCGGATCAGAAAAGAGGAGATGCGGACCAGATTGGTGGAGACCTTGTTGAGGACTCGGATCTGGATGCTGAAGGAGAGCCCGATGATGAGCTGTGATGGAAGTGTGGATGCATACATATGCTTTTAATTATCAGTGCGTTTACTAGTAGGCTACACTGTGTACTCTTTCGTTCGTTTGGGTGACTGGACGACAACCGAACAGGGCTGGTTGTTTCGAGCGAGATTTTCATTCGCCGATAACATACGAACCGGAGCGGTGTGGATGCCCTAATCGAGGTTGTTTGTCTGTGTCTTTAGAGCCAAACAGTCCGTCGCTCCTCCAAACGAGCCGCAGTAGGTCCGAGCGGTTCACGTCTGGTTCACCGTGGTTCACCAACAGCAGTCTGAGTTGGTCATGGATAACTCACAATCCCATGGGTAAGTACCTACCATAACACTCTTACTCTTACTCTTCCTCCTTCTCCAAACCACCACCAGTGATGCCATTCCAAACTATGGCTCATTGCATTCTTGACCTTGTACAGCGACCCTAGTATGGCCTTTGGCCACCTCCAACGTGATCCTACTTTACAGCCGGGTGTTAGCAATGTCTCAAGCCTTAATCAAGCGCTCGGTTCCCATCTCACCCCTACTCTCAGCGCTCGCACGACGTTCCATGATAGCGGTTATCGATTAACAGATTCACCACCTACCATACTCGATCCAAATGGATCCGCCCGAGCATCACAGCCTGTCGCTGGTCCTTCACACTCCCCTATACATGAATTTACTGTTCCCCTCACGAACGATGGTTCCTCTGCGAGTACCCTCAAGCGCAAGCACACAGAGAATGTCAGTTCCTTGTCGAGTAACCAACTAAATAAACGACGACGCGAAGGCGAAGATATGGCAGACTTTGATAGCGATCCTGTTCATGGTTCGAAGCACTGGACGGAAGAAGAGAAGACAAAATTATTCACGTGGCTTATGGGTCAGGGTGAGGATGACCACTGGAATTCTCTTCGCTCGACAAAGAACTCCTGTTTCCGGGAGTGTGCCTTGGAAGTCTTTGGAGGGAAGAAGACCTATCAAGCCCTCAAGGGTTGTTACGAGCGTAATTTTAATCTATTCAAGCAGATCTATGCTTTCGAGGCATTTCATGGACAATCCGGTGGTGGACCACTTAATCTGATTAACGAAGGGGATAGATTACGAGAGTACGAGCGCCGGCTCCAATTGGCTCGGAAGGTTAATCGTGACGTTGGCAGTCTTAACGCTAGAACTATTGATCATTGGCATCGAAGCGGTTGGTATAGTTTATTTTACCGGAGATATGCTGCATTTCATGTTTATCCCGGCCAAATGCCGATTGACATGCAATTGCACAGATGGCACGGAGATCCAGCGACTACCCGCCCTTCAACCCGTAATGCTGGAAATGGTACCTCGGCGAGCTCCGGGGGAGGTATTGCTGATGAAGCTGAGGATGAAGATAATTCGCTGGACATACCAGAACCCTCACAACCTGCAATGCCACAAACCACCCGTACAACGCCTTACCCTCAGCAATTGAGCTGTCAACATGCTGTCGGCTTGGATCACCTCTGCATGGATGCAGCACCATCGAGTTCACCCAGCCGACCGATAGCCTCAGGTCCAAAGCTCCCGTCGCCACAGCCAGAGCACACACATGTCAACTTCTCTGTTCCACAGGCGTTGATGGCAGCCTGCCTCCAGGTGCTTCAAGCGCAGGTTCAGCATAGCAAGCTAAAAATTGACCTCCTTCGCCGACGGGAGGAACGAGAGGAGAGGGAAAGTTTTGCGCGCCAAGAGATGGAGCGTAGACAATTTGAACGGGAACAAATGGACCGAGATAACAACAAAGAGTCCGGAATAAAGCAACGGGCTCAGCTTGCGATGGAACTGATGAGCAATCCTGTTGTCGATGCCTCGGTGCGACAAGCAGCTGTGGACTATCTGAAGAAACTTCTTGCTACTGATTGAATTCGTTCGGGTTGCAGGTATCATTGGTTGATACTTGGCTTCCATATCTATTTTGTTTCGTCACTCGGACATTCATCAACATTGAGCACTCTGGTGTCCAGTACTATACCTAGTACAATTGCAAATAATGTAGCTTAGGGCGTCCAGGAGACGTAACTTTTGACTCAAGGTTCAGTACTCAGTCAAGACACCTTCAAACGGGCAATTCCTTGTTGGGGAGACATTATTCTGGTAGGGGATGACCAGTTGAATGTACATCTGCAAGTCTTCGCAGTCAGGATGACGGTCCAACGGAGCATAGGATGACATGTCGATGTGACTCCTACATATTCATGCTGTCACAATGTATACCACTCTGTTGGACCCTGTTCAGACGACGGTGGATAAGGCTACAGAGATGGGCCCTTTAGTTCGATGTCAGAAGACAACTCTCAGATCCGACGCACCGCTGGAATATATCCAATGGGCTACTACTGTCTATGCCTGTAGAAGCGGCTTCGGCATGATCACCATGCGCTGTGACTGGCTCTATAGGAATCCAGCAGCTCAGTGGGCTAATGCCTTCTTCATAGCTAGCCTGAGTAACATAGAGCAAAAGACCATCTGATGCAACACGTGTCGTGACGGGCGTCGGACCACCGTCCGTGCCTGCATCGACCGCCATCTCGGTCTCCGAGGAGGTCTGGAACTGAAATGATGCTAACGCAGGAATATCGACGGATATTTCACGTGCTGAGCGAGCGAAAGGTATGACATAGGAGAGTAGTGTCGGGAGGGAGGTATCTGTATGGTAAGGAATAGGAACAAAAGACGTCGGATATGGAAATTTATAAGAAGTCGGTTGTGCAGCTGACTGCTGGTCGCCAATCGTAGAAGCGGTAAACGAGAAACTGGCCGATGGAGGAGCGAATTTTGGTAGTTCAGCGAGTCGAGTATCTCTCCACCAGAACCTGAAAGGGGTTTCACAATCTGCGATATCCTGACCTTTCCACTTGATGACATCGAGTACATGCAGAATCCCGTTTGTTTTCCAGTTAACATCAAGGATACAATCCAACACCGTTAACGGAGGAAGCGAAGATGGAAAACGGGGAAGGAGCATCTTCCCGAGGAGGCGCGACCTAAGAGTAGTATTAGGTGCTACAAAAGTTAAGCTTAGTATCGGTGACTCGATTGGGATCTGGGCGAGGAGTATTACATATTCCTATGACTCCCGAGGTCGACTGATGGGTTATAGCAAGACATCGTTTTCCTGTTGGGACAGGTGCTACCGCGACCCAACCCCTTTCAAGATCTGAAGGGAGGCCGTCGTCTTCATTTGAGTTCTCGTCCCAGAGACTGGGACCCTCTTTCATCTCTAATAGTTCCGCATACATGCATCTATTTGCCCACTGGCTGGCCTTGGTCTTGGCTCGTTTCCGTTTGTTCTTGCTACGCTTCTTAGAGGGACAGCTATTAGTTGTCTTGTGTGGGAGAGGGATAGCAGATGCATCCGATGTGTTTGCAATTGACGCGTAATTGGCTATCACATCCCTTATCACTTGCGATTCTTCATCGATATCCTCATCACCCTCGTCGTCAGACGTGCCGAGACTAAGATGCGCAAGATCGTCGAGATGTCTGGCAGAATCGAATTTCTGCGCTCGCCGCTATACACAGAATGAATTTGAGAGAACGAAACTAGGGCCGACCGTCTTACACACCCGTTTTTGTTCTTCGAGAGCCTGTGTAAAGTCCCCGTGGTCCCTGTCAGCTAGATGATTCAAGTGAGAAGGAACGTAATAACCTTTGCGCGTCTAGCCCGTTGTGAAACTAGTCTGTCCGTGAATATTGTTGGTGGTGCCTTATACGAGGACTTCCTGTCGACATGCGAGAACATAGCTGAACTGGAGGGAACGTGTACTGGTAATCGATCGTGAATAGAAGTGAGCCATGCATATTGTTTGTAAGTGCAGTCAAGGTTGATGCCAAACACGAGTCGTCCCATCTCACGCACACTTATGTCCATCCGTGACAAGTCTATCAGAACCTCTCACCGTTGGCACGACTAGCGTCAGATCATTGAACAAGCCAGAACGTGCCAGGAGCACTCCATTCGTGTGAATCTCTGTCGGCGACCTGACGCTACACCATTGCGAAGCTTCAAAATCTTCCATGACAGAAGCTCCTGTAATTAACGTTGGAGTGTCAAAGAGCAAGAAAACGCGCGCGAAAACTAGGTATCTGAAGCGGAAGAAGCTTCGGAGGAAGTCACGCAGGTCTGCAGCGTCTCGGAAAACCGACGAGTCTGCACGAACCCTCTCGGAAGATGAAGAGGACGATGAGGACGACAGTGAAGGGGAAGATATCGCTGAAGAAGTTAGTGGTGATGAGACAGACGTTACTGCACGACCAGCCAAGCCTCCCAAGAAAAAGCTGAAAATGGTCGAGCAAGGACCAGAGTCAGATATCACTGGAACAAAGGCAGCTGAGGCAGCTGAGGAGCAGCAAGCGCAGAAGCCTCTAACGAGGCCAACAGGCACATTACCATCATTTCCGCTACCTACTTTGCCAAACGCACCTTCGAAATCCGTGCTTGCTATGCAAGGCATCGACAAGGCTCTCATTCACGCGGAGGTCATCGATCCATCGACTGTAATGTCTCTCTCCCCGGGCGAAGATGACGATCCCACAGGTCTTAGTCCGAAGACACGGCAACGGCTGTTGGAACTTGGCATTAACGAGCTTTTTGCTGGTCAGGAATTTATCACACCTGTTAATTCAACGCTCTGAGATCTCTCGTGCAGTGCAGATTGTTCTTCTGCCTTTCCTGATCCGCCACACTCCATCCGTATCCAGGTGTTTACTTTACGCACCCTACTCTCCCCTTTGTGATGTCTGCGTTTCGGCACCCACAGGGAGCGGGAAGACACTTGCATATGTCCTTCCTATACTGGAGTCTTTATCCAGCAGGGTTGTCACGAGGCTCCGCGCTTTGATTGTCCTTCCAACTCGAGACCTTGTTACTCAAGTCAGAGAGACGTTCGAAGCTGTTGGTAAAGGGCGTGGCTTAAAAGTAATGCATGTTGCAGTGCTTAGCAACATTCTTCTCATCTATTATTTTCGGTAGATCGGTACTGCGACGGGGCAGCATTCTTTCGCTCACGAGCAATCACAGTTGGTGTCTGAAACCACTTGTAGATTACAGGGTGGCTCGAGCAAAGTCGATATCTTGATATGCACTCCAGGTCGACTAATCGATCATCTTAATGGAACACCTAATTTGTCATTACAGCACCTGCGATTTTTGGTACGATTGCTTGCACGCGCCAACGGATACTGATCTGGACTATGACATATACAGGTTATTGATGAAGCAGATCGCCTTCTTGCGCAGTCCTTTCAAGATTGGGTGGCCCAAGTGCTTGCTGCCGTTCATCCTCGACCTCTGAAGAGTGATTTCACTCTCTATCGACCTACACTCGAAAATCTATATCCTCCCCAAAACTGCGATTCTATCGCTCCTGCTTTCTTAGAACCCGAATACCTTGGGTGGGGTCACGTTGATGTCAGTGAACGAAGAGAATTTTCGTGCCAGAAACTCTTGTTCTCTGCAACGCTCACGCGAGATCCCGGAAAGCTGGCATCCCTTGGCCTCCGAGATCCAAAGTATTTTATTGTCCAGGGTCAAACTGAAGATGGATCGGACAGTGCTCCGGCAAACTTAGTCCTGGAACGTTTTGCGATGCCTTCCACGTTGACTGAACACATGCTTGTCTGCGAACCAGCACAAAAACCACTCATGTTGCTCCACCTTCTCCACAACTGCTATGTTCGGAATGCTCTAGTTTTCACGAAGTCATCTGAATCTACGACACGTCTCGTCCACTTGATCGAATTCTTCGAAGAGCTTGTACCGACAGATCGTTCGCGCATCATAGTTAGCCCATACTCGAGTGACCTCCCCGCTGGTGAACGAAGGTTAATCCTTGAAAGATTTAAGGCACAGGAGGTTCACGTTCTAATCTGTTCTGATCTAATCTCCAGAGGGATCGATATCAGCCATGTCTCTCATGTTGTAAGCTACGATGCACCGGTGGACATGAGAAAATATGTACATCGTGTTGGGCGGACTGCACGGGCAGGACGGGACGGGGATGCGTGGACCTTAGTGGAGGAACAAGAGGCACGGTATTTCAAGGCAATGTTGAAGAAACATGATCATCTGCACAGGATGAAGAGGACGAGGGTCACTCAGAATGAGGTGGAATGCCTCACAGAAAACTACCAGGCTGCCTTGCGGAAGCTGAAAGAAGCATACACAAGATAGATCACACGATGTGACATACCCGTACTGCGGCATTGGCATACGCGTCATGCGTTACAAATCCTCTGATAGATACCGGCGACCTGGACTCTCAGAGCAACCTTTAAACCATCTGTCTGGAGTTTTCGTCCTGGTGGTGTGTGTTTATTCGCAAACTGGTCCTTCCTTGCGAGGCTGGCACCTTTGTGGCGTACTACTGGTCTAGATCGAGGAAGTTATGTGCAATGTATACAATGTGTAGTGAACCGTCCCCCGTTCCCGGTTTCGTCATCATCAATGAGTCAGCGGACGCGGTCCCTGAGATGTGAGACCTTAGGGGTGCCAACTGAATGGGGAGCGCGGACCTTTATAACTTCCCGTGAGGCGCGGAAGGTGGTTCCCTCGCGTTCACTCGCCTGCCCCTCAGTTCAGCGTAGGCATGTCACAGTTGGACCACAAGTCCCTCTCGGACAAACAACCAGTGTCCTCCGAGCTCGCTATCCAGGAAGACGCCGCCGCCAAACCTCCGAATCAGCGAAAACTCAGCTTCCTTCGGTAACGTACCTCGGTTCCTCATTTTCCTCCAAAATGTTCTTATCGGGTACTCTTGTAGCTACTTCTCTATCAAGAACCCTAATCCTCCTCCACCCAAGGCCTCTGTCCATGATGCAGACTTGACTCCCGAGGCGTCAGCTGGATTCTTCAGTCTACTTTGGTTCATGTGGCTCACCCCCATGCTGTCCCTGGGTTACGCACGGCCTTTGGAAGCATCCGACTTGTGGAAACTTCAGGACGAGCACTCATCCACTCGGATCGCTGACGCCATTCTCGCTTCTTTCCGCCGTCGCGAGAAAGAAGCTGAGAGATACAACCAACGTTTAGCCATCGGTGAAATCAGCCTGGGTTGGAAAGGTGCTTGGTGGTCTATTCGTGGCGTTCGCGCAGAACGGGAGAAAGCTTGGAGGTCCAGGGACGGGAAACGCAAAGCAAGTCTCGTTCTTGCCCTGAATGACAGCGTGAAGTGGCTGCTCTGGTCCGCTGGTGTCATGAAGGTCATTGGTGACACCGCACAGGTCACCAGTCCGCTTGTCCTCAAGGCTATCGTAAATTTTGCCACAGAATCGTACACTGGCCACATCAGTGGAACAAGCACTCCCCCAATCGGGACTGGCATCGGTCTTTGTTTTGTTCTCCTCATTCTCCAGCTTGTCGCGTCATGGGCTACCCAGCACTTCTTCTATAGGAGCATGGCTTGCGGTGTTCTTCTTCGCGGAGGTCTAATCACAGCGATTTACTCTCGAGCTCTTTCGCTGTCCGCTCGAGCTCGCGCACAGATGTCTAACGGCAGGCTGGTGAACCATATATCTACTGATGTATCTCGCATTGACTACTGCATGGGTTATTTCCATATGTCCTGGGCTGCACCGATCCAACTCACCATCTGCTTAATCTTACTTCTCATCAATCTCGGTCCAAGTGCACTGGCGGGTTTTGCGCTCCTCATCCTCGCAACGCCGATAAATACGATGATAATGAAACGGCTGTTCACCATTCGGCTCAAAAGTATGATTTGGACCGACAAACGTTCCAAGTTACTTCAGGAAATGCTAAGCGGCATAAGGGTGATCAAGTTCTTCTCATGGGAAGTACCTTTTTTGAAACGTATTGCTGAATATCGGCAACTAGAAATGCGCTACATCCGGATGCTCCTTCTCTTCCGAGCCGGTTTAAACGCATTTGCATTTTCCTTGCCTGCGATAGCCACCGTCCTTGCGTTTGTGACATATTCTTTGACCGGTCATCCGCTCACCGCTGCAAATGTCTTCTCTTCTCTCACCCTATTCCAACTCATCAGGCTTCCCCTTATGTTTCTTCCCATGTCGCTCAGTTCCATTGCGGATGCTGCTACTGCATGCAAGAGACTACACGATGTCTTTGAGGCTGAAACGATTGACAGGACGCTAGTACCCAACGATAACCTAGATGTCGCACTCAGAGTTGAAGGTGCGGACTTCCAGTGGGATAGCCCTCCCCCGCAACCCGAAAATACTCGCGGAGGTAATGGCGAGAGGAGAGGTATGAGGGGTATGCTCAACAACAGGAAGGAAAAGTCTAAGCCACCAACTCCACTATCCGTTGACGAAAACAAACTATTCAAGATCAGAGATGTCAACCTAGAGATCCCTCGTGGTCAACTAGTTGCCATCGTTGGTGCTGTCGGCGCGGGTAAAACGTCTTTGCTTCAGGGTCTCATCGGTGAGATGAGGCGGACCGCTGGTACTGTTGAATTTGGTGGTTCCGTTGCATACTGCGCTCAGACTGCTTGGATCCAGAATGCTACGATCCGCGACAATATTTGTTTTGGCCGGCCCTTTGAAGAAGGAAGGTACTGGAAAGCCGTTCGTGATTCTTGTCTGGAGCCAGATCTGGAGATGTTCCCGGCATATGACCTCACTGAAGTAGGCGAGAAAGGTATATCCCTCTCGGGTGGGCAGAAACAGCGAATCAATATTTGTCGCGCCATATACTGCAACTCGGATCTCATGATCTTCGATGATCCATTCTCGGCTCTTGACGCTCATGTCGGAAAAGCTGTTTTCTTCAACGTTCTCAAAAATAATACCGCAGGCAAGACCCGAATTCTAGTCACTCATGCATTGCACTTTCTTCCGGAAGTTGATCACATTTACACGCTGGTCGACGGCAGGATTGCTGAGCGTGGTACTTATACGGAGCTGATGGGTAATGACGGCGCATTTAGCAAATTTATTGAACAGTTTGGCTCGAAGGAGGACAGCAGCAAGAAAAATGAAGAAATTGAACTTGTTCGCGATGAGAAGACTGAGACGACCGGCGCCAAAGGCAAGGCCATGATGCAGGAGGAAGAGCGGAACACTGGCGCCATCTCTCTCAATGTCTATCAACAGTATTTGGGTGCTGGAAAAGGAACCACCTTCGTGCCGTTGTTGTGTTTGGCTCTCGCCTTGATGCAAGTCTCGAACGTCATGTCATCGTATTGGTGAGCACCATGTCAGTCCACTCGTTATCAAGGCTGATACCAGCAACTCCAGGCTAGTATACTGGGAAGAATTGAAATGGCACTATCCTCAAGGATTTTATATTGGTCGTTTGCGTGAAAACCAATATGGATATTAGCTAACTTGTTTATAGATGGGCATTTACGCTGCTCTCGGTGTCTCGCAATCAATGACCATGTTTTTCATGGGTGCTCTTTTTGCGTTGATGACTTACTACGCATCGCAGGAATTACACGAGGTAAGCGAGACCCTTGTTCCTTTGACTTTTTTGAAAGAAATATATAGAGGGCGATAACTCGCGTCCTCTATGCCCCTATGAGTTTTTTTGAAACAACTGTGAGTACAGCGGTGTTTCATCTTGAAAGGAGACTGACAGTCGTGGCAGCCCCTCGGCCGAATCATGAATCGCTTTGCCAAAGGTGAATCTATTGATTTAGGAGTTAATTTGTGTTAAGCAGATGATAGATATTGATACAATCGACAATTTCATTGGTGATTCGTTACGCATGATGAGCGCTACAGCGTCCCAGATCATCGGAGCTATCATCCTTATATCCATTGTACTGCCCTGGTTCCTATTGGTCGTATCCTTTATCCTGGTCTGTTATTTCTTCGCCGCCTACTTCTACCGGGCGAGTGCCAGAGAGTTGAAGGTGCGCAACGACCTCCGTGTGTTGCTCTGCAAAGGTTTACATTTCATTCTAGCGCCTTGATGCTATCCTGCGCGGTTCTTTATATGCTCATTTCTCTGAATCTCTTTCTGGATTAACTACGATCGTTGCCTATGGCGAGACGGCCCGATTCGTCAGAGAAAATATTGACCTTGTTGATGTCGAGAATCGGTGAGTTCGAGAAGTCCCATTGCCGCAATTTTCCTGACCTGATCTATAGTGCATACTGGTTGACAATAACAAATCAGGTAAGGGATCAGCGCTCAGCAGTCATTGCTAAGTGGAAGATAGCTGAAGCGTTTGTTAGCGTTGGCTCGGTATTCGTTTGGATTTCCTCGGTGCAGTCCTAACGTTTGCAGTGGCCATTCTGACTATTGGGACCCGCTTCAGCATCTCTCCTGGACAGACCGGAGTTGTCTTATCGTACATTCTCATGGTGCAACAGTCATTTGGATGGATGGTCCGACAAATGGCGGAAGTGGAGAATGACATGAACTCCGTGGAACGTGTTGTTCACTATGCCACCAAGATAGAACAAGAAGCCCCACACCAGGTCAAAGATAGTGTGGCTTCTCCTTCCTGGCCATCTGAAGGGCGGGTTGTCATGAAAGATGTTTTCATGAAGTATCGCCCGGAGTTACCCGCTGTTCTAAGAGGGTTGAGTATGGATGTTGCTCCAGGAGAGAAGATTGGTATCGTCGGCAGGTACAAGTCGAAATTGGTTGCATGAATTACATCTTTGGCTGATAAATCATTAGGACGGGTGCAGGGAAATCTTCCATTATGACAGCGCTCTATCGAGTGGTGGAACTTTCTTCAGGTAGCATCCAAATCGATGACATTGACATATCAAGAGTCGGGCTAGCACAACTAAGGCAGGGACTCGCAATCATACCCCAAGATGCTTTAAGTCTCCCTTACTTATGTTTTGATGATACACTGATTTTGCATTCAAGTTCCTTTGTAAGACCATTGAGTTCGTATTCTCCTGCTCCGCTAAATGATTGTCTAGTCTCTGGTACTCTTAGGTCTAACTTAGATCCGTTCGGTCTATATGACGATGCCCGGCTTTGGGACGCTTTAAAGCGGGCCTATCTTGTTGAACCAACTAGCGAACAGCCCACCTCTCCAGCCGCTTTAAAAGAAGCAGACTCTCAATTCACGGGCGGCCGGTTCGACTTGGATACTCCGATTGAAGATGAGGGTAGCAATCTCTCTGTGGGTCAGCGATCGTTGGTATCTTTGGCACGGGCATTAGTTAACGAGACAAAGATTCTCATTCTCGATGAGGCCACGGCATCCGTCGATTATGAGACCGACCGAAAGATCCAAGATACCATTGCGACTGAGTTCAAGAACCGTACAATTCTTTGCATTGCTCACCGTTTGCGCACCATCATTTCTTATGATCGTATTTGTGTCCTTGATGCTGGCATGATTGCTGTGAGTTCCACTTAACGGTTAACCGAGTCCGTTGCTGACGACGATGCTTTAGGAATTCGATACACCTGCCAATCTCTTTACTATTCCAGATGGTATTTTCCGAGGAATGTGTGACAAGTCATCCATCACACATGACGATATCCTTTCTGCATCGAAGCGGACACAGGCACGAGCGTAAATGTTATAGAAATGGATCATATTTTGCATGATTTCAGTGTCTTCGGGGGGGTAGAATCAGGGGAAAGAAGTGCTTTTCTTTGGACTGCAGTCGTACTACATATACATTTCTGTGTACTTGCCAATAGATCCGTGCTGACGTAACCAACTGATATCTGTGACGCTGAAGCAAACCGTCCACTTGAAGGACGAACCAGATCTAGTCTTCTACCTAGTAAAGCTTACTGAGGTTTGCCTAGCGCTTGAATAACCCCGATTCAAACCTGTTCAGCCGCGTGTAATTTCTGTTGCCAGGTATATGCTTTCAAGTTTGCTCATTTTGTCCGCAGTTCTTTGGGCAACCCGGGCACTGCCCTGGTCCAGCTTTGCACCGAGACATAGCCCGCTAGGTCAATTCAGTTATCATAACGTATAAACCACCCGACTTGAAGTTTCATCGTGTTCACATCGGAAATCATGTCCCAGCCGAAGGAGATTGGCACCCTGGTGGTCGTCGTACTCAAAGCTCAGCATCTCCCTCAACCCTCGTTCTACAAGCAGGATCCATATGCCCAAGTCTCGCTCTCTGGCCTAACGAAACGCACGAAAGTTGATCCAAAGGGTGGCCAGCATCCAGTTTGGGATGATGAACTTCGATTTCCGGTGCTCGCTGACGTGGGGAAAGACAGGGTGAACAGGATCTTGGAGGTAGCTTGCTATAAGGATGAACAACGAGGGGAAGATACCCTTCTTGGGAAGGGAAAAATCGACATTGACGAGACGCTCAAGACTGGCGAATTTGATGATTGGGTTCCCCTCGAGACTTTGGCAGGAACTATGAGGGGAGAGATATACCTCGAGATGACATTTTACGCGAACGGTCCCCCTCCACTGACGCGTCGTCCCTCAAAACTAACTCCTTCCGATCGACTCAAACAGCCGACTGAATACCTCAAGCAAGGTCAGCACCAAGCTTCGAACTTATCAGAACCTGGCAGCGCGCTCTCGTCACAGCCTGCACGTTCTGCTGTTACTAAAGAAAGTTCATCAAGTCCACCAATTGTCACAGATGGAATCATTCCAGCGTCGTTGAAGCCTGCACGCAATCCTCAAAACCAAACATCAAAGCAAGCTCCAATTACCGCGAAGCACGCCGATGACCCTCTTCCTCCACTCCCAGTAGATAAAGGATCACCAGTCCGTTCGGGCATTAATCCCGGAAAAAAAACGGAAGTCCCTGCTGCTCTTCAGGCAGGGGGTCGCAGTGGTCCACGCTCCCTGCAACCTCACGCCAGAAATCGGCTTGCAAGTGAAACTCAATCACATCGCCCAGACTTGCATTTCGATCAGCCTCGCAGTCGAACCTCGAACGACACAGTTACGGTGCACAGCCCCGCACCACCCCCATTCCCCCAAGCACAGGGTCCTTTGCAAGTCCACGGGGTTGCTAAAATGCCCTCTATTGTCATAGAGGACGATTTAGAGGGTCGTACCCCTGTGGCGTTCCCCACGCCTTCCCTCTCCGGCTCAGTTGGGTACGAAATGCGTGGCACCTTTGATCCGTCTCAGCGCCCCCGAGAATACGATGCTCAACATTATAGACTCTCAGGTCAAGCATACGTCCAGCCGAGCTCACACCCTTACCTCCCCGCAGCACAGGGGTACCCGCAGACATATTCTTTATCCACACAATCAACAACTCCTCAACCTCTCGCATATACGCTCCCTGGACAGTCCTATCAATTTCATGACATGAATATCCCTCCTAGCAGCACTCCTCCACAGGCATCTCATCAGCCCCTCCCACCATCTACACCGAATCCACATCAACAACCGCAGTATGCCCAGTACGCAGTGGGCTCTCCATCTCCGCAACCCCCAACGTATCATTCGCAGCCAACATTACCTATGTATCCTTCGGAGCAACTACAACCGTATCCCCCACAGCAACATATGGTACAGCAATCATATGTGCCTCAACAGCGACAGTACCAGCCTCAACAACCTACTCCCCAACCTTACGACCAATCCAACTACTTAGATACACCTCCCAGTGGCCAAACATTTGGTGCAGTAAAACGACAGCAACATCCACCGTTAACATATCCTCAAAGCCCAGGTCCGCCATTACCGTCTAGTGTAGCTCCACCTCACACCCAATACCCACTGCCACCATCACAGTCATACATCGGTGCGCCACAGCCCACTCAGACTCCCTTGCCTCCAACTTCGGTACCTTTCCGTCAACCTCACTCTTACTTCTCCCCGCCACCGCCGCCACCGCCACTGTTGTACAGTCAAGGTGTGGCGAGCGCTCCGGTCTTGGCACCAGCTGCACAAGTTTTACAGGCGCCTCCTCCGGGAGTACCTAGTCAGATGCCAACTCCTCCACCTTCATCTTCGCCCCAAGCCACTCCCGCGACCTCAGTTACTGTTCCCGTTCCCCCTCCCGCCGTTGCTCAACCACAGGAGAACATGTCAGCACTCTCACAAGCCCTCTCAGACTCCCCACCCGCTGTTTGCAAAAAGCCAGAGACGGAAGAGAGAGAACCTGGGGAAAGTCCAAAGGGAATCAGTGTTCCGACTATGGCATCAAGCCTGGCGGTCACTACCGGTGGTAAGGAGGAAGAAGAAACGAGGCAAAAGGCGGAAGAGGAGGCAGAAAGAGAGCGGCAAGAGCAAATCAAGAGAGACCGCGAGGACGAGGAGCGGCGAGTACGTCAAGAGACAGAACGTAAACAACAGGAGGACGAAGAGCGTCAGAGATGCGAAGAGGAGCTGCGGCGGCAGGAAGAAGAGCGTTCGAGACAAGAGGCAGAACTACGGCAGCAAGAGGAACTAAAACGACAGGAGGAAGAGCGCAGGAAACAAGAAGAGCGCAGGCTGGAAGAGGAACGCAGAAGAAGAGAGGAGGAAGAATACAAGAGGCGAGAGGAAGAAGAACGCATGCGGCGAGAGGAAGAAGAGCACATGCGACAGGAAGAGGAACGTAAACGACAAGAGGAAGAACGACGCATGCGACAGGAAGAAGAGGAACGTAAGCGACGAGAGGAAGAACGCAGAAGACAAAAGGAGGAAATTCGTAAGCGACGTGAAGAGGAAGAACGCCTCCGACGGGAACGAGAGGAGGCGGAACGTCGCCGCAAAGCTGAAGAAGCAGAGGCTGAAAGGAGATGGCAAGAGGAACTTGCTCGTATAAAAGCACGCGCCGAGCAAGAAGCCGCTGACGCTGCTTTCGCACGTGCCCAGTTCGAAGCAGAGGAAGCAGAGCGACGAAAACAAGAAGAAACTGACTTTGCTCTAGCTCGACGAGCACAGGAGGAGGCCGAACGAGAAGAGAGGCTCGCCCGAGAAAGGCATCGTCAGGAAGAGGCAGATATGGAGGTTGCAAGGCGAGAACAAGCCCACGAGGAGGAGCTAGAGAGAAGGAGACGAGAGGATAGGAGGAGGCAAATAGAAGAGGGTGATCACGAGCTGGCTAGAAAGCTCGACATGGAGCTGAACTTGGGGACACAATCTCCAGGAGATCAGTCTCAACAAAGGCGGGGGGAAAGGGATGCACAGACGCGAACACCTGTAGGACGATAAGACAGTAATAGTGTTGTTCTTCTAAATATACCCGATTCTCTGTCAGATTCTTGCTCATGCTCGTGGAGTGGGTTATTGCTCAAATTTCCCGGGACGGAGCTCTCGAGCTTTTTTGTATTGCCAACTCTCGAAGCTTGAAATTTTTGAAAGCTCGACATCTGGTCATCACTGGCAGTAGCCTAAGTACTATAGCTGGCCATGGGGGTTCGGTACGTGATTGTGACTCACGCAACATGGTCTGTCGCTACTTCGGCAAACGACAACTATCATATTAGCAGCGGAAAGGGGAAGACGACTTCCGCGATATAACTATCGACCACTGAGTTAACTGTGATTAATTTTGATTGATTGATCCTCGACCACCATGTCCATCCCTAACATCATCCTCAACGATGGTACAGTCGCCCCTTCGGTTGCCTTCGGAACAGGAACCGCTCTGTATCATCGGGATGCTGGCAATGCCATCCAGGTTGCCATTGAGAATGGATTTACCCATCTCGACTGCGCGCAGATGTACCGTAATGAAGAGACAGTAGGCAAGGGGATCATCGCATCTGGAAAGCTACGTTCTGAGCTTTACATTACCACCAAACTCAACAAATTGGCCCCCGGAGAAACAGCCAAGACAGCACTCGTGGAGTCTCTGAAGAAGCTTGGTGTGGAGCATGTAGACCTATACCTCATTCACATGCCCGAAGATCATGCAGGCAGACTGCAGAAGGTGTGGAAAGAGATGGAAGATTGCAAGCATGAGGGGTTGACCAAGTCCATTGGTGTTTCCAACTTCACGGTAGACGATCTGAAGGAAATCCTTAGTGTCGCTACGATCACCCCGGCTGTTAATCAGGTATGTAATTGTATCGCCTGTATTCTCACGAGCGAGCAAACTTGACATCTTTCACTCTTCTTGGCAGCTGGAAATCCACCCGTACATATGGAAATCTATCCAACCTGTTATCGAGCTACACAAGGCTCACAACATTGTAGCTGCTTCTTACGGCGGTCTTTCCCCCCTCTTCAGAGCTCGAGGTGGCCCAGTCGACCCGGTTGTCCAGTCGATCCGCGCTAGGCTTGAGACGACTCGGGGTGCCCCTGTCTCAGAAGGGCAAGTCCTCAGCAAATGGTTACAACAGAGGGGCATTTTAGTGGTGACGTCAGAATCAACTATTGCTATGTCCTCTGAAACAGGAAATTGACGTGCCTTGACTAGCACGTCGTCAAAGGCCGAGAGGATCAGGGAATACCTCGACGCAAGCAATGTCCCAGACCTAACTGCAGAGGAACTGCGTGCAATCGATATCGCGGGGGCTCAACTTCACAAGCAATTCTTCTAATGGAACAGTGCATGCGGAATATGTGGCGTAACGGATGTTGTAGAACCTCTGCACATTAGCCCATGTATACAGTAACTAAACAACGTTCGAGGTGAAATATGAGCAGCAGTAAACGCAAGCATCTTGCACAAAAAACGTTGTCCCACAGACTCAACCGAGCAGGTTTTTAACATATTTCAATAGTTCACGGCCCCCGTGGCTCTTCACGCCAGATACCATGGCCTCGACATCTTGCAGCTCGGTGGAAACCATTTGACTGCCAGCACCGTTTCTAGGCAAAAACCGAGATAGGCGTTGTCGTTGACCAAGTTCATAGCGTTGAACAACAGCCAAGACTGCTCGCCAACCCTCTATTGCCTCAGGGTGCGAGTCCGAGGGAGGCAAGTGCGGATAAGAAGGAACTACCGTTGAAGAGACAATATATGGACAATATGATCGGTGTTCCTTCACCAAGTCAAGTTGCTTAGGTGCTCCCCGAGATGAGGACTCCGCCTCCAGAGGTGTAGATGGTTCTTTCTTCGAGTATCCCCAGAGACCAACTCGTCGCTGACACAGTGCACAATACACAAGCGAGGTGTCCCGGAGAGCTGAAGATGCGGAGATGCTACTGGACCACGATTCATTCAAGCGTGGTATTGTTCGTGGGCGGTCAGGGGACATGCTGAACTGCGAGATACTCATTTGAGGAGAGGCGGAGGGAGTCGGCGTGTTCTCCCGCTCCCGATAGGGTCTCGATATAGAACTAGCGCGCGAAAGGGACGGGGTCGGCGGCATTGAAACGGAGGGCCCATACGACCCTGCGCGGGAGATAGAGAAGGATGATGTGCTACGGCGCAGCTCGTTGCGAACGACAGGCGGGGCTAGGCTCCACCCGAAAAGAGCAGCAACAAGGGCAGCATCTGAAGGAGTATTGGTTCCATCGACGTACACCCCAAAGTCAGTTTCGGGTGACTGTTGTTCGAAAGCAGCCGCGGAGAAGATAGAGCGTAGAGAATTCAGTTGTAAGGGTGTAAGAGGATGCTTGATGATTACGTCAGCCAGAGCAGGCTCGAGCGATAGTGCTGTTGCTCTCAACTCCCGTACCATTTTAGAAGGCGCTTCTAGGGGGACACGGTACACCGAAAAATCACACTGCCTGACCTTCCAAGGGCAACCATCCTTGTGCATTTCTACGAGAGAGACACGCTGTCTTTCGACCAACGTACTTGCGGCGTCTTTGTTTAAGCCCTCACGACTAGCCAGTACCCAAGATACATCGCATATTCCACAGATAAGGCGGTCCTTTCCATCGTTGATCCAACCACACCTTGCTGCAGCGACTGCATCAATCTGCGGCGGCTTATTCACATACGTGGTTATTTTGTAGGTAGCGAGGCGAGAGAGGAAAGATTGCGTAGATGAGGGTCTGTAGTCTGATGTGGGATGTGCAGGAGGTGCTGACGAATGCTTGAAGGAGATGGCTTGTTGAGACCGGGAGGCAGTGCGAGCAAGGATTGCGGCGAGATGAGGTGCGCTTTTCGAGACATCTATGGTGGGGGATCTTTTTGAATATATGTGAGTAGGTCAATGGTTGGAATGATCACATGGATGCGTAAATAACTGGACCAACTGACTTGGAGAAGGGCTGGGGTTCTTCCTTTGATCTTACACCGTATTTTGCCAGCGTGGAGTAGAGCGAGCGGGTAAGGTGGGGCCGCTTTGATGGTGTAGGTCTATCAACGGCGCTGGTAAGCTCTGAAGACGGGACAACTCCATCGAGTGTCCGAATTGCGTCTTCAAGCTTTCGCTTTGTTGCAGTGACTGAAGACGAGGAAGAAATTGAGGAGGAATGAGATGTGCTCGGCTCCATAGACCAGTAGAACCGTCAATAGCACTGACGATGTGAAGCATCTGCATCAACGACGCCGCACAACAAAAGCTGAAGTAAGCAGGCTTCATTAAATTTACCTTGACAAGTCAAAATAACCCCTGTTCTCGAAGTTCCTTGCAAAACGCCATCGCTTCACAATGTCACAATATCATACGTAGGGAAGATGCACATCTTATAGTGCGGCGAGACTTGGGCCAATCTTATATCCAATGATTAGTAGACGATCATCAATCATTGCACGAGCTTTGCAGAATGGTGACATGGTGACAGACGAGAGCAACATGCGTTTAACCACGCACCTGATGGAGGCTATCCATTGATGGCCACGATTGGTATCGATGACCCTAGCCATCGTCAAGAGGGAAGAGAGCATTATTATGTGTTCGGAGCGTATACATGCAATATTATGCGACAGTCATGAGACATGTCTTATAAGGTCTCAGCAAAGCACACCAATGTCTCAGACATGTGTCGGGGCTAATTGCCTAAATTATGGATCGGTCGTACGGTGGTCGTTCGTAAGCTGGTCTGCGAGCAGGACTGCAGGTGGTCTCATGGCCGCCACGTACATTAGATGGGGAACTGCTAGCCATCGCATCGATGCCTCGCTGCACTTCTATGGACATAAAGTTTGACAATTCTCGAGGACGCGTGTTCTAGACGTACGTAATGCACGTGACCTGATGTTTTTTGGGGAAGCAACGCGAACACCAGCGGAAAATTTGGGAATGGGGAGCATATTAGGCCTATATAAGCCACCATCTCTAAAGGTCTGACGCGTCGCTCTCTCCTCCATACCTGTCCCCGACATTCCCTTCCATCCCTTCGTCAGCTACAGCCTTTCCCACAAAATGTCTGTCGAGAACGGTGATGCCGTTCGTGAATCTGTTATCTCAACGCGTCCTCTAGTTATCGTCGTTGCAAACGTTAGAGTGCGTGTATAGATCAACAATTGCATATTTCTTCTCAACATACTTACGTCCCCCATTCCTTGCAGGTCTCGATCCCCGTCTCTACCAACCATGACGTGTGGATCGCAGCTGAAGTTCTTAGAGACGACTTCGTTCACGCCCAGAAGCATATTGACACTTTAGAATCCGCTAAGGAAGACGAATCCGAATCTACCCCTCAGCCTGATGTCGACCTCTTTGCACGCTTCTTGTCTTTCGTCGCACAAAGGTTATCTGATGATCCTCAATCTACGAAAGCACGCATATCATTCCTCCTCCACGTTTTCGCGTATTTTGTTTCCTCCTATCTTTCCGACACGGATCTCTTCACTTTCGTAAAGACGTACGATGTTGATATCCGTGATTCCGTGCTCTCAGCCTACTTTACTGCGCGTGCGGCACTAGAGGAACACAATATTCCTGGTATTCCAAGTCCACCACCCTCCGCACTTCTTTCCGCCGCCTCCGAGGGTGAGGCCGCCATATATGCGCTCTTTGGTGGCCAGGGAACAAACGAGGTCTACTTTGACGAACTCCAAACGCTGTACGATACATATCAGCCATACGTTTTACCCTTAATCACGGCAATCACAAACGAAATACTCATTCCGCTCGTGATGGCGCGCCAGACATCGACCTTTTATAATTACGGCATGGATGTTGCTGCATGGTTGGCCGGAGCCGCTCCTCGTCCACCGGTCGCGTACCTTGCCTCGATTCCTATCTCGTTGCCCCTCATTGGCTTGACGCAACTGATCCAATACCTTGTTGTTTGTCGTATTTCGGGCTTGACTCCTGGTCAGCTTCGCGATCGTATTGCTGGTGCGACAGGTCATTCTCAAGGCGTTGTCTCCGCTATCACCATCTCTGCTTCGACATCTTACGAATCATTCTACACAAATGCGAAGAAGGCGCTTCGGTGGCTTTTTTTCTGTGGAATGCGGGGCCAAGAAGCATTTCCCGTCCTAGCACTCGAGCCCAGCATTGTTCAAGATGCTGTTGAAGGTGGGGAGGGTCAGCCCACTCCTATGTTGTCGATTAATGGCCTCGCACTTTCGGCGCTGACTCCGCATATTGAGGCAACAAACAAGTACCTGTCCCCCAATTCTCGATTGGCAGTCTCGCTCTACAATGGACCAAGAAACTTCGTTGTCACAGGACCCCCTCGTGCGCTTTATGGTTTGGTCACAAACCTGAGGAAAATTCGCGCTCCCACCGGACAGGATCAAAGCAAGGTCCCATACTCCCAGCGAAAACCTGCCTTTGGTGTGCGTTTCTTGGTCGTCAATGCCCCTTACCACAGCTCGTACTTGGCAAGTGCAACCGACAAGTTATGCAATGAAGATCTTAATGGAGAGGAACTCTGGTCGCACGAAGAGTTGAGTATCCCTGTCTTCAACACCGAGGATGGCTCTGACATGCGCAAGAGTACAGTATCGATTACCCGGTCTTTGTGTGACCAAATTTTTACTTCCCCCATCCATTGGGATCTTGCAACTGCATTCCCAGAATCTGCAACTCATGTCATTGATTTTGGGCCTGGCGGCTTGAATGGTATTGGCCCCCTTACTGCTCGCAACCTTGATGGACGTGGGCTCCGCGTCATCATTCTCGGTGACAAGGGTCGTGGCGAGGCTGAGCTATTTGACACCGAGGACGTCGAATATGAGGAGCGGTGGAGCAAGAAATATGCTCCAAAGTTAATCAAGACAAGTGATGGCAAGATTCACCTAGACACACCCTTCTCTCGTCTGCTTGGAAAACCTCCGATTATGGTTGCTGGAATGACTCCTACCACTGTCAAGGCTGGCTTCGTCTCTGCCATCTTATCCGCCGGCTATCATGTTGAGCTTGCAGGAGGTGGTCACTACAACGCAGCGGCACTCCGCTCTAAAGTTGCCGAAATCCAGTCCAAGATTCCTCATGGTGTCGGCCTTACTCTGAATTCCCTCTATATCAATCCCCGCCAATTTGGCTTCCAGTTCCCTCTATGGCAGGAGATGCGTCGGGAGGGTTTACCGATTGAAGGGTTTTGTGTCGCTGCAGGCATTCCTAGCACAGAGAAGGCTGCTGAAATCATCGATGGGCTGCGCAATGCTGGTATCAAGCATGTTTCCTTCAAGCCAGGTTCGGTTGAGGGCATTCGCCAGGTCGTCAACATTGCTGCAGCCAACTCCGACTTTCCTATCATTCTGCAATGGACTGGTGGCCGCGCTGGTGGACATCACTCCTACGAAGACTTCCACATGCCCATCTTGAAGACGTATAGATCTATCCGTCAGCATGACAACATTGTCCTTGTGGGTGGTTCTGGCTTCGGTGGGGCTGATGAACTTTGGCCGTACCTCACTGGTGATTGGTCGAAGCTGTACGACACACAGCCCATGCCATTTGACGGTTTCCTATTTGCTAGTCGCGTCATGGTGGCGAAGGAGGCCCACACTAGCCCCTCTGTCAAGGATCTGATTGTCGCCGCACCAGGCGTTGATGACAAGGATTGGGAAAACACATATGTTAAGCCGACTGGCGGTATCTTGACCGTCAGGTCGGAGTTAGGCGAACCTATCCACAAGGTGGCTACTCGTGCCGTCAAACTTTGGAAAGAGTTTGACGACACTGTCTTCAAACTTCCCAAGGAGAAGCGTGCTATGTGGCTGGCAGAACGCAAGGCTGAAATCATTGAGAAACTGAACAAGGATTTCGCCAAACCGTGGTTCGGTTGGAAGAAAGATGGTAGCGTTGCTCTTGACCTAGGCGATATGACCTACGAAGAAGTGACGCTTCGTATGATCCGTCTTATGTATGTGGCCCATCAAGACCGCTGGATTGACGTTACTCTACGCAACCTGACTGGTGACTGGCTGAGACGCATCGAGGAACGGTTCGCCGGCGTGGACGACGGTCCTAAACTTAGCATTTTGCAGAGCTTTACCGAACTCGACAATCCCTCTGTATTCATAGACGGATTTTTCAGGAAGTATCCTGATTCTACTCGCCAGCTCCTTGCCGCGGAAGATCGGGCTTACTTCCTTAACATCTCTCAACGTCCAGGACAGAAGCCAGTTCCATATATCCCTATCCTGAGTGATGACTTCGAGGTCTGGTTCAAGAAGGATTCTTTGTGGATGGCAGAAGACATAGAAGCTGTCTTCGACCAAGATCCTCAACGTGTATGTATTTTGCAGGGACCTGTTGCTGTCAAACAGTCGACTGTCAAGGACGAACCCATAGGCGAACTTTTGGGGAATGTCACTGTCAAGCTCATAGAGAAGTTATTGGAGCGTTCGTACGGAGGTGACTCTAACAAAGTTCCCGTCATCGATTACCTCGCTCCTCCGGTCGAAGAAGTGGACATTCCTGAAGAGGTTGAATGCGAGGAGTCCCCCTCTACCGTCACCTACATGATTGGTGACGCTATCCCTGAAGTCTCAGAGTGGCTCGAAGCTATTTCCGGCTCAGAGCTCACCTGGCTGAAGGCGTTACTGACGTCGAAAACCATTGTGCAAGGCCAAGCGTACATCGACAATCCTTTCCGTCGCGTCCTCGCTCCCCGGAAGGGACAACGTGTTGTCGTCGAGAAAAAGGAGAGACTCCCTACGTCGGTGATCGTCTATGGTGCAGCTCGATCCCATGGCGTCCATAAGCCTGATTTCAAAGCTGTTGAAATCACCTATAATGCTTCTTTAAGTTTGATCGATGTCATCTTCGCGGAGGACCGTCGTGATGTCTCGGTCCCCTTAGCCTTCCAATTCAAGTATGTCCCGAGCATGGGTGCCATGCCCGTTCATGAAGTCTCCGAAGATCGTAACGGCCGCATCAAAGACTTCTATTGGAAACTCTGGTTTGGCGATGACCAGTCGCGTCCTGAGGTCGATGTTCACGAGACTTTCATTGGTCCCGAGGTTGTGATATCTGCCAAGGACATCGAGACGTTCTGCAATGTGATAGGAAACCAAAATGAGTCATTCAAGACTGCTCGTTCCGACAACGTCAAAGCTCCCATGGACTTTGCTATCGTAACCGGTTGGCAGGCTATCATGAGAGCTATCTTCCCTGACTCCATTGACGGCGATCTCTTAAAGCTTGTTCATCTCTCCAATGGCTTCCGCCTTGTTCCTGGAGCAAAACCTCTCGAAGCTGGGGATGCTTGTATCGCAGATGCTCGTATCACCTCTGTCAAGAACACCGAAGCGGGGAAGGTGGTCAAAGTCAAAGGCCACGTCTTCCGCGATGGACAGCCCATCATTGAGGTTGTGTCATCTTTCCTCTACCGCGGACGCTTCGATGACTACGAGAACACTTTCGAGACGGTCGACGAACCAGATTACGTTATTGAGTTGACGAATGATGCTGCTGTCGGTGTCATCCAGTCCAAGGAATGGCTTGTGTGGGAAGATGAGAACCTTCCTCCTAAGGCCGGTATGACCCTTGTCTTCCGCATCCAGTCCCAGGTGACCTTCAAGGACAAGGCCTCTTACCTTGATGTCTCTGTCAACGGTGATGTATTCATGCGCGATCAGCTCAAACGCCTGAAGAAGGTTGCCTCTGTTGAATTTAACCAGGAAGGATGTCACGGCAATCCAGTCGTCTCTTACCTACAACGTCACGGCGTTCTAGAAGATCGACTCACCCCCCTTGTCAACGATGGATACACGATGTCAGCCAACTCTTCCACCACCTTCAGCGCTCCTCTCTCAAATCAACCATATTCAAATATCTCGGGTGATTTCAACCCTATTCACGTCAATCCCTACTTCTCCTCGTTTGCTTCTCTCCCCGGAACCATTACCCATGGCATGTGGTCTAGTGCTGCTACGCGTCGATATGTGGAGAATATCGTTGCTGAAGGCAATCCCCACCGAGTCATTGCTTATGATGTGTTATTCGTAGGTATGGTCCTCCCAGGAGATGACTTGACTGTCAAGATACGTCACACTGGCATGCGCGATGGTAACATGGTCGTGAAAGTAGAGACCTTCAACCAGCGAGAGGAGAAGGTACTTGAAGGTACTGCGGAAGTGGCCCAAGCCACCACAGTATACGTCTTCACGGGCCAAGGTTCTCAGGAACCTGGCATGGGCATGGACCTTTACAACAGCTCTCCTGCTGCTCGTGCTGTTTGGGACGGCGCCGACGCTCACCTGCGGGCAGTTTATGGATTCTCCATCATTGAAATCGTAAAGGACAACCCGAAGGAGAAGACCATCCACTTCGGTGGTATCAAGGGACAGGCCATTCGTCAGCGTTACATGGATATGACGTATGATACTATGGACAAGGATGGCAACGTCAAGACACTTCCTCTCTTTGCAGACATCGATGTTCGCACTCCGAAGTACACCTTCAGCCACCCGAACGGTCTGCTGTTTGCCACCCAATTTGCTCAAATCGCTCTAGTAGTGACGGAAAAGGCCGCCTTCGAAGACATGCGCGACAAAGGTTTCGTTCAGAAGGATTGTGCCTTCGCTGGACACTCCCTTGGCGAGTACTCCGCCCTTGCATCTATTGCCAACGTTCTTCATATTTCTGCCCTTGTCGACGTCGTGTTCTACCGTGGTATTACTATGCAGCGTGCCGTCGAGCGTGATGCCCATAATCGATCCAACTACGCAATGTGTGCTGTGAATCCAAGCCGTATTTCAAAGACCTTCACCGATGCGGCCCTCCGAGAGGTTGTTGACACAATCTCCTCCCGTACGGGCACACTACTTGAAATTGTCAACTACAATGTCGAAGGCCAACAATATGTCTGCGCTGGAGAGTTGGTTGCTTTACAGACGATCAGCAATGTCTTGAATTACTTAAAGATACAGAAAATTGACATCGCCAAGCTCACTGAGACCTTTACTGTGGACAAGGTGAAGGAAATGTTGGGCGACATCGTGTCGGAGTCGTTCGAGCGTGCCAAGGAGTTACAGCAGTCCGAAGGTTACATCAAACTTGAACGTGGCTTTGCGACGATTCCACTTCCCGGCATCGATGTTCCCTTCCATTCCAGGTACTTGTGGGCAGGCGTCATGCCATTCAGAGCTTACCTGTCGAAGAAGGTCAACGCGTCTCTGCTCAATCCTGACATGCTTGTGGGCAAATACATTCCTAACTTGGTTGCCAAGCCGTTCGATGTCACAAAGGAGTATGCGCAACTGATCTACGACCAGACTTCTTCGCCCCGTCTGGACAAGGTCCTGAGGAAATGGGACCAAGAGAATTGGGCCTCACCCGAACAACGTCAGAAATTAGCCTACACTATTCTCGTGGAGCTTTTGTCCTATCAATTTGCCTCACCAGTTCGCTGGATCGAGACACAAGATCTGCTGTTCACTCAATACCGCTTTGAACGCTTCATCGAACTCGGACCTTCGCCGACCTTGACCGGTATGGCAACGAGAACTTTGAAAGCTAAATATGAGGCTGAAGATGACTCCGTGAGCCGGAAGCGAGCAATTCTCTGTCATGCCAAGAATGCTCGCGAGATTTATTACCTCTTCGAGGACGAAGCCCCGACTACCTCTGAGCAAGCCGAGCCATCTCCCGCTGTCTCTGTCGCCACCCTGACACCTGCTCCTGTTCCCGCTGCTGTTCCTGCCGTCCCTTCCTCCCAGAATGCTGCCGCCATCGAGGACGTGCCATTGAAGGCTGGTGACATCCTCCTCTCCATCATCGCTCAGAAGTTGAAGAAAAGAGTTGAAGAGGTTCCACCCACCAAATCTATCAAGGACCTCGTCGGTGGGAAATCCACGCTGCAGAACGAGATCCTAGGTGACCTCCAACTCGAGTTCACGTCCGCTCCGGAAAAAGGCGAAGAGCTCCCGTTGGAAGAGCTCGGTTCTGCATTGGGAGTCGGACACTCTGGTGCCCCTGGAAAGTACACGTCCGGACTAATCTCGCGCCTCGTCGGTGGCAAGATGCCAGGAGGTTTCAATGCTTCCGCCATCAAAGCCTACTTGTCCAAGACCTGGGGTTTGGGCCCTTCTCGCGCTGATGGCGTTCTTCTGTTGGGAACCACCATGGAACCCGCTAAACGTTTGTCGTCTGAGGCTGAGGGCAAGACATGGTTGGACACTGTTGTCAGCGCATATGCTCAGCGCTCTGGTATCTCCCTATCCAGCGGTGGATCCGGCGGATCCGGCAGTGCGGGAGCAGGAGGTGCCACCATTAACAGCGAGGAGTTCATGAAGTTTAAAGCTGAGCAGGATCGTTTCGCCGCTCAACATATTGAGCTCTATATGCGTTACCTCAACCGCGACTCCCGCGCCGGTGAAATTGCTCACGACGAAGAAAAGGCAGTGTCTGAGCAGCTACGAGCTCGTCTTGACTCGATTGCAAGGGAACACGGTGATACCTATATCGATGGAATCCAGCCTGTCTTCGATCCCCTCAAAGCTCGCCACTTCGATTCATCTTGGAATTGGGTCCGTCAAGATGCGTTGCTCATGTATTATGACATCATTCACGGACGACTCACTACCGTTGACCGAGAGCTCACCGCTCGCTGCATTGCGCTCCTCAACAGAGCTGATCCTGAGCTTCTGACTTATATGCAATACCACATCGACCGTTGTGACCCCGACAAGGGCGACACGTATGCACTTGCCAAACAATTCGGCCAGCAACTTATCAACAACACAAGAGAGGTTATTGGTCAGCCTCCAGTGTACAAAGACGTGACATTCCCTACTGCTCCTCACACTGAGGTCACTGCGAATGGAGACATTGTCTACAGAGAGGTCGTCCGGGAGAACGTTCGCAAGCTGGAGGCGTATGTCGAAGAGATGGCAAGCGGAGATACAATCTCCACCGTCAACATCCAAAAGGTTCAAGAAGACGTCCTCAAACTTTGGACGGTAGTCAAGTCGCAACCCGGAATCAGCCAGGACCAGAAGAACCGCATCAAAGCGTTATACGAAGGTGTTGTGCGATCTTTGCGGAAGGGCCCAGAACAAACTCGTACGCGGATGCGAAATCGCCGTTCTTCGTCTCAGTTCCTCCGCCCCTCAATTTCTGTTGTCACCCCAGTTTCTGATGATAAGGTGCCGCTCCTGCACCTCAAACGCAAGGTTGGAAACAACTGGGAGTATTCTAGCAACCTCACCGGGGTTTACCTCGACATTTTGCACGAAATAGCAACCTCCGGTACCACTTTCAAGGACAAGAACGCCCTTCTCACTGGTGTTGGGAAAGGTTCAATTGGTGTCGAAATTTTGAAAGGTCTTCTCTCGGGAGGAGCGCATGTCGTCATCACCACTTCTCGCTACAGTCGCTCAACCGTCGAATACTACCAGTCTATCTACCAGAGCTACGGTGCACGAGGGTCCGCTCTGACCGTTGTTCCTTTTAATCAAGGTTCAAAGCAAGATGTGGAAGCACTCGTTGACTATATCTATGCTACGCTCGGGATGGACCTTGACTACATTCTTCCTTTCGCTGCGATACCAGAGAACGGACGAGAAATCGACGGTTTGGATGACAAGTCGGAATTAGCCCATCGAATTATGTTGGTCAACCTCCTCCGCGTCCTTGGTGCTGTTAAGACAAAGAAGGCATCTCGCCAATTCGTCACGCGACCCACTCAGGTCATCCTTCCTCTATCTCCCAATCACGGCTTGTTTGGCAATGATGGATTGTACTCGGAATCAAAGATCTCTCTTGAGACCCTATTCCAGCGTTGGAACTCGGAGAGCTGGGGTGAATATCTATGCCTAGCTGGTGCCGTAATTGGATGGACACGAGGTACTGGACTAATGGACGCTACAAACACGATTGCACATGAGCTTGAAAGCTATGGTATCCGGACTTTCTCAGCGAAGGAGATGGCTTTCAACATCCTTGGCCTTATGCACCCCCTGCTCTTCAGTATCACTCAGGTTGAGCCGATCTGGGCCGACCTGAATGGCGGTATGGATCGCCTGCCAGATCTCGCCGAAGTCACGACTCGGATTCGGCTGAACCTCAATAAGAAGAGCGAACTTCGTCGTGCCATTGCTAGAGACAATTCTCTCGACTTCAAAACGATCAATGGTGCTGAAGGGGAACGAGTCCTCCAAAGTGTCCATGTTGTCCCTCGTGCGAACTTCAAGTTCGAATTCCCTGTCCTGGATTCGCCGTCCTCTCTTGAGGAGCTTGGGAAACTTCGCGGCATCATCGACCTGGAAAAGGTTGCTGTAATTACTGGCTTCGCTGAAGTTGGTCCTTGGGGTAGCTCGCGCACCAGGTGGGAAATGGAAGCTAGAGGAGAGTTCACCATTGAGGGTTGCATTGAGATGGGTTGGATTATGGGCCTTATCAAACATTTTGATGGTCGCCTGAAGGATGGTTCGTTGTATGTTGGTTGGGTTGACGCAAAGACAGGCGAGCCAGTCGATGACAAGGACGTCAGAGGTCGTTACGAGAAGGAAATCCTGAGCCATGCCGGTGTACGCCTGATCGAACCTGAGCTTTTCCGCGGATACGATCCCAAGAAGAAGGTCTTTAATCAGGAAGTCGAACTAATTCACGATCTGGAGCCTATTGAAGTTGCTCAGTCTGAGGCGGAGAAGTTCAAGTATGAGCATGGAGATAAGTGTGATATCTGGACGGCGGAGGGTGACCAATGGTTCGTCAAGTTCAAGAAAGGCGCCCGCATTCTGGTCCCGAAGGCGTTCCGCTTCAGTCGGCTTGTTGCTGGGCAGATCCCAACTGGTTGGGATGCTGGCAGGTACGGGATTCCTCCAGACATCGTTGCTCAAACAGATAGGGCCACACTCTGGGCCTTGGTCTGCACTGCAGAAGCTCTCAACATGTCGGGTATCACCGATCCTTACGAGTTGTATAAGCACATGCACCCCTCTGACGTTGGAACCTGCGTCGGAAGTGGTATGGGAGGCACTGAGTCACTCGCTAAGATGTTCAAAGATCGCCGAGAGGAGAAGGAAGTGCAAAACGACATTCTTCAGGAAACATTCATCAACACCACCGCTGGCTGGATTAACTTGCTATTGATGTCTTCGAGTGGACCTGTCAAGATCCCTGTCGGCGCTTGCGCGACGGCTCTTCAATCCCTCGAGATCGCGTGTGATACCATTCTCTCTGGCAAGGCAAAGGTCATGATTGCTGGTGGGTTTGACGATATCAGCGAAGAGGGTTCCTATGAGTTCGCAAATATGAAGGCTACAAGCAATGCCGAAACAGAACTCGCCATGGGACGTGAGCCTACGGAGATGTCCCGACCGGCCACCACTACTCGTGCAGGGTTCATGGAATCTCAAGGAACAGGTATTCACATCGTGATGAGCGCGAAGACCGCTATTGAGCTTGGTGCTCCCATTCGTGGTATTCTGGCTTTCACCTCTACGTCAACTGACAAGGCCGGACGATCGGTCCCTGCACCCGGACGCGGTGCCCTGACCGTTGCTCGCGAATTACCTTGCAAGCACCCTCTTCCTTCCCTCAGTCTCGAATATCGGTCTCGCCAGATAGCGTTCAGGCGTAAACAAATCTCAGACTGGCTCGATCATGAACTTGCTCAGCTTCGCGAGGAGGTGGAAGAGCAAAAATCCAGGGATAGCGTTATTGACGAAGAGTACTTCGCATCTCGTGTATCTGATATCGAGAAGGAAGCTCGCCTCCAGGAGAAAGAAGTGCTTGCCACGTATGGTATGCTCAAAGGAGTTGACGCTCGAGTAGGGCCAATGCGCCGCGCCCTGGCTGTGTGGGGTTTGACCGCAGATGACATCGGAGTACTCTCGATACATGGCACGAGCACGGGAGCCAACGAGAAGAACGAGACCGAAATATGGCACAATATCCTGTCCACAATGTCTCGTACCCATGGCAATGCCGTTCCTGTCATGGCTCAAAAGAGCTTGCTTGGCCATTCTAAGGGAGGTTCTGCAGCGTGGCAGATGGCAGGTTTACTGCAAACTGTCGTTTCTGGTATCATTCCTGGGAATCGTAACAGCGAGTAAGTTGTGATCTCTAGGAAGTGAATCATTCAGAAGTTAACTTCCATCCGCAAAGTAACATTGATGCGAAGTTCGAGGCCCACCACTATCTCATGTTCCCCTCAAGGTCCATTCATACTGACGGAATTCGCGCCGGTGTCATGTCATCTTTCGGTTTCGGTCAAGTCGGCGGCACCGCTGTCATCGTTCATCCCCGCTATCTATTCGCAGCTCTAGATCCGTCTGACTTCGAGACCTACAAAGTCCGCAACCAATCGCGCTACCGAGAGGCTTACAAGGTCATGACCGAGATGATGACATCCAATTCTTTGGTCAGAATCAAGGAGAGCCCCCCTTACAGCCCTGAGCTTGAAGCGCCAGTCCTTATGAACCCCATGGCTCGTGCGACCTTCGATCCAAAGACTCGCGCTTATTCTTACGTCACTGACCTGAACAAGACCGTACCTCTTGATGTTGCAAACGTGAAAACTGTTACAGAAGCTTTTGAAGCTACTGGCTCGGTTGCTGGCGTTGGTGTGGACCAAGATAGCTTCACTTTGTCTCTCCTTTGATGTTGTGTATGCTTAATATACATGTTTGATTTCCAAGAACTCATCTCATCCGTTCCTTCTTGGAACCCTACTTTCGTCGAGCGCAATTTCACTGAAGCCGAAATTTCCTACTGTCGTTCGCAACCTTCTCCCGCATCGTCTTTTGCTGCACGTTGGGTTGGTAAAGAGGCTGTCTTCAAGTCACTTGGTGTCTCATCCAAGGGATCCGCCGCGGCGATGAAAGACATTGAAATCCTTCCAAATCAGTCTGGCGTTCCCAGTGTCACCTTACACGGTGACGCAAAGGAAGCTGCCTGGAGTAAAGGAATCACCCAAGTTCTTGTATCACTGAGTCACTCTGAGACCGTCGCAGTCGCGTTTGCACAATCCACGCTGTAATCTTCCGATCAACGATAAGATGACAATACTCGTACCTCCTAAGAAATGTATTCCCTTCGTATTCCGGATACTGATGTAACTATAATTGTGATTCAAATACCACAATAGACAACGTATTTCTATCGACGTGCTTGTTCTGTGTACAGTCCCTTATCCAGGATATAATCGGCGATACCCCTGGTGACTAACTGTTTCCAAGTGTCATCTCCAGCTAAAACTCTCGCCCTCACTTCAGTTGAGCTGAACGTTCGTTCATCCGTCCCAATATCGATAAAAGTCATGCGGCCATTCGTAATGAACTCAGCTGCGTTCTCCAATACCTGATTCTGGTCAACGGCGGGGCATCGTCTGTGAGCGCACACGATACGGCAATCCTCCTGATCTGGAGCGAGCAGTGAGCGGAGCATCTGCATCATCGACCATTCTGACTGATAATATTTTGGGGCGAAAAGACGAGCAAGGGTGTCAAAACCCACAAGGAACGTCAATTTCGGGGAGGGTGGGCAGCGCAGCACGTCTGTTGACCCATAACCGGTTATCGCTAGTCTTGATCGGAGGAAATCCAGTAAGATGGTGGACTTCCTGACGAACGTCGGCTCGTCTATAATGGCTATGGCAACGTTTCCGCTAGACTGTGGACTTTCACTCTCGTTCATCGCGCCGCCCTGTGGACGAATATCCTGTGCGAAGGCACACATCATCTCAAGCCGTTCAACAAAAGTTGCATCTCCCGGCCGCAAGGATTTGTCTGCATTGCGAACGGAGAAAAGCAACAGTCGGGCATCATATACCGCCGCAGTAGGGGAACTGGACGAGGACAGCTGTATCGATGACCCCGGAGATGAATTGGCAAGTGCCAAGTGTGCTAGGGTGGGAGGATTAAACGAGGAATCAAGTACTGAAATCTGGAGCGTGGAGCAAGAGCGTGGAGTGCATCCAGCCTGAAGCGGCCAGCGTTCGTGAGGTGTGTAGACGAGTTCTACGTGTGAGAGTCCATGTTGTACTCGTTGCAACGACTGTAGTGCATGACTGGCGAAACCAGATGGAAGACACGACGCTCGGGGCATGAAATCGTGATCCGCTAGAGGGAAGTGAAGTGTGAATGAAGGCGTGATATCAGCGAGCAATAAACTTACTGTCGAGGTGGGGGATACAGTCCTCGAAGAAGATTAGATTAGATAAGAGTGCTGAGTCAGGTCCCCTCAATTGGAAAGTTTGTGCTTTTGCTCGACGAATCAACCTGATCTCTTGTCAACAACTAAGCCATGGAGAAGGACGCCGATGGTTTCTATACGCCCAAGACGACTGATGGTATCATGATGCACTCTGGGCACACGACTCCATTACTAACTTGATTCATAGCATCTACGAAACCCGAAGGAAAGGGGGACGAAGAGAAGAAGCCCGAAGTGGCAGAGGCAGCTCGTTCAGGTCCGTGCCTTCATTAGCTCCTGAGCTTGCTCGTATAACCGCGCGAACCCAGGGACAACTGATCTCATTTCATCCACTTTCGAGGTCACGGTGGGTTGTCCCCTGTGTGAGATGTAATCCAGATTTACTAGGCCACAGGTCACATTAGCAGATCAACAGGCCGATCCAAACTCCCCCTTGTTCAGCGTGAAGTCATTCGAGCAACTAGGATTAAATCCAGATCTCCTCAAGGGTATCTATGCATTGGGTTTTTCCAAACCTTCCAAAATCCAAGAACGCGCTTTGCCCCTGCTCTTGGCCAATCCGCCACAAAACATGATTGGACAGTCGCAATCTGGGACGGGAAAGACTGCTGCCTTTGTCCTCACCATGCTCAGTAGAGTAGACTTTTCTCTCAACAAAACCCAGGCTATTTGTCTCGCTCCTTCGCGAGAGTTAGCACGCCAAATCATGTCTGTCGTAGTAGCAATGGGGAAATTCACCCAGGTCCAAACGGAGTACGCTATCAAAGACCACCTTCCAAAAGACGTGTCGCGGATAACTGCTCATATCGTTGTTGGCACACCAGGAACGATGACCGATCTGCTCAAACGGAAGGTCATAGACCCAACAAGCATCAAGGTTTTTGTTCTCGATGAGGCTGATAATATGCTTGATCAGGACGGTCTTGGGGACCAAACCCTGAGGGTCAAAAAGTAATCGTGTCATATCATCCAATCGCGGCCAACTGCTCATGACCCATTCATAATCTTCTACGTGGCCAGCCTCAGATCATTCTCTTCTCTGCTACATTCCCGGACCACGTGCGGAATTTTGCCAATAAATTCGCTCCCAGTGCCAACAAGATCGAGCTTCAGAAGGAAGAATTGTCCGTGGAGGGCATTCGACAATTCTACATGGATTGCCGTGACGAAGAACACAAATACGACATTTTGGTCTCGCTCTACCAATTGCTAACCATTGGTCAAAGTATCATCTTTTGTCAGCATCGGCACACAGCCGACCGAATCTCACAACGAATGACTGCCGAAGGGCATAAAGTTGCCTCTCTCCATGGTGCCAAGGATGCTGCTGAGCGTGACGCTGTTATCGACAGCTTCCGTGAGGGCCGGGAGAAAGTCTTGATTACGACCAACGTCATCGCTCGTGGCATCGACATTCTACAAGTCAACATGGTCGTCAACTACGATCTACCCTTGATGAACGAGCGCGGAAATTCCCATTCTGGTGACGGTAGACCAGATGTTGAAACGTACATCCACCGTATTGGGCGAACAGGGCGTTTCGGACGCAAGGGTATATCTATCAACTTTGTTCACGACAAACGAACGTGGCTGCAAATGGAGGAAATTGAGAAAACCCTCGGGAAGAAGATTATTCGCATCGAGACCAACGATCTGGACGAGATGGAAGAGGTATATCGTTCTGTTCCCGCCTTCAGGCTCTAGATCTCTGACTCATGGTATCTCTGCAGAAAATGAAGAAGGCCCTGAAGTAGACCATCTATACACGACATTCGCCGCTTCTCGGATCCTTGATGCTGGGGCAGTGGAGAACAGGGTCTACACATGCATAACAATAACACACTTACGGTAGAAACCTGGCAATCAAGATTATTGCATACGGTTCTTGTATATATCCATCTTACGCTGGAAGTATTGTAATATCATAGAAAATGATAGTTCAGGAAGCAATGGACGTGGCAAGGGTAAGTAAAGAGGGAGGATCAAGCACGCTGAGCGAAGGCACATCATCTTGGCAGCTGGACATACCACTCACTCGTTTAGAGCCAGGGAATGCATCACTACCCAAGATTTACTTATCACTCTCTCGAAATAGCGGTTCATTTGAAGGCAGACTCCGCGATAAATCGATTGGGAACGGAGATGAAGGTAGTGACAAGATGGTGGCACGACTCTGAATAGGGGAATGACACAATTCGTTCCAACTGCCAAGGAATAGAGCGTCGCGTGGATTTCATAGCAGTTATCCCCCATTTGTATAGACCGAAGGAAGTAATAGAGGCAGGTCGAACCAGAACCGATTGCGTATATGGCTGACGGGGATCAACGACGGCTCGACTGGTGGGACTTGAAGACTTGACAGCTGAGTAGATACCGGTGAGGGTGAGATAGGATGTCTTCCGGACCGTCTCGTACCGGGAATGGCTCGGTACAACGATGAAAGAGACTTGGAGGGGGAAATTTCACCATATGATATTGATATTCATAAGACCCTGATATATTATACAGATGGAATATAACTTGGCATGAGCTGTTGCAAGAAGGCCATACCGGGAATCGAGATATTTTGTTTGCGGCTACAAACCGGGTTAACACGGCTCTGCGATGTGAGGGAGAAATGCGTACAGCTCGTGAACTGGATAACAAAGCAAAATAAGAACACGATCTGCGAACGGACAATGGACACATACCGCGGATCAAAAAGTTGGACAGGACTGCTACAAACAAAATAGCGCTGACCAGGAGCGGGCCTATGATAGCGTCGTAATGACCAGGATCACGCATGCGGATCATGGTGATACGAGACTGGTAGAGATAAAAGCCGTATATGACGACGCCGACGCTGATGGCAGCATACACGTAAGCAAAAGCGCGGGAGACAGGATCTCTGGAGGCATTGAAAAGAGCTAGGGCAAAGGTTCCGATGAGGATGGCATTGTTGAGCCAAGAAAGCCACGTTCGTTCGTTTGCAAACCAGACTTTTCCCTCGACTTTTATGGCTGTAGCGACCTTCTGAGGGACACGAACGTTCTGGGGGATGGATTGTATTGCGCTGTAATTTCTGATCGGTGGTCCGTCACCATTGTGGTCGACCTGAGGGATGCCGTCTTGTCTTGTGTATTTGGCGGGTCTCTGAGGGTTTTCTGGGAGAGAAGCGAGTGCGGAGGAGGAGAAAGGGAAAAAATTGGCCCAGGACAACCTGAAGTGGCCGGTCGACGATGCGTCCGACGAGTCTCTGCTGTGTGCCATCTTTAAAAAACAAAAACAAATCCTCCAGAGTGTGACAATGAGTATGAGTGTTACAGTGTCACACTCACGTGATGGATAAGCCCCTGACGTCATTCTCGGATGTTCTGGGTTATTCTGTTGGTGGTAGACGACTTTTTATACGCCGAGGACGGAAGACGTTGTCGACCGCTACATCGATATGGGGGCAGACTACTACAAAATTTTGCAAGTACCACGAAATGCTACAGAGGAAGAGATCAAGCGAGCTTACAAGAAGATGGTAACTATCCGTCCTCGCTTGCTCACCCGATCCCTGCTCATCTCTTTCCAGGCCTTGAAATGGCACCCAGATAGAAATCAGGGGTCAGAAGAAGCTTCGAAAAGGTTCAAAGAGGTCAGTCCCTCCTCTCCTCCATTTCATCCGCTCACCTCCCTATAGATCTCCGAAGCTTTCGAGGTCCTCAGTGACAAGAATAAACGCACAATTTACGACCAGGTCGGCGAAGAAGGTCTCAAGGGTGGAGGCGTACCACCACCTGGCGCGGGTGGTACCGGTTTTGGCGGATTCCCTGGCGGTACTACCTTCACTTTCACATCCGGTCCAGGGAGTGGAGGTTTCTCTCCAAGCGATCCTCAACGAATATTCGAGTACGCGCTATCTCTTTCGGCTACTTTTACTATCTGTCTGACTGACTGCTTCACAGAGAAATGTTTTCAAGTGGATTCCATGGTTTCAGTATGGGTGGCATGGGTGGCATGGGTGGCATGGGTGGTATGGGAGGAAGGAACCCAATGTTTTCCATGTTCGACGACACTGGCAGCAGTTCCTTCTTCGGAGGTATGCCCGGCAGTGCACCTTCTCGCGGTGAATCAGGTGGCCCGCAACGTGCACCTTCTACCCCCTCACAACCTTCCGAAGTAACTCGCCCTCTCCAACTCTCATTAGAAGACCTTTATTCAGGGGTCACCAAACGCCTCAAAGTCAACCGAAAGCTACTCAGCGGCACTACGGAAGAGAAAGTTCTAGAGATACAAGTCCTTCCTGGTTGGAAGAGCGGTACCAAAATCCGCTTCCCTCGCTCAGGCAACGAGCAACCAAACGGTGAGGCTCAAGATATCGCCTTTGTTGTCGAGGAGAAGCCACACCCTGTATTCACGCGAAACGGAGACGACCTCATCTGTAACGTAAAGATACCCCTCGTGGACGCGTTGACCGGCAGTGGTTCCAAGAAGGAAGTAACGCTATTAGATGGCCGTAAGTTGCAAGTGTCGTTACCTGTGGGAGTTGTAAAACCCGGTCAGGAAACAAAGGCTTCGGGAGAGGGTATGCCGATTCGCAAGCAGGGAAGTCTGAAGAACAAGGGTGATCTCATAATACGTTGGGAGGTTCTGTTCCCCGACCGTCTAACTCCTTCTCAAAAGGAGGGCATTCGGCGGGTATTGAGCTGATCTTCTTGTGTAGCAATATGTTGTAGTGTATGGTTGTATTCCTACCATGTATCGCTTTGATCTGGACATTTCCTCGTGACAATAACGTAGCAAATCAAACAGGTTGATCAAACGGATCCACCTCCCTCCAATGGGAAGCCATCACCACAATCAACGCCATCCGTGAGACTACCCAAGGGATCGTATCTTTCCGAAGTCATGAACCACCCCAATCAAGATTCGTGCATTGGTTTTCGCGGCGCACGGAGAACCCTTGTCAAGATCCTGAGATGAGAAGCAACACCACCACCAGGTATAACGCAGACTGAAACATTTAAATAATATGACTCGCCTTACCTGACCTCTTGGGGTTACAGAGTCCGCCAGTAGAGCGAACAAAAGGTATCAGCGGATGAACTTAACTTTGAGAGGTTGCCCCACTCCCCTAAACGTCGCAATGAGCTCCGTGCACTTAGAAGGAGATTTCAAGCCTTTCGAACGAAGCCACGAGTTCATAGATGTCTTTAGATATGAGACTTTGAGAGATTTAGCCCCAATCACTCGAAGGAATTGGGGTCACCTGGACTCTATGAAGACATGTGTTAGCAATATCAGCCAGTGATTTGTGTCAGATATCGACCCATCGGTTACGATATGTAGCAAATGTGAATGCAAACGGGTGACAACCGGAAAAGGCAACTAAGATCACCTTCCACCACAACCTCCACACAGCTTGGTATCAGTTGTTTTCCAGTTTCCGGCGGGTTTAACTGTTCCAGGATTCGGATGGCTCAAGTGACAATTACTCACCGTAGCTCCGGCAAGCAAAACGTGCACAACATGAGGCCGTTGGTTAGAAAAGTCTCGTGCAGGTTTTATGATCGCTTGCGAATCAATCCATTGTCTGGCAAGTGATCATTCTTCACTGTCGGAGCTTAGTCTTCTCGTATATATCTATTTGGCATACCCGGACGCGACTTGTAGCCTCACGTTAGCTCTACCTAGTCTTCCCAACGATGGCCCCTACGAAGCAGGACTACTACGCAGTGTTAGGTCTCGCCAACGACGCGAGCGATAATGCCATCAGAGCTGCCTACAAGAAGCTTGCTTTGCAGTGGCATCCAGACCGCCATCTGGTCGACAAGGAACGTGTGGCGCAAAAGTTCATCGAAGTAAGAAATTTCTCTCGTCAGTCTAGCGATTGTCATGCCGATGACCTTCTCTCAACAAGTAAACCAAGCATACCATGCCCTCATGGACGGGAAAGAGAGTACACATTCCTCTTCTTCTTCATCTACGGATGTCTCCTCCTCAACCAGTGCTACCAATAGCACTGAACCCACTCATTCCGACTCTCAATCAAAAAATAACTCTCAGGCATCAAGCCGGCCACCTTCGGCGAGCTCAAACTCAAGCAAGCGGTCTAACCAATCGTCTGCAAAATCTTCTTCCAAGCCATCCGACAGCCATCACGCGAAGGCCTCGAAACCTAGTCCGCAGTCCACAACTCCACCGACACCTTCGGGGAGTTCATCCACCCGTGACAGGAAATCAGGTTCGCATTCGCGTCAGGATAAGCCCAACCGTATGGATGAGAAGCGACCTAGTTCCGACCGGATGAAGAGCGGTCGGAAGTTCCCCAAATCACACGATCATCTCAAGGATCCTCCTGGTTCAGGTACATCTCCAACTGCATCCTCTGCCAGTCGTAGCTCGGAGAGACTTGATGGCTCCGTTCGTTCCAAATCTTCAGAGAAAGCAACTACTTCTTGTTCGACGGAGACTCAACATGATTCACGTCCAGATAAAACATGTCGCAGTCGCTCAGGTACTTCACGCGCATCAAAGCCCGTCATTCCACCACCTTCTGGGCGCCTGCACAAGTCCTCTAAACTCGGAGATGAATTCATCCAAAAATTATCCAGGGCCGGTGCAAAAGGGAAGACGGCATGCTCTGAGAGCCCACCCTATGAACGGGAATCGACACTGCATGGAACGCCTCTTCATGCCATCAACACTCCTCGCACTGCTTCGAAGGAGTGGATCTTCCCGCTTGCACTGACACTAGACGAAATGTATCATGGAACGTCCTACAAGTTCCTGGTGACCAGGGAGCTACTTTCTGGACAAAAGGAGCAAGTCGAGATCTCCATTGCCATACCTTCCGGGATGCGTAGCGGTACTAGGATTGTCTGTCCACGGACAGGCCATCAGCGCAAGGATGGGACACTCCAAGATATCGTATTTCTTGTCGAGGAGATACCAGACGAACGTTTTTCCAGAGTGAAGGATGACCTATTCGTTGACGTTTGTGTTCCTTGGGCTGATGGTCTCGCTGATGAAGGTGGTGAACTCTGCGTCTATGGGATAGATGGCAAAGAGATCACTTTCGCCCTCCCTTATCCGATTTATGACCAAGTGACCGAGGGCCAGGTTTTAGTCAAAGGAGCAGGTATGCCGATCCGAGATGGTCGCAAGACAGTTGGTCGCGGTGATATGATTGTGAGGTTCGTTCTTGATCTCACTATTACGACTTATGAGATCTTATGATAACGATGATCAATGCTTCATTTTCGCTGATAGGTGGCGAGTCGTCTTTCCCGCCCATCAATCCAAGTGGCAGACGTTTAAGAAAGCGATTCACCTCGATCTTTGACGAATCGTGTGGACGGGACGCGAGTTTAAGGTTATGACCCTATGCTATCTGTAACATCACTGGAGTGTTTTCATGCCATGGACTAGTTATGATGGGTGTATGTTCGGACGTCACCGAAGCGTCGTTCATTCTTCCCGACCGCACTGTACACTATTCAAAACAGACCTGGAGACTTTTATCTAATATATGTTGGGTGTTGGTTGCACGATGACTCGAAAACCTCCAACAGTTGAAACAGATTTTAGAGAGTTTCGCCAAGGCTTTCGCACCTGACGGAACCGTGATGAGTGGCCCCGAGGGAGGCTGAAAGCTCTCCGGCTCCTTTCTTGGAGTCGGACTAACAGCCTGTGCATTTGCGTGGGCCAGTAACTCACTAATTAACATGAGGCAGAAGTGTGGTGACCTTCTGTACAGGCGGCATGGCTTTCGCCACAGGAATATACGTCAAGTTCGCAACACCCGAGTAGAGCTTGCATGCATCTGCCAGTGGACGCAGTAAAGCTTCTAAATTCAAGTCCACACTCAGGCTGCATCCTACACCGCTTGAGGGTGCTAGAGATCTATTCATGATCTTGCTGTTGTGTTCTCGGGTGGTTCGGTGGGTAGCACTCGAAAGTCATTCCCTAGGTTGGGACCTGCGATGTCGCCTCCGGGAACAGCTGCATCTGAAGTCTCTTGCAGGTTAAATCGTGGCAGACGCTCTTGATCAGGCGAAATCGTCTCGGCACCCAACTGCCGCTGAATGCAAACTTGCATCCATTCCATGCGAAAGGTATTGCTGATCCACGCGCTGGAAATGCGATGAGCACGCGGACGTTCCCATTCAAGTTCATCATGGCGTACATAAGGCCACAAAGGAGTTGGCAGCGCTTCATTTAAGACCTAGCTCTTTCCTCCCACTTCCACGCTGTAGCTAGTAAGAGAACTGGGACAATGCCGCGTCTCTTTTCTTCTGCTCAGAACCAGAATAGTTGGCTTAACCATCTGCCGCTCAAGATTGCCAACATTGTTGGTGCTGTCTTCGTCATGGGCGGAAACGTCTATACAGTGATTTCTCCTTGGGACGTATACTATACTGGCAAGGAAACCTACTTTACCCCTGCGCCGTGGTCATTCTTCATATGGTATGTCGTGCACACTTGGGAGCCGCATTAGAATCTTGGACGCTAATCTGGCTTGCTCAAGGCCTCTTATCCACATGTTGATTTTGGGTACATGCATTTACCAATTTTCTGGTCGTGGCAAGGAAGTCATCCTCGACCGAATTGGTTGGAAGCTCCCTCTCCTCGACTTCCTCAACGCCATGTACATTTATTCCTGGACGATCCAAGAGTATCGATACGGTGTGTCAGCTTCGTCGCATCGCAGACTCTATTTCTAACAATCGACCAGCCCTGGTCTTTATCCTCTTTGCTGTTTCGGTTGTCACAGTGAGCGCTCCTTGGAGCTCACCACCTCCAAGTCTCTAATTCCTTTTATTCCAGCAAATATACCAGGAGGTCAAGGGGACAGCACTCCGCAACTTTTGCGATGAAGTCTTTTTGCATCTGCCATTTTCATTGTACCACGGTTGGACCGTCGGTCTTGTCTTCCTTTCTGCATTCGAAACTTTCGGTGTCAATGCGCTCACCGAACCAGCGGACCCTTGGACAAAGGCTTTTGTCTTTCTCTCATTCGTGCTTCTCGAGATGGTCGACTTTGCATACGCATATTCGGCCATCGAGGGTGACCTCCCCGGGTGTCTAGCTATTTCCTGGTTCCTGTTTGGGATAGTCGTTCATCAAACAAGCTCCGGATTCATTCATTGGAGCGCTCTTGGTTTCGCAATCTTTTCTTTGTGCTGGATCATGAGATGTGTTATTGGTCTGGAGCTGAAGTTCCGAGGCCGTCAGAACAGGCTCGGTATCGGAGAAGAGACCTCACGTCTCCTGGGCGGCCACTAGAATGTGGTGTGTATCCTATCCTCTTCGATCGTTTGGTCTGCGGCGCTCTGTACTAGGACATCTTCAATGGATCGTAATTTGTGGTTTGACCATTCCAGCGTCCAGCGCGCTTGGCTGTAATATAACATATTATATGTAAAACAAAATTGCTAGTACCAGAGCGAAACATAGTACTAGATGATGCATAGGGAGGACATCAAGTCACATAAAAACACAATACACTGTACAACCAACAGAATGCAAGAAAGCAATGTGAGTTTAGTTAATTCGCGGCTGACCGCGAGGATCTTGTTCAAATTTGATCGGCTCCACCTTGCAAGGAACAGGCAAACCTGTGAATCCAGGAGGAGGCACGGCAGACCGTTTTGTAGGTGAGCTGTGCGGGCTGTGGGTGTGAACGTCACCCCTATTGGACTTCGAAGGCCTCAACTTGGACAAGGCCAATGGAGGAGGTCCAATTAGTCGCGAGACAGTCCAGGGTAGTTCGAATCTAGCAAGACCAGCCCACTGAATGTAGCGCGACAACTCCAAGTGAAGGGTAGGGTAGTATGCTGTAGATGCCTTGCGGGAGATCAAGATGATTCTTTCAAGACCCGAAGCAAACAAGTCTGAATGGAAGCGATGCGCAGACATCTCATGCTCCTTCGAGACATTCAGCTCGTGCACGGATCTTGAAATAGCATTGATGAGTTTGAGGTGGGTTGTAAAATAGCCCATGGCTTCGAATTCTACTCCACCTGTCATACCCCCCGGTGCCTTGGGTTTCTCTACCTTCGCCTCATCTACTTCGGGGAGGTTCCATACGGTGTTGTTTGGATGACAGAAGACCCAGAAATAGTCTCTGCAAACATCGGAAAGTTCCTGTAAGTAGGATTTGTAAATCCGAGGCTGATGCAGCGATTCGATGAACGCGTGAGGCGACACTGGAGCAGCAGGCGATTCCGTCGGCGGGGGAGCTGGTGTCAAAAGCAGGGCGCGAATGAGGGAAAAGAAGTTTTTGTGCGGTGCTGGCAAGGTGATCAGATTACTCGATGATCCGGAAGACTCCCATGCCTCACGACGAGGTCGACTACCAGTTGAGGGCAGAGAAGATGCTGGATATATCTCAAACAGGATGAGAATGAGCTCGACTATCAGCTGACGCGTGATCACGTCGCCAGGCTTCTTGTCAGAGTATAACAAGGAAACCAGTTGAACAAACGGAGTTGGACAGGAACTTCGCAGTGCGAAACAACCTATTGAGGACGTCGATAAAGCTTTGAAACATCGCAATAGTTCATGAAGCATCTGGTCGTCGTGTTGCTCTTCCCGCCATTCAACTTCAAGAATTTCATTGAGCCTCGTTAGTAGTGCGCTATAACCTCCCGAGCGAAGAAAATCTTCCGTCCAGCTCGCAGCTTCGTTCCTTAGCAATAGTCGCAACTTTTTGACGACTTCTATATCAAGTGTAGTGCTAGAAGATGAGACCAAAATGCTACAGAACTTGACCGGAGTCATCGCCTTCCCGAGCGATTTTTCTCTGGATTTGCTAGAGACGAGTTCGCTGGATAATTCAGAGCCCTGGGCGCGCGAGAGTGTTCGTGCCGCGTCCAAAGATGTCCCTCGTCCATGAGATTTATCTGGACTGTCCAGAGCATGAAGGTCAGTCGTGCTCTTTCCGGCAAGGGCAGATCCCCAAAGTCCTCGTCTTGGTTGACTATCGGCGCTCGTAGGGGACATTTGGGTATGGGAGGAGATGGATTCAATGCTACGCGCCTTCCGAAGCGTGCGAAGAGTCGAAGGCGAGCCTGCCTCTGGTACATTAGGTGTCAAGACAAGAGATGACCTGAGCATGGCCGCCTTCACAGTAGCATCTATCTTGGCGAGCTTTGGACGAAGAGTGGGTGGAATCTGAAGATCATCCAGCAATCGATCGAACGCCTGGTTTGTGACCACGGGTTCAATCGGGATGTCTTGCGGGACTTTGAGTGATTTTGATTTTTCGTGTTTTCCTTTTTCTTTGTGAAGAGTATACTTTTGTGGTTTTGCTGGAGCAGCAGTGGCAGGGTCGGGGACGTTCTCCTTTCCATTGGAGATGTCACCGAGGTTGGTGACCATGGTGAATTCGGAAGAAGATATTCTTTTGGATGGTAGAATTCCCTTGAACATGGCTATGCGTGAGTTGTCTACGTCGTGGAGTGTCGTATCTGTCGAGTTTCGAGAGAGACTGAGCGAGTGGATGGATCAAGTTGAACTTGCAAGTTGCCAAGTTCGCGGTTGAGATTCTGTGTCGCGTCGGTCACGTGTTTATTTTATTTTCTAATTATTACTTATCTCCAAAGTTACTAACTTGGACATGAGCGCTGAGCGCGCAACTCGCCTTGATGATGCGCTCACGTCAAGGTCAGTCTGCGCGCTGTTTTTGTGATCAGTGAGAGATTGGTTTCGTTTCAGTATTGAGCTGTCCATTCAGTACGGCGAGAGATGGATATTTATTTACCTCTACTTAAACCCTCGACAGTGAGTTTTCCTATACGTCGTGACCTTCAGCGCTCGACTTGCCCACAGATTTCATTCTCCATTTGGGATGGTTTGCCAACACCCGATTGGCTCTTTATGCGCTTCTTGGAATCAAAGTCCGAATCGCAATTCCCGATTTCTCGGTATATAGCCCCACGCATCGTCTAAAGTACACCTTGGAGTCCCCCCACGTCCAGTGGCCAGAAACGCTGCCAGGCAATTTGTGAGCTCTCCATCTATACAAATGAGAAACCTGCTAATTCCACACTACAGAAACAACTATCAGTGCGCTAATACTTTAGAAGCTGTAACAATCTCGATATAAAGTAGTAAGTAGGATATGATATAAACGATAGAGGACGTGTGGTAAACTCATCAACCCTGCCTTTAGACCAGCAAAAGCAAACTTCTCCCTTGAATATGCAGGAGATCCCGCCATTCAACAGCACCTCCTCGGGTATCCCGCCGCTGCCACGCAGTCTCCATGACCATAATTACTTGGTGAATATTCGAAAATTGACTTTGTTGTCCGACCAGTCTCATTTTGAACATTTCTCGTTTCATCAGGTCGTCCGTCAGACATCCCGCCAAACATATTGGGAAAATCATTGTCCCATCGAACGGTGACATCGGCAGCTGATGCATCAAATGCGCGATGGTTTCTACTGACAGAGCGATCTCTGGTACACCTATCAAGTTGTCAGCACAACGCTTTTTGTCGTTCAGTGCCTTCAGCCTACCTGGTATGGAATCGCTCAATATTGTGTGCAGATACAGGATCGCCGCCTCCCGGTATATTTCCGCCACAAGTTGCCGTGTGTCGACAACACCCTGGATCCCCGGAATACCATTACTCGTCTTTGAATCGATACCCACCGCAAGATCTGGGTGCAGCTGTGCTTGTTCAGGGTCTCGAGCGTAAATTGACTCGCCCTGAGAGCGAAGGTGGCTCTCCACAATATTCCCCCTTCGAATCAACTCCTTCACGCTCAGACAGCCCTTTCTCATCTCTTGTGTTTTCCAACAAGAAAGAGTGGAAATCTCGGCAATGCCAAGCAAAACTTCGTCCGGACACCCGCTGAGGCTGTCCACACGAATATCAGGGTCTTCGGTGGTGCCGATGCCCAGATTCGCCCAGAAGCCCGCTCCTCCCCGGAATAATCGTCGATAAAAGGGCAAGTGCTTAGGTATCGTACGTAGGGTGATTGTTGACATAACATCCAGCCACTGTCAATGATGAGTCAACCACTGGTCGCGTCCTGCGGAAGGAAGCTCTCACCATCGCAGCTCTCAGAGCTAAGCGCGCGGCAGGACTCATGCTCATCATGGCCAACTTGGGGTTTTCGTTGGTCGTAATACCCGTTTGGACCATCCATTCGCTCGCGATATCAAGCATGGCCCGCCAGTCGGTCACGCCTCCAGAAAATAGCGAGAAGCTAAGGAGGTGCAACGAGGCAATGGCGTCACCCTCTGTCAATACGCCTTGGCGAGCTTTATACAACTGGGCATGGGCAGTATCATAAAATATTATTGCCTGCGAGTTCTCCAGGGTGCTGTTTACTGGTTCTAGTCCTCTGGCGGCGCGTATTCGCATGTTATGGAGACAGGAAAGCGCACGTATGGCATTTGTCAATGGACCGTGTGGGTCTTGGGCTACAAGCTTAAGATGATTTATCAATTTTTGTAAGTCAGCACTTCAAGTGCACTCACTGAATAAATTATGTTTGCGGCAGAGTTACTGGCAAATGCGAATAGCAATTGCCTGACATGCTCAGAATAATACAACACATGGTCCGATGGCGGGGCATGTGTGGATACCGACCCAGTGTCGTGACCGAAACCGAGCGCTTGCGGGGTAATGCTGTCGAACGCGCTGTCAAAAAAGGCGAGATCCTGTGGTGACGGGTGCGAGGAAGATAAAGAGGTAGACGGTGTATAGGGTGATTGGGTGATGAGATGAGGGAATGAGGGTACATCGGATAGTGGCAAGTTTACATTGAAAGGTGAGCTGACTGCGAAGCCGAACATGGACATCATTATTGGGCTGTCACTCGCACCCTGGGGTTGAGTGGTGTCAGTCACTGACAGACTGGGTGTGCCGGGACTATTACTGAATGGAGTAATTGTTGGCGCAGTAGCCGAGCCTTGATATTGCTCCGTTGCGAAGACTGTTGATGACGATGATGATGAAGACGACGCCACCGATGTGGCTTGTATGATAGTTGACCGTGGCTGACCTCGGATGAGGCCAGCCCGGGTCAGTTTTGCTTTTATTTCCGCTTTGTACGCTTCTACTGCCCGCTTATCCTGCAGATTGGTCATGTAGATTGGTCAGGAGGCGTCAGTGACCAATGCGCCATGAGACACACCCTCATCCAGTCTGGACGCCTCGGACCCCATCCTAGACATTCGATCTTGAGTCGCTTGCAGGTATGACAAGAATCGCCTTCGCGCAGTTCATCGCATTTCTTTCAGATATTAGTCAAGGTGGGATATCATGCCGGAAGATTGACACACCTTTCTGCGCAAGCGGCAGGTCCTGTTTGGGTGACAGAGTTGAGTCTGGGAGTGGAGAAAGAGTTGGGAACACGAACCAGCAACCACCTCTTCCAGCCGAGGCAGGTCTCTGAGAGTCCGCCGGCATCTTGGTTCGTATTGGGCGGGAGAGGGTGTTTTGTGAGTCGGATTCGTCGGAGGGTCTTGAGGTGAGTGGAGTTGTCAGGAGATCTGGGGAAGTATTGCTGGATGGGGTTTCAGATGAAGGGGATTGACTCCCGTTTGTTGATGTATTGGAAATGGGCTGGGTCATTCCGCTGCACGGGGTAGGTATGGCAGGGGGAAGCGAAGAAGGGGCTTAAAAAGCAAAGGATGAAAGTGAAGAGTGTGTCGGGAATGGAGAGAAGAGTCGGAAAATTAGAAAGGATAATCGCCGATGAGTAACGGGGTGAGGTAGTCGGGGATTTAGATTGGGGGGGAAGTACGGAAAGGGGAATGCGGTGTGATGGCAGGACGCGGGCATGTTAAAGAAGGAGATCGATGCTGAATCTACCAAGGGACCGGCAAGACTGTGCATGAGACCAAATGGGTGAAGTGAAGTGAAGTAATGCGGGATGAGTGCTCGGATACTATCTCCGCACGTAGGATTTATTCCCAGTCGGGCCAGATTTCACTTGCGAATTTAGATTTTTAATCTCTCCATTATCTAAGCTCCGTCCTCTATGGCATCGCCTTGCCTTGAGGCCCGGCTTACTCGGCATCCAGTGCCCTCAATTCAGGAACGCGCTCTTCTTCGGGTCCCGGAATTCTTTATAACCGCTAGGCAAATTCGTCTCCACAGCCAGAGAGTTATCTTTGCTTCTCCGGGTTTATGGCCAGTCTCTCCTTCACCCGTCGTCCGGTACGGTTGGCTTCGTATCCTGCTGCTAGTCCAGGGCGCATCGCTGGTAGACTGGTTCGACAGTGGGCAGGCCGTTGACATGCTTTGACTTGTTGCCTTTAATACCTTTTTTGTCCGATGATTACCACTCAGTTCCGATCCTATCGCAAAGAGTATTACGATCAGGAGTCGAACCTTCGTCACCTGATGTGGTGAGCACTCGCTGTCTCTCACCGCTTAACCACTACACGTCCCCTCTACCTGCTCACAGTTCACCCAGCTTCGTGTCTCCTCGTCCTCCTTATTATGTCGCAACTATCGGTCTTGCGAGTCTTCCGTTAGCCACCATGGGAACCGTCACAAAATGGCTCGATCGGAACCTCCGACAGATCATCGTGCTACAACTTCAAATCAAGGTCGGTAAATAAAACGGAGTCGTAGCGAGGTATTCCCGACGGATGGGAAAGAACACGGGTGCGGTTCCTTACGAATGAATGCCGGGGCTAGACCATCTTTTTGGGGGGGATTGGTGTCAATCATGGCTATCTCCGGACTCCTCAACTGGCGTCCTGCAGGCGGGGATCATCAGCATTCGTAATACTTTGTACGATCGCGTTCTTGTTCCTTCATATGCTGGCCCAGCTCATCTCGCCTCCCGTCTGGGTTCGAGGGGCAACTTCAAGTTGCACCCTACTCCCCACTTTGCAATTTGCAAGGCACTCGAAGCAGGTACGCGAACAGTCTTTTCTTCCTATTGTAGCCAGACGCCTTGCGCCTTGACGAGTAAGGCAAGAAGCATCCAACTGTATGATTCAAAATGTGATTGGGCAACCTGAAGCGATTATGCCAAGGTCTACAGTTTGTATTATTGTGAAAAGGTACGAACGACCACCTCCACTTTGTGGCCCATCGAATGGCCTCGAGGATAATGATATCAGTCGCTTATCATATTTCATACCTTGGCACGGCAGTTCCAGGCCTGAGGGGTACGTCTCGACCCGGATCCACCGAACAAATGAAGACTAGCTTGGGGGAGAGATCCGCAGATGTTAACGTTTTTAATAGGATTAGACCTTGGACCTGAATCATATCCCCTCGCTGCATACAATGAATTGTCGTTGATGCGGATTGCCAAGCAACAAGTCATGTTGATGTACCTGCTGGAGCGAGAACCACCGCCACCAATCTGATAATAACAATATTTGATGTTATAACTCTATGCATTTCCATGGTGCCATGATACACCATATCAGCCCACAGCTTTCCCCCTAACCCCTTGCGTGTTCAAGCAAACCTATCCGCGGTGTACGGTTGAATTGCATTGCCGACGTAGTGCGGCAGTGATAGGTATACTCGCAGCTCGAGCAGTTGTCTGTACAGCAACTCGGAGATGCTATACATGGAGCCGTCATTTGCAGTGCTTGGAAAACGGCAAGAGTCAGGTTATGCAGAACTATAGTTTCGTGAGGCAGTATGCATATATAAAGATTACAAATGCGTTTCCGTGGTAAATCGATTAACATAAGCCAGCTTCCTGACCAGCAGTCGAGGGGCAATGCTTGGGATCAGAGACATAAAGGATGTCGTAGGAACCATACAGCAATGAGATGCGAGAAACAAATATGATCGATCGTACGTGAGTGAGAATGTTCGAGATCAAGAGATGAAAGGAAAAAAAAATTGGTGAATTGGAGCACAATGCACAGAAACTTATACGAGAAGCATCTCTGCCTCTCGCATGACTTGGCGCCAGTCGACAGCTCCCCGACTCCGCCGTTGCCAGACTTCTTCAATCAGATAGGACACTTGCTGCGAGTTCCCAATCGAAAGGCCTTGTTGCTCCTGAAGCCGTCTGAGGAAATAAGCTTGATGGTGAGGGTCCTCCGTGAGGCACCCGCAAATGCAGATACTGAAGACAACACTGCGGACAACAGCACGGCCGGTCGGGCCATCCTCAGCATGCATCAAGCATTTTACCGTCTCGTTTACAGCTTCAATGATTTCGGGACATCGTGGGAAGTCACCAGAGACGACAGAATGGAGATAGACATGTGCAGACGCACGGAACACTTCCGAGGTAAGGTGGCGTTGGCGAGCACGTTGTTTCTCTTGCGCGTCCATGGAGGTGTCAGGTTCGTAGTATCTAGGCTTTTTCAGGATCTCTTCTATCTTGTGGCTGCGTTTGACCAATTCTATGACACTCAGGCTGCCAGATATCACGTGTTCCTCTTTCCAGCTAGCCAAGCAGGCGATCTCGGCGAGGGCGAGAACGATGTGATTTTCGCAACCCATGACGGACATCATGGAGTATTCGGGCATTGGACTTGCGGGTTGATCGTCGAAGAAAGCGTTTTGTCGACCATAGAGATCGCGGATGACTTCCAGGAATCGAGGCTTTCTAACAAGCGTCGCAGATGCGAGGACGTCAAACCATATAGATGTTTTGATGATGAACCGGAGACTCTCCGAACAGCGGAGCAGCACTAAGCGTGGGCCACCCCAGCGAGGATCGTTGAGAACAGAGAGGGAGTATGTACAAGCAGCGTCAAGGAAGGTTTGCCATTGACCTTTGCCCCCATTGAAAAGGAAGTAGGAGACGATGCACAGTCCTGCAAGGGCATCACCTTCGGTCAATGGTGACTTGAAGGAGACCATCTGCATTCGCCTCACGACCTCTACGTCTTCAAGTTCGATAAGACCGACTCTATCTCTTTGGGTGCTCTTGCGGTGAAGGTCGGAGAGTAGACAGGCAGCTTCACGAGCAGTATCGCTTGTGTTGATCAACTGCCAGATTATGGAGTCAAGGGACTCATTAGCATGCAGGTACTGCGCACGAAGGACGTGCTTCATGTAGTAGTCGAGAGCGGCATTCTGACGGTCATCAAGCACAGGCCAGTGATGTTGGTCGACAGCGGGGCCGCGTGTCAACAAATACCCCGAGGAGACGACATCCGGCTCATCTTCCTCCATAAAAGAAGTACTATAAAACCTTGAGAAGTCACTTGTATGGGGGCGTTGGAGAGCGTATGAATGGTTTGGCCCTACAAAGGAGGGCATTGAGTACTATTATACATACAAATACTTAGTAACGATACGAAGTCTTACAAGGATCTATGCTATTGATAACAGGAGCCGAAGAAAAGGGCACAGGAAGGATGTATTCACTTGGTTCCAGTGGTGAGTCAGGGCTCAGCTCGTGTTGCATGATAGGCAGCCGGGCATTGTCTGAATAGTGCCCTTCCCGGAGGGGGTATGTTGCAGAGGGCCGCTCGTCGTTAGTAGATGAGATAGAGAGAGTAGGGGTCTGGGGACTGCTGGTTGGGGATACATAATCAGAAGAGAGGGCCAGTATTTGGGGCTCTTGCTCTGGAGCACGGGGACCAGAGCCAGAGTGACCCTTGATCATTCCTTGTGACGCAAGGAAAGTTTTGATCTTCTCGCGCAGATCGAGGACGTTGCGACTTTCCCGCAACCATTCGGGACGTTTGGCACCGAATCCAAGACATTGAAGACGAAGACGAACGCAAGTGGCGCAGCTGCCCTCTGAGTTCATCTGTTCGTCGCATTTCTTGCGACGGATTCTGCATGTGTAGCAGCCCGACTTAGCGCGCACAGCGCCTTTGACTTTCGGCGCTCCGGCTCTTCGAGCCTGGGGAGACGTTGGAGCAGGGGGCATGACTAAAAAAGACTGAATGAAGATAGGGTATTATGGGTGGACAGGGAAGGGGAGGGAAAAGAAGAAAGTACAGAGGATATATGAGAGGAGATACAGGTCAGATATGGAGGAGGAGCGGGGACGAGGGACGCGTCCTAGCCATAGGGCTAGAGAGGTATAAGTAACGTACGAGCACACCGGGAAACGACCTAGTGCACGTCCACAATGTTTAATGGAAAATATTCCCCTTACACAATGGCGTCTTGGGGTCCTCACTCACATCACACCCCGATTTTCAAACGGACCCCATGGGAACATCGACAAGGGACATTTGATTCCGTTCCTGCCTTGTTGGGACAGCGAAGATCATGCTCAGATCCCCATCGTCCATAAGCACCCACAGTGCACAACAACAACGTCGTAGTCTACAGTGAAAATCGCGTTAGTCGCCTGGATCTCATCGATTCAAATACCCATGAACACCGCCGCAATCAACCCAAGTTGAACATGGCGCTCAGTGGCGATGTCGATCAGACTACCGGTGGCACCCAATGAATGAAATGCACTCTGGGGGTGTGGGATGGAGCTTAATGAGAGAGTGTGCGCGCGTTTTCGAGCTACTTCTGTGCCGCTGGTGTCGGCGGGTGGTTGAGATATGTCGGAGAAAGAACGCTGGAGATCGAAGGTCCATCTTGATTGGCCCTTCAGCCGGCATCTTCGAGAGTGACCGGAGATGGACCCCGAAGACCTGCACTATGACTTGAATGGGTTCCTCCTGATGTTTTGCTTGTCATATCCTCCGCGCCTGTCGCAATTGCAGTGCCGATACGCCACTAATTAGCAAACACTCGAGTTAGACAAAGTTCACTCCCATCACTCAACGACCTGCCCCATCTGGTGTGACCACAAATCGTTATTCAGTCTGAACAGCGATTCATGCCATATCACTCTGTTCGCAGAACGAGATGGGTCATCCTCGTCGTGCGAGTGGTACCATACAATCACAAGTGAAGCAGAATAAACTTGCTAGATAATGCCGTCATTGATCTGATCAACTGTCTGTTGTGGGCGCTGGCAACATCGCACTCGGACCGCTGATGCTCTTGTTCCTGACCTTATGTCTCTGCCCACCATTCGACGCTGGCCCACCATATCCCGCATCTGGAACACCACCCGCCGGCTTCAAGGCGTTACTGCCACTTTGCTCTCCAGGCACCACGCCAGCGCCTGTTCTCCTCGCTATAAGAGCCCGGACAGCACTCAACCATTTGATCTCTTCCTCTTCGCTTGGAGCGCACAACAGTAGTGTCCGTTTCGTGGTCACTATTTTGAAGGTATATGGTCCATGTGCTGACTTGCGGTTATCCGGTAAAGACGTTGATGGCTGTGTCGACATCGCAGGTGGCGGAACCCCCACATTGTGTTTGTGTGTTTGCATATCGAACTCCAGAGCATCAAGAATCTCCGAAACGGAGAACTCCCGATGAGGTTTCGTGTCCTGACACCCAGTACAATGAGCGACCACTATTAACATCCGCTTCCACAGCGATGCTCAGACGTACCATGTGACTGCCAGAATAGACAAGTTTTTCTCCATATAGCACGAACCACCGCTTGCGCCAATTATGTCGCTTCGAGCCACACTTCATCAAGTAGCCGGACACTACTATCTTTGTAATCGCATCCTTGAGCGGTCCTGGAGACCGACTAGGAGAGGATGCAATCACAGGTCGATTCTGCGATGACATCGAGTAGGTACGTTGCGCATTGGGTGACACATCCTCCGAATCGGACGATGTAATATTTTGGGAGTGCAAGGGATGAGAAGGCGGAGGGGACGTTACGGGGATACGGCGACTAGTAGTAGTAGAGGATGTTTGGCCCTCAGGTGCGTTGATTGGTGTCGTGAGCGAGGTCTGCGTCGATGTCATCATGAGGTTCTCTCGTGCTTCTTGGATCGCCGTGACCCATTGTTGCACTTCTTCCGGACTTTGAGCCTGAAGATAAAACGTTCTGACAGATGTGACCACTCCGAACGTATACGCGTGTTTCTTGAGTACAACTTGTGTACACGAATGGACGTCGGCGAGAGTAAGAAGTCGCAGCAGTTGGTACTCCGCAGAGGTTTTGTAATACGCCAGGTGTGCTGGTCGCAGCACAAACCATCTCTTCTTCCAAGTCTTGCGCCGCTCGCCCTTCTTCCAGAGATAACCAGACTTGATTACACCTTCATTTATAGAATCTCGAGTACGTTGCGACTTGTCCAAGGTCTTCCACGGACCTTCTTCTTCCTCGTCGTCTTCCTCCGATTCTTCCCCGCTCTTTGAAGCACGCTCCGCAATTGAAGAAAGGGGTGGTTGCGAACTACTTCCAGAGACTAGCGCTCCATTAGAACCCAACGATTGTGAATGTGTCGGAGACACCACGTCCGGGGACAAAACTGAATCTGAATCAGACTCAGTACCAGATGCATGTACTTGTGCTGAAGAGGGTTTCTTCGATCCCCCAGATGAGAATGCAGCACATGAGAGACTCAGGCTAGTCTATGACGGGACATACCTTCCTAGGTTTAGCGGCAGAATGAACAGAGAGTTTCCTCTGTATTTCTTGAGGTGAAGGTGGTGGTGCCGCTGAGGGCGACATTGTCGAGCCTAACAAGCACAATGGAGGAATTAGCAGGACAAGAGTCGGGTTGTGATCAAACAGGTGCCCTGTCAGAATGGGGGGCAACGGTACTACACCCGTGACATGTCACAACTTCCCTCGCCGTGACAACTCAGTCATCAACTGGGATCATATTGATCATGATGATCAAGTGTATCTCGGACTCTCAGCTGTGGTGTGGTATTAGTATTGCTTACTAGCTCTACCTGCCAGACACGGTGGAGCTTTTCGAGTTCAATTGACTCCTTGCGTATAACGTCAAGGGTTCATACTTTGATTGGTCATTTTAGTTGTATGTATTGTTCCCATTGCCGGTCTCACCACACGGTCATTGATCCACGTCTGAGACCACTATTGTTTGCAATTACACCTCTCCTAGTATGTCGAAATCGAACCGTACTAGGCGGTTTTGAGTCTTCAAACTCTTTGTTGAGTCTTTGGGTTGATAAGCTGTCGTTCCAAATCGAGACAGGTGTGATCAGTGCATATCAAAAGCGAGCAAACTGATCGTAGTCCTCCTCGACTCTTGGAACAACAACCATGACATTGAACGTAGAAGAGAAATTCGACAAAGCTGTCAAATACGTCCAGGCCTTGCCCAAGGATGGTCCTTATCAACCTGGTAGCGATACAAAGTTGCTGGTGCGGTCGTAGTCAGTCACATCGTGCACACATCCACTGAAACTGATCTTGCCAGTACTACAAATATTACAAGCAAGGTTTGGACTTTAGAAATCTTTACATCATTAACCAAGCTGACTGATCGTTGCTCATAGCAACTGAAGGTGATGTGAGCATCCAGAGGCCAAGCGGCCTAATGGACTTCACTGGGAAGGCTAAATGGGATGCTTGGAACTCTGTGAAGGGCATGGACAAGAAGGTTGCGATGCAGCATTATGTCGACACGCTCGTCAAGGATCTCGAGAAACTCGCACAGACCGAAGAGGTCAAACAGCTGCTCGAGGAGCTCAAGGCTTAGACGCGGTGTATCACTAGTGGTAGTACAACCTAAACCCATACCCAAGTTCATGACAGGTACAAGTCGCGACATGATCTCCGTGACATCCTGTCAAGCCGCGTCATGTATTCTACATGCCTCCATTGTACACGCAGCAATCGATTAAATCCACACAGCAAGGCACTTCGGGGTATGGATAGCTCCATTAACCACACACGAGGCTAGCGGCGTCTATACGGCGCTTCAAAACCCCGAATATTCACAGAAGGAGTGTCCGAGGACCTTGACCGCACTGGCTTGGTGGCCGTTGGTGGACGACGTTCTTCGGCTGCCGCGCAACCCAAATGAAGGCATAAACAAGATGTTCTCAACTTAACATTGCTCAGGCCTCAGGGGGGGTAGTTCTGGAACTGGAACCCTTCGAGTCGGTAGAAGCTCGCCGGTTATCTGAAAGACCTGACCTCTATACGGCGTAGTGTGGCTGGTCCTGTCATTGGCATCCAATGAGAACCATCCAGGGATAAGCTTCCGACGGGATCTTCCACTCAGGCGAAACCGTTGTTCCAGCGCCAGTTAGCAATCGACAAGATTGCGAGAAGATAGTCCATTGATGACAAACATCCGCCGGCTTTTCGAACAAATCAAAATCCTGTACAGAAGGTGAACGTAGAATGATATCTCATCTTGGCAGTAAAACCGATCATGAGTAAGTTCCACAGTTCCGAATTCCAACTTAGCTCTGAGATACTTTCGAGGACAAGAACAGTTGCACCCCACCAAGTTCGAGTCCTTGACTATGACACCATTACATGTCTGCTTCTTTCAATTCAACTGGATCGAGAATTGATAATGGTCCACTCTCACACGGCTATACGAGAAGCTGACAGTGGTTCAACGGACCCGCTGCGGATGTGATTTTCATAGTGCGTTACCAACGGACGCCCATCAAGGAGCCTCGCAACCTCCTTCTCAGGAATGGATGCGATATAAACTCGCCGACGATGGAACCTCCATCCCACTGGTCTGGGTTCCACTTTCCCCTTCGTCTGTAAGTGTGTGCTGGCATCATCATCTCGTGAATGGAAAATGCTCTCGTTTAATGACACCCTACATTGTCCTTCTGTTGCCCATTCCCGCAAGCCTTTCTTTAGGAATGCAACATTTGTTATAATTGCGCATTTCCTGCACAGCGGCTGCTGTTACCTGTTCTCGTGATCCTGGATCGTGAGTTCGTGTCTTATCTCTACCTCGGAGCTTAAGCGCCCCTGTTCCGAAAATCCGTCCAACCTCTACTTTCGGTCGCAACAGGACACCGGGCTGATCAGCACACCGATGCATATGCCGGCCACGAGATCAACACGAGGCTAAAGCCCACACCAATTCAGAAATAAACAAGCTCATAGCATCACATGCTTTATGGTTCCACAGCATGGCAGACTGCAGCCAAATTCGTCATCGAACATGGCTTCCAAGGTACGGAAATGACAGGTTCTTCCGACAAAGCTCAACTGATCACATGTATGGTATCGTCTCCCCACTCGACCTGCGTAAGGTTCTGTGGAGACCCCGTGCGGTGCCAAGCTTAAGCTTGGCCTGTCCCATTCATCCATTGGCAGGTCAGGCAGTACGGTGGATGGTTACATCTCACGCCGCTTGGAATTGTCAGGGTCTTCGAACTCTTCGTTTTCACGATGGAGTTGCCAACATTCGCTAATGTGTTGTATACGTGTTATTGATTTCGTGAGTGTCTAGATCTTAATTAAATCTCGTGTTCGCATAACAATCCAATTGACGACAACTTTAGTTAGCGCAGGAACTGAAGAATTTTTTGAAGAGCTCGGCGGCTGTTCTCCGTCTTCCTCATCTAGGCAGCAGGTGGGTATTCATTCAGTCTGTGCGGCTCGTTTGATCACCGTCGCAGTTGCACCAATCCCCTTTAGGGCGCGGCACCCAGGCCGGTGGTCCGCGGCTCATTGCACCGTAACATATCCCACATAGCCATTGTAGCTATTATTCTCCCAGTGACCACTTACGGAACAAACCGAGGACTATCGTCTGTTAAAGGGTACATGTCAGCTCCCCGGCAAGTAAGTATCATCCGTCGCGGAAAATATACTTTGTTTCTTGGATTGTATGAGTTAGACAGGGTGTCCCGTCTCCCGTTCTCAATCCGTCCACCCTCAGAGTTGGTCGACAGACGTGAGATGAACTGTGCATGCTCGTACGCCATATCCGTTGGTCTTGATAAACAAAGCACCCCTGATTTGTTCCTCTCTCAGAACGATGAGAGCAATATTTCCTATCTAGATGTACAAAAAACTATAGGTTCACAAATACAGACACGCGCTCTATAACCGTATACACAGTACAAAACCGAACAAAGATATAGCGCGAATATTCGTTCGAGTACATGAGGAGCGACTATCGGTGTGTAATCTGAAATAACAGTAGCAAAGAGCAATCAACGGCTCACGAAGGACCTTCCGAGTCAGGGTTCGCAATGAATAATGAGGCGCGTGGGGCGATGCCATATCGTATTGTCGGTCGACGTCTTGACGATACTTCTTCGCGTTTACGAGTATTCCGTGGAGGAATTGAACGCACTATCTCCATTTCCTGGGACATCCTCCGTTCGTACGCTGCGATTCTACTCGACACAAGGGAGAACCTCGTTGAAGGAGTAGATGTCGTCGCAATACCAGAGATTGAAGCAGCATCGACAGCGGGACCAAAATCCGTCAGGGGACACGTCGATCGCGGGATATCAACAGGATGCGACGTGTTCGATACAGACACATCGGAATTCCTCTTTAACTTCTCCCTTTCAGCTATTTCCGCAGATACCAGCGAGGGCGCACGACGAGAACTCGAGCTATCAGAGGCAAGGCGCTGGATCACGTCATACTTGGCGCTGAAATGCTCTGCTGTATCCGTATTCGCAGTCCGTGTACTATTAGTAGATGAGATAGACCGATCATGTTCGAGAGGCGTCGCGCAGGAGGGAGACAGCTTCTTGCTCTCTTCAACCGGGACAAGCGGAGGGGCAGGCGTCGCGTCCCTGAAGTCCAATGGCCGCTGAGACCTGGCTGAAACACGACGATCCAGGAGCGATGGCATCGCAAAACGCGACCACCAGCTACCAGAGCGGCTCATAGATGGAGAAGGAAGGGAGGTAGAGGGCAAAGTGAATGAGTGTCGAGGAGAGGATCCAATCGGAGATGTATCCTGAAATTGTGGAGCGGCTGGACTCATTGGCCCGATCAACTGAGAGATGGTCACTGTTAGCGGGTGCTTGTTGTTAACCGAGTGACCATGTGTTGTTGACTCCTCATGCGAAGACTGGTGCAGAGACGGAAGCGAGTTGGAAGGTTCCGAGAACGACGTGTGGGAGATTTCTTTAACGGGGGTGAGCATGTGTGAAGGTACAGAAAAGGAGAACGGGGCATCTGGTTGGCGCCAAGTTGTGGCTTCACACTTATCCATTCCGTGACTCCTAGGAACAGGATGGTCATAATCTGCGTCCTTCTCGGGAACACCGGGGCGTAAATCAAGATCGTCATAGTCGTCTTCTGGATGAGGGTCCTGGAAGGGATCGGTATATGACCAATAACTGTCTTCTCTCCGATGAGATGGAGTGGATGAACTTTCGCCTGGGATGTTTCCCTGACGAACCAGTGCTTCCTGGTCCCATCCATCACGATAATCAATATTTTCCCACTCGTGCTCCCCTTCACCTGCTCCAGAGGTGCTCGACTCGCGAGTGATGATCCCACGCACCAAGGCAGTCATGGAACGGAAGGACCAAGCACTGGAGCTTTCATTGTCTTCTCTGCGTAGTGCGCTCAAATGTTCACTGCCAAAGGATCGGGTGTCTTCGTCTGCGAACATATCTCTTCGGGGCTGAGGGGGTCTGTCCCAGATACCAAGGGATGCGAGAACGTTTAATAATGCATTTAGTACGACGAAGATCCTGCTCCTTTCATTTGTACGGCCATCCGACAGCCTAGTCGTAGGCACAGCATAGGACAAGGATTCGTCTTCCGACGAGTTCCCAGAGTCATCACCAAAACGGAAAAATCTACTATCCATGTTGGGACGGCCGTGCACTCGTTTCGTGTAGTAAATTGTTGCGGATATGCCTGAAACAAGGCCCAGCACGCCAAATACCGTGCCAAGTGCTATGGCGGCGGTATCATGATTGTCTGAGCTAGATGAAGCAGTGTAAGGTGGAGAGCCTGACGGGCTTCCTGGTGGCGCAGAGCTTAAGGAGCTAGGTTCCGAAGTACCTGTCCCGGTAGGACCTGGAAGAGGATTGACAGAGGGTGTCGAACCCGGCGGGGGCGCAGTATATGACGAGACCATCGAAGAAGTATTGGGATCGTAAATGAACAATGAGGCAGATGTTGGAGAAGAGACCCCATATCCGAAACAGAAAAAAATATAACCGCCCACCTGAGCTGCAAAATGGTCTTTTCTTTCACCTAGCTGTGTAAGCTGCGGTACATTGTACCACACCATGGGATTTTGCCTCGTATCCAGAAGCCAGCCATCGCTATAAGTCGTCTGAAGTGTTGCATCGCCGCCTCCATGTATGAGAATCTGTCCGTCTGCAAGAACAACGGATGCGAAATCACGACGAGGGTTCGGTAACGATGCATTCGAGATGGACGCCTTGTCCCAGGAAGGAGGGCTTTGCGTAATGTCCAAGATCCATATTGTGCTCATGGACACGAGCGTTGAGCATGATGCGCAGTAACCTCCCAGTACTAGGAGACGTCCGTCCGGCAGCACGAAAGAAGCATGGCCATAGATATCAGGTGGTGCGTCGGTGGAGGGTGGAAGTGGGGTAAAATAAGATTCGGTAGGGTCGAAGTAGTAGTGCTCGTTGAATGCATTTCCGGATCCATCTGCCTCTTCGCCGCCAATGACCCAAACTTTTCCATTGGAATATGAGGCTGAGTGGCGGATCCTGCGCATTGGTTGATTCCCCCAATTTTGAGGTTGCATTAGCAGATACGGACTCGATGCATTCGTAGCGAAGATCAACCCTGCGGAGTCATTGAGAGTTGTGAGACTTGGCTGAGAGTTAGGGCTGGGTTGTCCTCCAAAGAGTAGGAACTCATCAGCATTGAACGCGGACAAGGTGTGCCAAGAAAGAGCAGGGGAGGCAGAGCTGGAGAGAAGTTCCCATGGGGGAGACGAAGCATTAAAAGACCTAGAGAAATCGAGACGTAACAGATCAGATAGTTCTGGTGCAGAACTATATGAGTAGGAGTTGGACGGGTCACTGAATCCACCGTGAATGTATAAAGTGCTCTCTAACAGAGCAACCGCTTGGGCCCATCTAGATGGCACAGGGAGTAAGCACCACTCCGGATGAAGAAGTACTAGGCACACTTGCCTCGGGGAAGGAGTATATGATTGCGCAACTACCAATGGCAAGAAGTACACAGAGTACGGTAAGACTCGTCGAAATATGTTTGTCATCAAGGCGTTATTGGGCCGCTATTCGAGAGGATAGATTGAATGAATTGTGCGAGTTTGAAGACAAGACTTCTGGGTTCGTGAGTGAATAAAACCATCAAGTTAGAAGCATGAGAGCATATCGTGAGGTTCGTGAGCACCGAGGAGGTTGTAGAACAGAAACTTGGACTGTTGAGCCCAGCTCAGTTGACGCGGGTAATGAGTCCATGTTGGCAAACCCGTTCACAGCAAATTACTCCATCTAGTTAGCCGCAGCATTTGTCCTAGGCTGATCTCATGAAATTGGATTACGAGCAGCCTAGACCGTGTAGCAAGATACCTAACCTACGGACGATCTCTTTGATGCATATCTGCCTCACTTGCGCCTCACGAACCTGAGGGGCACGTCATGAATACCCAATGTAATTCCAAGCTTGGCTTGGAAGACCCGTTCTTTCCATTGATCCAGTGTCTCCAACTGACCATCCGGCTTCGATGCAAGCAGTGGCTCAACCCGCCAGTCTCGCAACAGCATCGATAGGAAGCATACAGACTCTGTCGATGCAAACTTGCGACCAAGACAAGCCCGTGGCCCTACGATTCGCTGTAAACGAAACCGACCGGATGTAACTGGATTATGGCGTACCAAGGCTAAATGCTGTGTACTCCTCTGATTCTGCGAGCTTCTCCCCCGCTTCATTCTGCTTCCTGTACCACCTCGACGGCCGGAACTCCTCTGGATCCGAAAAGTAGCGTGCGTTATACTCTAGAAACACCAATTTAGGCAATAACCAGGAAAGATACGCAACCCACTCACGCAAGCCAATCATATCCACTACCATCTCCAGACACCAGTCAGCCGTAAAGATATGAATGCCTCAGCGGTGACTTACGGTGGTACCCTTCTTGATAGGTAGCATTTTAGGCACATCAGTGTCCGAGACGTCGATGACTGTATCTTGCTTTGTCTCGCGAATGAGGAGCACTCCTGGTGGGAACAATCTAACCCCCTCATAAAACGCCCCAAGCATCTTGTCAAGCTTTCCATAATCCTCGAGTAGCTGATGATTGTGATACCTAAGTCAGAAAAAGAAAATATAATATCCAATACATGTTACCATAGTACCGTCTTCCCTGTCTTTAGTCACCTCTTCCACTTGAGCAACGAGCTCGTCTTGGAGCTTGGAATCCAAAGCAAGGAATGCCAAAGTTGCTGCCAAACTCTGAGCAGTGGTATCAGAATATCAGATATGAACATTCTTAGAACAATCAAACAATTACGATAAAGACACACCATGACCAGCGAACAAAAACGAGAATACATTGCCAATCAGTGAGAAAGGTGAGTAATTATCCCCTCTGACTCCTTCTGGAGACAAATTTACTCACCAGCTCATTGTCGTTTAGAGACATTTTGCCACCTTCGTCTTCTGATGCCCGGACCAGGAGCGTAAAGAGATCTCTCGCAGGCTTGCTTTCCCCATCAGCAGCTCGAGATTGAATACTCTGACGTAACGCGTTCAGTTGAGTGTGCATGAAGGCGCGCACAGTATCATAGGCACGACGAGTGTGTCGGATCCTGCGAAGAGCGTAAAAGTGAGCAACATACAAAAGGGAGTTTCCAGGCCCATGAAGGCGCAAGCATAGCGAAAAGGTTCGTGTTTGAAACGATTTCAAAGCATTCTTGCATACTTAGTTCATCACGATGGGAAGGTGAACCAGCCCATGTAAATGAAATTCCAAAACCGACCGATGCAAATACGATAAACGTGTACTGTCAACCCATAGGAGAGTTATTCCGAAGATGGTAAAAAGAAAGGAAGCTCACCTTGAATGTCAGGCTGTGGACGGTAGTCATCTCCACGACATCCTTCGATGCCCACTCCTTGGACGACATCACTTCTGTGTAGAGCTTACGAGAGACATCCCAAACAAAAGCATACATTTCATTGTTAAATGCAGGACTTGCGATCCTCCTGTATTTTCTCCACGATTCACCTTCCGAAGCCACGATGTTCTGACCCCAAAATAAGAGTGCACGACCCATGTCGTCAGACTTGCCAAAGGTGCCCGATCTATGACCTGACACAACGACCTGCTTTGCCACTTCCAAGGACCGTGTGTATATCGACGGGGAACCACCGATAAAAGGGATTACGGAGATTGTCTCACTACCAAAGCGATGGTACACTGACAGAGGCTAAGTCTAGAGTTTATATAAGGTACGCCTGACTCACTATTCCTGTCCTTTCTCCATGTCCAAGTGAATAATACACCTGGACAAGGACGAGGTCAGAAGAGGCAGTGACACTGGAAACCACTTGCCTGGATTCCACCAAGACGCTGGCAAGACTATAGCAGGGACGCTCAATGGACCAAAAGGGATGACAAGACCGGGCAGCGAACTAACAGCCTTGAGGCCGTTGAGGAACTTGACAATGCGCGAAACAACGAATATAGCGCCGAAACCAGCGATGACGGGTGTCCACGACGGCGGCTCAAGTCTCTCAACTAACTTCAGAATGGAGACACTAGTCATTGTAGCTTCCTGCTGAGTGCTGTTGACAGGGAACTATTACAGAAATTGAAAAGCGAAAGAAAATCGGATGATTCTTGGCCGTGGTTGCCCAAGCTCTCCTGCTGGCGGAGCACAGCCACGGTCGGCAGATCTATCGGCGGCTTGCCTCATGGATGGATTGGTCACCAGTCTGACTGTCATGTTGTCCAACGACTCAAACTAGACCCTGTCGAAAAAAAAGGAGGGTAGATACATATAGTGTGCGCCATGCATTGAACACATACCCTTAGTTGATATAAAATGTTGATCACGAATGTGGACAGTTTATTGCATGATTATAGTCCGCGCTATGATAGAGGGCTCGAGGAGTATATTTTGCTGTTAGTCGTCTCACATTGAGGCATCTGAAACAAGGGTGACACTTGTTTGAGAGGACCGGAACTTCATGAAGTTGAGATGCATTCTTTAACGCTCTTTACGATGTGGGTGTGTTCTGGCTGCGACTCGTGGCTTTTCCCGACTTGTCCTGTTTCACTTGAAACTTGATTGATCGAGGTTTCATCAAGCGGAATAAGTGGTCACCCTTAACTTCGACAGTTCGAGCACTGGTTTGCCCTCTCATGGTTGTCATGAGCCACCAAGATTCAAGGTTCAAGCTGGCCTTTTTTTTTCAATGAATGAGTGCTGCGGCTCGCCCTGTTAGTATGGTTTGGTAGAGCTGCCCAAAGATTTTTGATGAACTTCATGTTTAACGTGCCAGGTTGACTTATCCATTATCGTTACTGCCACAGAGATGGAACGTCGACGCGGATGTCACAAACAAGATCGGATAATCTCAAACTTTGAGGTCCGTCCGCTCTGTGCTCCAGCAGGCCAGAAAGCAATTCACCGTTCAAGTGTTTATCCCGCCGTAATTGTGCCCGCTCTGTACAGGTGACAGCCGTGGCAGTCTTTCGTCTCCCGTGGCCTAGTACTAGTAGGCAGCCCTTCAGTCATTTTCCGTGTCCCTTCCACCATGTCGCAAGTTATGGTCCTTGGCTCTGTCATTGTGCTTTTCATTCTCTGGAGGGTGACAAAACGTATCATCGCAGCAAAATCTCCCTTTGCACACATTCGTGGTCCAAAGAAGGAGCACTGGCTGACAGGTGCATCAACTTGATCTATCTGTCCGCTCACCTCAGATGGGTCAATTCGCTCTTAGGCAATTACCACAGATTATACCGGGATGCCTATCACTACAACTTGAAGTTGGCTGAGGAATATGGTGGAGCTGTCAAAATCCATGCTTTACTTGGAGATGAACAACTCTACGTCTCTGACCCACTTGCCCTCCACCATATGGTGATCAAAGAGCAACACATTTACACTGAACCAGACATGTTCATTATGTACGTCTCTCTCTTCATTCACCGTTACCTCTTATATGTGGTAATCTGTGGCATAGGGGCAACCTCTTGGTATTCGGCGAAGGTCTTATCTCAACCCTCGGTACGTTTTCGTCTTTCGTAAACTCGTCCCTTCAACATCCGTTTGGAAGATGAACAGCATAGGAAGCAGCGTAAGATGCTCAATCCAGTGTTCTCAATGGCAAATATGCGTGATTTGTTGCCAATCATCCAGCCCATCGCAGATAAGCTCTGTGACTTAATTGAAGCACAGCTGCCAGATAATCAATCCGTGAAGGAGGTCGATTTGGTCAATTGGATATCTCGGGGTACCCTCGAATATATCTGTCAGGCTGCACTCGGACACTCGTTTGGTGCTTTGGACTCAGGCAAGGAAAACGAGTATCTGGAAGCCATTCGCATGCTAGCTCCGTCAAGTGTCAAATTACTTGTGATCCGACCGATCTTACCATTCATTGTACGAAACTTTTCGTTATACTGGCGCAACAAGATGGTCGACTGGGTCCCGATTAAGGCCTTCAGGGAGCTTCGGCGTGTGGTAGAGGTAATGAATGTGACAAGCAAGCAGATTTTTACGGAAAGGAAGGCAGTCATGGAAGGTCGTGCTGAACTAGATGGCACTGCAAGTTCAAGGTCTCGCATGAAGGGCAAGGATATGATGAGTATCATGTTAAGGGCCAACATGTCGTCCTCTGGTACTGATAGGCTCGCCGACGAGGAGCTACTAGGACAGATGAAGTAGGTTTTCATTATGCGTGTGCCTCGCGCGCGCGTGTGTGTTTAACCAGTTCGATCATGCTAGCACAATCACCTTTGCAGGATTTGAAACTACGGCCAGTGCTCTCGGTCGTATTGTGTCAATCTTGGCGAGCAAGTCAGATGTTCAAACCCGCCTGCGTCACGAAGTACGGGACGCTAAGCAAAAGTATGCTGAATTGCAGGGTATCACAGATCCATGGGAGCGAGTTGGTTTACCTTATGACATCCTCATGGGCCTTCCTTACCTTGACGCTATTGTTCGGGAGACTCTGAGGATGTATCCACCCTCCTCGTTGTTAAGCCGAACTGTCCGTGAAGATACTGTTCTTCCTCTGTATCAACCAATCAAGTCCGTTTCTGGAGAGATGCTCTCGTCAATTCCCATCACAAAAGGCAGCACTGTGATTATGTCGCTGATTTCCGCAAACCACAACAAGGAGCTCTGGGGAGAAGATGCATCGGACTGGCGGCCTGAGCGGTGGCTCACCGAGACTGGTCAACGCATCTCTCTGAGCGGAGATTCTGACCCCGAGAAGGAGAGTAGCAGCCCTTCCGGATTGCTCAACAAGACACCGGGAGTTAAGCGTGGAATGAAATACCCTGGCGTGTATGGATCGATGTAAGTGGATATGCGGGAATGTTCAGCGACATCGAATTAATAGTGATTTTTAGGATGACCTTCCTTGGAGGGGGCCGGGCATGTATGTGCGTATATCTATTTCCACTCTTTACTTTCCGCGCTCTTAACTCATTTCCCTCGGATCTGTAGTGGCTTTAAATTCGCAGAGATGGAACTCAGTAAGCGTACTTGCATCTTATTTCCCTCGCTGTGCCTGACCGATACACCACTAGAACAAGTGTTAGCGACGCTCATATCCCGGATTCACTTTTCCCTGCCTAGCGCTCCAGATGAAAAGGGGAATATCAAACAGATTGCCTGGAAGTACTTCGGCCTCCCATTCCCTGTAGTCCTGCCACCCGCTGGCGATGGTGTGACGTCTCAGCTTCCACTCGAGCTGCGGTTGCTTCGTCCCGATGACTTCTTGTAGTAGTTGTGTTTCATCTACTTACCCAGGTTGACTGGCATTTCGATATCGATCTTGTTTTATACTCAATATAGCAACTTTTCACTGTATGCATGCAGTGCCTTTGAGATCATTGCTGAGTGGCTAAACTCTCAGCATCATTTGTAGTTGGATTGGAGCACTAATTTTCCAAACTTCCGCGGATCTATCTGAGACTCTTCACAACTATTGAAGGTATGTCTAACCACTCGTCGTCGTCGGACATATCTGATTTCCCGTGCGGTGAACTCTACATGACAAAATTCTAATATCTCTGACAGACTGCCATCATTCCGAATGTCGGATCGTTCACCTGAAGTGTGACGAACTTCTTTCCAGCTCCAACTGTCTTTCCAGCTCCAACTGTCAGGAGCGTCTTGAAGGTCAGGTGCGCTCGCCTTTCAGTTGAATAGTGGTAACAAATTTCAAGACGCCATATGTAACTGGATTGTGGCGTATCACATTTCTAGTCGAGAGAGAACCCAACTTACGACGAGTTTGCTGAGGCTGTCTATTGCGACCTACCGTGCAAACAGTTGTTGTAAGTCTTCTCCTGTAACTTATAGGCGAGTCACTACAGGTCTCGAGAGTCGATCCTCGAGAACAAGATCGCTAGAGACATCACACTGACAGGAAGTCAAGACACCGGACGGTGAGCGTCGTTGACTTAGCCACTGTTTCGTCATGTCCGTGCGGAAGTACCAGGATACTGGAGCACCAGCTACTGCATTCGCATTGCCTCTGCTGGTATGACAGTGAAACAGTAGTCTGTGCATTGGTTATGCTGTGGCCGGGGGAAGCATAAAAAGCGTCGAACGGAAGAGGGGAGGCCATTCAATCAGCAGTACAATCCCACATCCCACATCCCACATCCCACATCCCACAATCCACAATCTACATCCATGACTGACAAGCCCGCTCCCCCTTCTTCCAACCACTGGTTGGCGAGTGAGGCTACTAAGCTCCTCGAAGCAAAGACTCGGGCTGACTTTGATGCGTTGTTCGAATGCATCTTTGCCTTGGACTGCGAGTTCATTGTCAACGAGCAGTCGTACAGCCGTGAGCAGTACAAGGATGCGCTCCTCGGACGGCGTGGTGCAGATCCCTCGGGAAGCAATGCCACTGTGATCATTCAAGGACAAACCGAGGTCGAAGGTAGTGGAGGACAGATCTCGGCATCCCTCACTTATACCGTGATCAAGGACTCTAACATCCACGTTTTGGAAATACCCGCAGAAAGCATTACCACCTCTTCTCTTATTGTCCGGATTGAGTACACGGAGAAACACTGTCAGCAGGACTATAGTCTTCGCATCACTTCAGTGCACCAAGTCATCGCCGAGGAGACTTTGCATGTTTACATTCCCCAATCATGCCTTCCGAACATCTCGGAGAATCCAGGTGGTCCGATCAAGGTTGACGGCTCTAGTCCATTAAACATTCTGAGACCCTTCCACCAGAAACACCACTGGTGGTGGCCATTCTGTGGCCACTGTGGTGGGCATTCCGTTCGGCCTTTCGGTGGGCCTTTCAGTCCAGGCCCTGTGAGGCTTCAGCCACATGGAGAACCTGGAACCGGTCCCGGTCCCGTGATTCCCCCTCCAGAATTTGGAGATAATCCCGGCCGATTCCCCAAAGACGGAGGACTCGGACCTGAGCTCTGAGATTTAACAGTTGGTTAAGACAGCGCTTGGCATGAAAGTACCTTATTTATGTACATGATACGGACATTATTTGACTGTACGAGATCGTAAATTGTGAATTATCTCGTGTTCTACAATTTCTCGCGGGTGATCAACTGAAAGATTTACAGTGAAGCTGGGGAATACAATATACTGTCGATCATTAATTTGCGTCAACAGTTTAGGGGTGATCAAGGGACCAAGGGGTGAATTGCTGTCAGTTTTATTTATCCTTTCCATAATCATTCCCTTGAACGGTGGTTGTCTTTTGAACGACCCGTCTGGTAACGACCCGTCCATTTGAATCAACGTCCGTCTCATCCAACCCGAGATCATCGTTTCCGACGACACCCTCAAATTCGCCTACGCCTGCAGATCCAAGCGGGCCCTCTACTTCATCGCGTGCATAGTCAGCCAGGGTAGGCTGAACTTCCGGGTCGCTGTCCTCGTGCTTGTGCCGAGATTGGACGAAACGGACTGTTTTCTCTTGCATTTCGCTGATCGTCTTTTCTTCTCTGTCGGCCTGATAGACGTGAAGAATGGACACATTCTCAAGGGTATCGACATACTTTGACTGAAGCCTCTGAGGCGGTGGCCAGCTCTTCCTCCCAGCCAGGGGCGTGGTCGATGAGGGTGGATGTGCCCTGCTTGCGGGAATCTGCTCTGTTGATCTGGTGCGTAGACGGGTGAGTGAGATGGACGTTAGATGAAAGGGGAAGTGAACCTCCTCGCTGTTCCCATGGTTTGGGCTGGCGTGAGTGAGCGAGCTGGTGAGATGCTGTGATTAACGAGTATGCTCACGCTGAGTGAATTTGGCGTGGTATCGCTGAGGGTGTCAGAGTCCGCCAGGTATTCAACAGACCGAGTCTCGCAGCTCTCAGCGGTAACATGGCGGTCAGACGAGAAAACACAAACACATGCTTTGAAATCGTCGACATCATATACCCTCTGACGTCATACACTCCCTGCTGACCACCTGCCATATACGGAATTATTACAAACAACTCAGTTCTCCGCAACCAACACGCCACGATATCTGATTTTCCCCTTTTCCAGCTTTTCAAATGCATCTTCGATACCCTTCTCTGTCATTGGGAACGTCTCGATAATCGGACGGATACCGTGGTGCGCCGCGAAATCGAGCATCTTCATATGTAACCCGCGCGAGCATGGCAGAGATCCTTGGATGCGCAGGCCCGCAGTGAGTATACCCATGTATGGCAAAGCAAGCTCCTGCTCGGATACAGAGATGGGGAATATTGTCCCCCTCGGTTCTATGAGGGGCAGGAACAGCTTCCAGTCCGGCTGAACAGAACTTGTGACAATCAAATGGTTGAGCTTTCGCTCAAGGTTAATCTTCTTCAGGCCCCTTGTCGCGTAAAATTCCTTCGCCCCAAGATTCTTTGCTTCTTCTTTCTTGCTCTCCGATCCGGAGAAGACAACGACCTCACATCCCATCTTTGAAGCAAACTGGATAGCAAGGTGACCAAGCCCGCCAACCCCGACTACTCCAACACGCTCAGTGGGTTTCACGTCGTACGCGTGCAGAGGATTGAACACGGTCGATCCGCCGCACATGAGTGGGGCAGCTTCTGCAGAGGAGATTTCGTCAGGGATGTGGAAGAGGAACGCAGCCTTGAAGACGATATGCGAGGCGAACGCGCCCTGGTCCAGATCTGCCAAGCCATACATGGCACGTTCATCACAGAAAATCTCGTTTCCGTTCAAGCAGCGCTCGCAGTGCAAGCAGGAATTATGAAGGTATCCCCATCCAGCACGTTCCCCGATTCTGAAGGTTCTGACACACTGGCCAACTTGTTGAACGACCCCCACGCCCTCGTGTCCGAGAACCATGTCGTTCTGCTTGTAGTGCGTGTCAGTGCCGCAGAGTCCCGCGTGGGTGATCTTGAGGAGGACTTCGTCGGGGGCAAGGCCGTCTTTGTGAGTCTTCGACTTGAGGATCTTGCCATCCTTGTGACCCTTGTAGACGGTGAAATCGAGACCGGAGCTCATTGTTGTTCTGAACAGAGAGCGGATGGGAGATAGAGAGAGCGACATCGACCGGTATTTATCTGTAAGAAGATGATGTCACCTCCTTCAGTTTTGGAAATACAAAGTTGTTCCATTTAGCTATATATAGCTAGTAGATCTACTACTACTACACCTCGACTGCATATTCACCGGCACCAGAATACCCGACTCCCCGCAAGTTCCATGGGAACGTCAACGCTTGCTCGCGTCCCGCTCTGTCAGTGGCAAGACTCAGCACCCTCACTTTGGTTCTGCCCTGTCCGCCATTCTCGCTCAGATCCAACCCAGCTAACATTGCATTCATGTACTCCTCATCCATCTCCACCCCAACCTCCCCTTCCCACAACGCCCAGCTCCATTCTCCCTCCTGATATATTATCCTGGTCTCCTTCCACGTCTTTCCATCATCCGCGCTGATCTTGACGGACGAGATCGGACAATCCGAGTAGGCATATCCGCTTGCTTTCAAACGGATCTCATCAGGACACAAAGGCGCGAGCCGCTTCACGGTTGCAATGACCGAATTGCAAGGCAGATTTTGCATCGCAGGGACTTTAGACCACCAATTTTCGGCCAATGCCTGTGCCTTGTCTGCAACCTATATTCCCGATCAGACACATGAGACACACGCGTGTATACATGTACATGAACTGACCGAGGCTGGTAGCACTCTGTAGTCGAATTGCTGGTAAAAGTTTGACGACTCTTCCTTGGAAATAGTGACGTGGTCAACCCACTTGACCCAGCGCATACCAGAGATTCCTGGTACTACCACACGCAATGGGAACCCGTGAGCAGCTGACAAAGGTCGTCCGTTCATCTACGACCGCAACAGTCGAATTAGCAAGATACACGACCTATATAAACCCCTTACCTCATACGCAAGGAGAACATCACCATCTTTGTTCATCGCCTTTTCAAGGGGAATCGAACCACCATACCACGAATCCTGCTCGCAAGGCGCGATACTTGACCCAAAGCAGGCGTGCAGTCCCTCCCATGATTCACCATCATCCGGAACGCCTACGTTGAGGAGCAGTTCCCTCAGGGGTACACCAGCCCAGCGGACGTTTGCGGCAGTGCCCTCTCCCCAACCGACGCCATCTACATCCTTTCCTGTCTTCTCTGCCATCTTGGCACGACGATTACCAGCGCAAACAAGGACCGCAGTGACTTGCTTCTTCTCATACGTGTCTTGCATATCTTTGAATGTGAGAGTGGCTGGCGTGATTTTGAACCGCTCTGTTTCACCGTCAACCTTGACAGTATACTTGTCTGCGTCTACATCCTTAATGTCGGCTATGCATCATCAATATGACACAGCAGAAAGGTCCAGGTGAGTATCATAAATTGGGTACAAGTACAGAGGCCGCACAGTGGTTACGATCGTAGATGAGACGCAAAGGCGTGACACCCTCCTTGACGAGTGCTCCTAGGGATGAAGGCTCGGCGTTGTAGGGTGCAACTTGCAAAATGCGTAACTCAGAACCACCCATGATTGCAAAACAACTTGCCGCACACCGAACGACGTCTGTGTGAGTTGGCTCGGCTCGTAAAAAAGGGCCAGAGATTGACTTACAACGATGTACTGGGACACACTGTGGATGGTAGTTAGGAAGGCAAAGAGAGACTGCATTTCGGTTTACCTCTGTATATACGTGAAACCAGCAGGAAGCCTTGAGGTCCGGTCCATGTGCCCCTATTGCCTTATCAGGTGGACATCACGCGCTGCAAGGCTGGTACTACTACGGGTAAAGCAAACCCATTCCACTTGTCCCACTACTCCTCATACAGCAACGAAGTAAACTGAACATGAACTCAACCGTCCGCGCATTTACTACTCTCCAAGTACTACTCTCATTGTGGACGGTTTGATTCCAAGTATCTGACATGAGAGGTTCTTCAATTGTCCTTGCCATCAGACGACGAGACTCCCAATTACCTGGCCACCCCTCGAAACGACCAAGTTGTCTACATCCACATTCAGCAACTCCAACTTCACTGCCTCTCCCTGATGCATGAGCCCCGATATCGATCCTATCCAACAAGTCAAACGAGACTCGAGAGGAGCTGAGCAAATGGGACACATACGAACCCTGATCATTATGCTAAGCCGCTGACCACCATTGGCCTTGTCTACCAGAATCGAGTGCTGCCAGTGATATCGGACGTTGTTCTGTTGAAGATAAACACTACCAGATGGAAGCTCAATGTCAAAGCTGTTTGGCTCTGGAGAGTTCACCGATTCCATACGCAAAGTTCTCGTTGCCCCTAAGCTCACGCCTAATATCCATACACCACTTGCATCCGTGTTATCGATGTGAGGGAGGATCTCCCCAGACGAAGATAGGTGTAATAGATGAGTTTGCGTGTCTGGCGAGGGGCAGAGTGCTCGCAGACGGTCGAGTATTGAACTCAACCCTGGGACTTCGCTTTCTGGCCACGAAGAGAGGCGCATCTCGCGATAACTACGAATGACATTATCGTAGTGACCGTCGTGGAATGTGTAGTAACGGTCGGGCAGGAATACATCGTCCACGGAAGCCTGGGCGTCGATTGAAATAGGGTTTTTGGTACGATACTCGTTCTGGAGTTTGCGGATTCGTCTGGTTTCGAGCGTGTCAAGTTGGACCAAGGCAGTAGTCAGAAGAAGGCGTTGTTCGCGATTGTTGAGGAACTGAGGGAAGTAAACGAAACCTTGGGGGGGTTGGTTATTGCTGACCGAGGCTATTCGCCTGATACAGGGTCTGCCAGTGGAGGAAACGATTGGAGCAATGCATTTCAACATGCCTCTTAAGCTTGTCGGACCAGCTTCAAGAATACACGTTTAAACTTGCATCAAGGCTGCGAGGGTTAACAATTTAATAGCCCACAATGGGCGTTTGGAAACGGACAAGCTCTGGTACATAAGCGCTTAAGCAAGCAGGGGTCTGCTGCTCGCTTCCAGTGTTGCAAGGCACGACACGTCTAAAGTGCCTTGCTTTTCCTCAACGTTCAGTCCTTGCCTGGTCCCTCGCCAATGTCTGCCATCCAAACGCCCCTCCCCGTTCCGACACATCCAGACGTCCCTCCACCGCGCGAGCTGACAGCGAAAGAACAGGCGGAATACGACAGCGTTCTTGTCCATTTCTCAAAGCCCGAATACGTTCTCCCTGATGCAGAACCTGAAAAGGGCGCGTTGATGGAGGAGGAACGCATGTGGCTCGTTCGTATTTCTTTCACCGATTCGCTCTCTCTTCGTCTGATTCAGGTTGTCCTGACCATCTCTGGCAGTCGTACGAATGCATTTTGCGCTACATACGCGCCGCGAAGCATGACGTACCTGAGAGTATCAAGCGGCTCGAATGCACACTAGGGTGGAGACGCGAATTTGGGATTTACACGTCCATCACCTCCACTCACGTCGAGCCCGAGGCGGTCACCGGCAAAATGTTCATTTTCGGGTATGATATCCGCGGCAGACCCGCGTTCTACATGTACCCCAGCAAGCAGAACACGGAAGAATCGCCCAGGCAGATTGAGTTTACCGTTTGGTGCCTCGAACGTGCCATCGATCTCATGGGACCCGGTGTCGAGTATGTTTCTCTGCCTTTCGTTACGCCCCCTGTTCTGTAGGGGAAAAGATACTCACTCATCCTCCCCTCAGAACGCTCGTACTTATGATCGATTACGCGGATAAAGCTAAAAGCCCGTCTTTCTCTACTTCTCGTCAAGTCCTCAACATTCTCCAGTCCCACTACCCAGAACGCCTCGGCGCAGCCCTCATCGACCACCTTCCCTGGCTCCTCAACGCCTTTTACAAACTCATCACGCCCTTCATCGACCCCGTCACCCGCGTCAAGATGGTATTCAACCCTTTCAAGGTTGATGATGGACTCTGGCGCTCCGCCGACGCTCGGGACAAGGCAAAGAAACAGGAGACAAAACCGGACGAGCCCGACGCGAAGATTTTTGAACCAGATCAACTCGTCCAGGAAGGTTGGCAGGGCTTGCAGAATTTCACGTACAATCACCAGGTGTTCTGGCCCGCGTTTATCTCCTTGTGCGAGACACGCAGGACAGAGATGACCCGCGTCTGGCGGGAGCTTGGCGGAACTATTGGGATCAAGGAATGGGATGTCAAGATAGGTGTTCGGGATGGCACACAGGTTTCGGAGGTTTCTCTAGAGGTTGATACAACGGGGGAGGCATTGTAGATGCTTGGAACAGGAAATACCCTTTTATTCTTATATCTACTAGATGTTAGACATGCTCTAGAGCAAATGTTCAACGTTCATCGATGCATCCTACACGCCACGCTGTCATGTGACTCTTCATACTGCAAATGTTTGATTGTCTTGCTACAGAGAAAATAACTACTGGAAACGAACGAGCGATATCGGCGAGTGAGAGCAAGCAAAGCAAATCCAGATCGGTCATCACAGGTCGTCAGAGGTCAGTAACTTTATGTGAATAATCTAGGACAAGGGAAAGAGAAATTTGAGCAGCCTCTGAACACTGGAGGGAGGGATTTATACCCGAGCCAAAAGAATGTGACGTGGAATGTCAGAAATAAAGAAATTATATTATGTACCGCGGCCCTACTATTTTCTCCCTCGATCTCATTGCAAAGCTCGTTATGATTCAGAGCTTTCTGGGATTGTTGGCACTGGCATTCCACCGAGACGTTCACCATGAACGCGGAACCGGTACAAACATGTGTACTCATTTTTGCCCCAGTTGTTCTTGATGACAAGTGCTACGACACCGAAGTCTACGCGGAGATCTTGAATTTCTTGACGAACGGGGAATGTCTGGATGTTCGATGGCGCGTTGACATCGTAGGTAAAAGACGCCAGACGAATGAAAGGTTGATTCGCGGGAAGTGTAGGAGGGTACGCGTCTTCATCAGGCTCGCTGGGTAAGGGGGAACCAGATTCTTCAGCGAGCCTTATTGTCTCTGCACGCTGAGAAGCTCTCTCGGCTCTGAATGCCATCACCTTGTCAAGATTCTCTTTCCCTTCCACAAGTCCCCAGACCTCCATATCACGAGGCGCAGTTCGTTGATCAAAAGCGACTTCTTTTGCGACGTGGTCGATGGTAATGTCGGAGATGTAAGCTGGGAATGAGAGAGCGACACCTAGCTGACCGTGATCTCCACTCATAGGCCAGCAAAGTCCACTGTGGACGTCTTGATGAAGTGCTGTGATGGGGGAACGACCAATCTCGCGCCCATGACCTGTCATCCAACTGAGCAGGGTTCCACGCAACGTGGTTGGATGCATCTCCAGCGTATGAGAAGTGAGGCTTGGTATAGGACGAGCGCCAGCAGAATGCAAGGCAAAATCAGCGCGGGAGATAATATCGCGTGTGCTGGTCCGAAGAACGGCGTTATCAACAAGGTGGGATATCAAGCCTGTGATGTCCGTGCCATCACTGGACTTAATGGTAAGACCAGTGCCAGTGCTAACAGCAGAGGAGAGCTTGGACCACCAAGCCGGTCCAGAGGGTGCCGAGCTTGATTCTTTGACGGCGTTTTTGGAGAGCTCAAGCGCTTCCTTGACGCCACCCTCCACGTTCCCCAGGCGCTCTTCCAATAACTTGAGCCCTTTGCGAGCTTCTTCGTCATGCTTTGGCGGAGGAGCTGGTGCAGATGTCACCCGTGGGACAGACTCGACTGTGCTGAGCTGTGCCTGAAGTGCGTCCAGTTGCCTCCTGAGGTCCGAGAGACCTTGGCTTGCTGAAGTCTGGAGATGGGTCTCTGTCTCTGAGATTCGTCTTGCCTCTTCCCTAACTCGCGCCTCGAGCGCATATATTCTGTTCACAACCTCTCCATGAGCGCGTGTTTCAAGATCTTGCTGCGATCGCGAGCGTTGGTAATCGAGTGAGAGGCCAGACAGAGCAGATTCGATGTTCTGCAATCGCACAACCAGTTCATCCAGGTTCGAGATGGGGGCTTCCGGGGCATAATATGGTCTGGAAGCGGCACGATATGGAAGGAGTTGAGCCAATGGCTCGTAGAACCGGAAACATGCAAGATATAGTGCCAGAGCGAGAACGAGGAGCGTTGTGAGAGGGCGAATATTGGAGGTTAAAAGGGCAATTGGTCTCTGGATGGCCACATTGACGGTAAAGCCAAGCATACGCCCCAGTTGTAAGGCGAAAAGGGATATGACTTCGAGTATGAATCGAAGGATGGCAAAAAAGCAGATTGCAATTTTGTTGACCAACGTACCAAGGAGTCCGCCTACAGAGAAACGGCGAGGTTGAGGATCAGAGGTGTGAATGACCCCATCCACCAAAGGAGGTTCGTCTAACTCATCGATTGATTCGAGGCCAGTTGACAGATCGGACACTTCAACGGACCCGCCATTCATGGAAGAGAATGTTTTCGACGGCGGAGGGACAGAAGTTCGGGTCGGCGGAATAGACATGCGGAGCACAGACTCCCGGCCAGCGGAAGCAGCATGTGCAGATGAACGCTGTTCACTGCCAACGCTCTGCCGATCATCTTCAGCCTCATCCGCTTCAGCCTCACCGCCTCGTGATCCTCTCTTTCTTCTCTTCCGTTTGTCGTAGCCAGCTACTGGGAGTGAAGTCAAGGTAGCAGGACCAAGATCCTTCCTCTTTATTTTCTTTCTACGTTTTTTTCCGTCATCGGATAACTGATCGTCCGACTCTTCCAGGTCGGATGTAGAAGGACGGTAGGCTTTGTTGTCCATAGAGATACGAGTCCGCCTGTTGGCAGACGGCTTCTTAGCACCTGCTTGTTCGTCGTCCTGTGTACGCTGTTGTTGCAACTCTCTGTATTCGCGCTCTAGCTCCTCATAGTCAAGGCTGGAGTCGCGACCATTAGTGGTGTTAGCCACGGACGCGTCTGCCGGTTCAGTCGAACGTTGTCGCAGATAGAAAGAGGTAGCCGTGTTGAGAGCACGTTTTGACATGTCGAGAACTTGTTCGAAGGGGCTTTTCCCGCGTGTGCCATTGTCGATAGATTGCAAGTTTTCCTCTGCTTCAGAGTCAGATACGTGTGTGAGACCGGAAGCCTGTTTCGAGAAGGGTTTCCGGGAGTTGGTTCGTTGTGCGAGACGATTGGGGGGAGGGGCCAGTCGACGCATGCTAGTGGAGTGAGTTTCCTTCTCATACTCGACTGAAGTGCTACGTGGGACGTTTAGGTTTGTTTGTGAGCCGGACACCCAGCTACCATTTGGGTCGTTAGGGACCATGTCGTATGATGTAGAGGCTGCCTGGTTGAAAGCTGCAGCAATGTTGACGGAGGTGTCCTTGACGGTCCACTTCTCTGGCTGGAGTGAATTGGAAGACTGGTCGCGCTTTAGACGTGCGTAACGGACGAGGGCGGTGTCGTCCTGGTTGTCTGTTGAATCCAGGTTTAGTGTGGAGTGTGATTGTGATTTTGGTGGAGATCGGGATGATGCAGTTGGCGCGCCGTAGGTGTAGGAAGTGGGGATTGCGTTGTTTGAGGACTGTTTATGCTGTAGCAACTGCCGAGGCTGAAAGTTGTGATGGCTGTTAGAGTGTGAGGGTGGTTTGCTGCTGAGAAATGTGTTATGATCGAGACGTCTGCCTTGACCGAGGGGTGTGCCCGCGAACGACATGTACTATTGCCACGCGAGCCGAACACGTTGATACACCGCGTGAAGTGACTCGACGTCGTGCGCACGTCGTTACTCGTCGTTTAACACGTTGACGGGAAAGGGCTCGTAAACTGAGTGGTCGGTTGACTAGTTGACTGTCAGTTCGTTTGCAGTGTGGCATAAAACGCGAACCGTTCCCTATCAACCTTGTTGTTCTCTGTTTGTACACCATCTCCACCCTCCACCCTCCACAGCAGAACAAAGGAAAAAAATACAACGAGCTGGTATAGAGTTGGTCATTGAGACACACCATGCTAAGATACACGATGCAGCACTATGTACACTATCAATCGCACCGGTCTATCGTCAATATGATCATCATCAAAGGAAGTAGTCTGGCACCCGCCGAGACACCAGGGGCTCTCCTGCTCGTGGCGCCGGATCAAATTGTAAGAAGGTGTACGATAACTTTTCGTCTATCTCCATAATCGCCGCTTGATTGCCACACCTATAGCAGTAGTTTGGAGCACTGAATATTGTCACCACGTTCCGGTCTTGTCCCCAGCTATATCCCTCCATAACCAGCTGATGGGCCCGAGCGACCAGTGTCAGCCCATTATTGTGATTAAACGCCTCTGAGATGTCTTGTCCGAACGTATACCCCGCACCACGAGGTGAAATACCCCAGCCACACCGATCATCGGGATCAGACCACAGCAAATCACACATCGGCCCCTCATGAGGCACCTCTTGAACACGATCGATTGAGCGAACGTGATCTAGAGTGTCAATAGAAGGCGAAAGACCGCCATGAAGACAGAATATCTGGTACACAATCAGTTATCCAGCCTTCACTATGTGCATCAAGCAAGAAACACACTCGCACGACATGAATCACTTACTTGGTTGTCAATCAACGCAGTCAAGGGGAGGAAATCGAACAAATCAGTGAAGAATCGCCACACGTTGGCGTTTCCGTATTTTCGTAGACATTCGTCGTAGAACCCGTATACTTGCGTGATTTGCCTTGACTCGTGATTTCCCCGCAATATCGTGACGCGATCCCGATACCGCAGTTTGAGCGCAACAAGAAGAGTTACAGTCTCCACAGAGTAGTAACCACGGTCTACGTAGTCGCCCATGAAAAGATAGTTTGTGTCTGGCGAGTTTCCTCCAATACGGAATAACTCCGAAAGATCATGCTGTGTGTTGGCCGAGCAGGAACATGGGCACGAGAAAGCAGAGATCAGTTGCAGATCATGCCCACGAGAAGATACGAACAAATTGACCGTGGATGTCACCACAGACAGTGACAGGGCATCTAACAGGTTGTACATTTGATTCCTCCACCAAGATCTCCCTTGTCTTGTCGCATAGTTTCTTTACGTCAGCCTCTGATAGCTGCTTGCACTGGCTCAGTTGTTCGATCCAGCCGTCGATTTCCAGTTCCATGTCGAGTGTCGAGATTTGCTTCTGTTCTGTTCTTTTCAACTTGGGTAGGACGAGGCCAATAAACCCTTGTTACAGTCACAGATAGTCACACTATAATCGTGTCACACTCGCCGCGAACGCGACACAAGTCGACGCCGACTCGACAACTACTGACTTGAGATCATGGCTGCTATGGCACAACCAGAGGCGGTATACGCAACTGACGAGTACGGGAGACCGTTCATCATCCTCAGGGAGCAGGGAAAGAAAACCAGGAGTCATGGTATTGACGCAATCAAGGTACCTCCATCCCTCATTCAACCAACGTATACCACTTATAAACATACACCATAAGTCTCACATCCTTGCCGCAAGAACTGTCGCGAACATCATCCGCACATCACTCGGTCCTCGAGGACTCGACAAAATTCTGATATCCCCAGACGGAGATATCACTGTCACAAATGATGGAGCAACTATCCTTGGTCAGATGGAGGTCGAGCATCAGATCGCGAAGCTCCTTGTTCAGCTCTCCAAAAGCCAGGACGACGAGATCGGTGACGGAACAACTGGTGTCGTCGTCCTCGCTGGTGCACTTCTCGAACAGAGTGAAGCACTACTCGACCGGGGCATACACCCAATCCGCATCGCAGATGGATTCGACAAGGCTTGTACGGTAGCTGTCGAACAGCTGGACTTCATTTCGGATCGCGTCGAGTTTTCCCCAGAAAACAAAGAAAACCTGATCAAAACCGCCATGACCAGTCTTGGCAGCAAAATCGTCTCGAAAGAGATCAGACAGTTTGCAGAGATCGCGGTTGATGCAGTACTGACCGTCGCGGATCTCGAACGTCGCGATGTACCTTTCGACCTCATCAAGGTGGACGGCAAAGTCGGCGGATCGTTGGCTGACACGACACTCATCAGAGGTGTCCTCATTGACAAGGATATGTCACACCCTCAGATGCCTTCATCTGTAAAGGACGCTCGTCTTGCTATCCTCACATGCCCGTTCGAGCCACCTCGCCCCAAGACGAAACACAAATTGGAGATCACATCCGTGGAGGAGTTTAAGAAGCTCCGGGAGTATGAGAGGGAGAAATTCGAGGACATGATCAAGATGGTGAAGGATACTGGTGCTAACCTGGTCATTTGCCAATGGGGTTTCGACGACGAGGCAAATCATTTGTTGATGCAAAATGAGTTACCTGCAGTGCGGTGGGTTGGCGGACCTGAGATCGAGCTTATCGCGATAGCTACGCAGGGCCGTATCGTACCCCGTTTTGAAGACCTTACTTCAGAAAAACTTGGTAAAGCGGGTATTGTACGCGAAATCACATTCGGAACTACACGCGATAAAATGCTTGTTATCGAGGAATGTGCTAACACTCGTGCGGTCACCATCTTCGTCCGTGGATCGAACAAGATGATCGTAGATGAGGCAAAGCGAGCGTTACATGACGCTATTTGCGCCGTTCGCAACCTAGTCGTAGATAACCGAGTAGTGTATGGTGGAGGTGCCGCTGATATCAGCTGTTCGGTTGCCGTCTCAAAGGCTGCTGACGAAATCCCTTCAATAGAACAATATGCCATGCGTTCCTTTGCAGCTGCTCTTGATGCCGTTCCACTTGCTCTCGCAGAAAACAGCGGTCTCTCTCCAATTGAGACGCTGGCTGAGGTCAAGAGTAGGCAGGTGACAGAGAGAAATCCTCGTTTGGGAATCGATTGTGCCGGACAAGGGGAGAATGATATGAAGAAACAGTTCGTGTACGATCCGCTGATCTCGAAAAGGCAGCAATACCTGCTTGCCACACAAGTATGTTCTCTCATTTCATTTGCTAGTCTTCGCTCAAACGTTGGTCATGACAGCTTGTGAGGGCGGTGCTTAAGATAGGTGAGTCTATTCTACATATCCGCCAACTTGATCTCACAATGATGTGACCTTACTCAGACGACGTTATCATTGCGAGTGAAGCGGACGAGTAAAGTACGAAACCTAAATGACCGGCAGTACACATTTACCAAACCATTCATGTAATCAAGCAATAGAATATGACAAGGGACGAATGCCGCTCGAGGCCACTCAGGTTGGGGCGAATATGACGAGAATCCCAACACTTTCCCACGTAACTCTCTCCGGCGCTTGTGACCATCCCGACTGAAGACTATGACTCCTAGGGAGCAAGATCAAACTCTAGAAAGTTAATTCATTACCCTTCTGTGTCATATCGTTCTTTCTCTCTTGCCTCTTTAATGATCTCCGTGACCATTTATAATACCAGGGGGTCGCGCTTCCTGCTTGTTATTCTTCGGTTGCGTGAGGTTACGGTGCATGACCGAAGGGAGGGGATTTGGGCCGTCGTTCCAAGTTGCCTAGAAGACTACTGATCCCCTCGTGAGTCAGACACGCGGAAACCAAGGCAAGGCAAGGCCTGTCCCCACAAAGACCGGGATTCATTGTTAGCCAATCTTTGCAGAACCCGCTCGGAGGTCCGACTCGGACGAGACCATTCCGCTAGGGACTCAACAAATATTATCACAAAGATTAAGTTGGTACGACTGCTTGGTTGTACTTGTACGATGTAAGCATTCCGACGGTCGGGCCGACTTGACGGCGTGGATACCATAGCGCATTTCCTGACTGAGAATTTGACCGCTTGGCCTAGTAGAACCCGAAAATACAACACGGTAACCGATAACTCGGAGGGAAGGGATTTCCGTATATGTAGAATTTGATTATCGTAGTTCAAGATATCATATAGCCACGTAACCATACTTAGCATGCTCAGGCTGAACCATCAAGATATGATCTTCACCTATCATTGCAGCATCCCACCCTTCCTCTGAAATATCAAGCTTAATAGTTGCAACGCGCCCGGGAAGGGTTGTTGTGACTTTCTCATCGAATCCTTGGTAGCGAGTGTCCAGTCTGGTGAAGGGTGCGAGGCGCTTCCACGGGATGGGAGATTCATTACCGGTTTTCACGCATTTCTTCGCCATATACGGGTTAAAATCGTATACGCGTACCTCTTGTCCGTTTTTCCATCGTAAACCTTGGATGAACTTCATGCCATACGTGTAACAAACCCAGGTCTCTGAGGGCTCCCTGGCAATCATGCGTGATCCGTTCGGACCCCACTCACTCCACAAAACGGAACGCCGCGTTACATCGCGCGAAAGCTCGACTTGAGAGAGGAGGGTGGAAAGAGGTACGAAAAGAACACTATTCTCATAGTGATGATCGTCGTCTGTGACGAAAACGCGAAGTGAAATCGTGAATATGAAGTCCTTTCTGGAGCCATAGAAAGGTACTGGAGGACCGGCAACCGCTTTCCAGGTCGGCGTCGGTTCTGACCGAACTAAGAAATACTCGGCGCAGCCTTTAAGGGAAGGGAGTCGCAATTCGCATATGTAGGGCATGATCTCCAAAGAGAAAACTGGATCGCCATGCACCGCGATGCTAAGCACTTGCAAGCACGGTTCCTTGTCTGATCTTAGGATTGCCGCTAGGATCAGGTCCTCGGACATGAAGGCAAACGAGTGGAACTCGGGCATGCAAATGAGGACTTCCTGTTGCGCAGTTTGCCAGTTCCAAACGAGGAAACTGTTGGAAACATCTAGGTTCAACTGAGAATAAAACAGGACCGCAATACGATGTCCGCAGATCTGTATTAAAAACGATATTTCTCCGTGCATGATTCCTGGTGCATGTGTTATTTGTGACGATGCAGCGCGAGGATGGGGTTCACCCGAGAGTGTCCGGAGATGAATGGTGTATGACTCATTGGGGGCAATACCGGTGGCTTCGAGCAAGATGACGAGATCTTGGGAATTGTCCAACGTGAAGTCCCGGATTCTGAAGTCGAACGGAACTGTCCATCGTTTTTCGGGGATTCCTTTTATTTTACAGGGCAACTGCACAAAAAAGATTTCATTTTGAGTGGTCGACTGTGCGAGGGTGCCACCCGAGTATTCCCAGCAATGCCCGTCGCGCATCGGGATGATCCCAGATGCCGTCCATTGCATATTGTTCCACGCGTGGTTGTAGTCCTTCAATGCGTGCAGTCGATCAAGCGTATCCAGAGTTGAGTCCTCGCCATCCTCTGCGAGAGAGGCAAAAAGTTCTATTTTGTAGACCAACTGTGTATTCCCCAAGACGATGGAGTGGAAGAGTTTGCAGACCTGTGAATTCGATGGACGAACTCCAAGATCAATTGGGGTACATATTTGAGCTTATAGTCCCACCTGCATGCATGTCAGTAGAGATAATGCATCAAGGTAACTGAAGGTTAAGCTGGTTAATTCATCCGGCAGAGGGAGAGTCATACTAGTTGGAGACTTGGTCAGTATCATACTGCTACCGGCACTGACTGAGACCATCATCAGTATTGGCTATGCATCACGTGAGGTCACTGCAGGGTCGAGGTCGTTGTCAACGACGCACAAGTGTACTCATCTGAGTCAATGCGAGACTGCAGTTCAGGTGAGCAAGAACCGTCACTTTGTACCTATTTTCATTATGGTCACCATCGAGGACGTCTCAATCCCTAGATTGTGGTCTACATTGACGCTGCATATTAATATGGCCTCAGCTACACCCACAATGGGCGTTGATGAAAGTGCGCAAGCACAGACAAGAAAGTTTCCATCTTCTGGGTCAACTTCACCTCGAACCGGTGGCCCTTGGAAACACTTGCTGATCGTTGTAACTGCTTCGTTCGCTGCTCTCCTCGCACACTCTTTCGCGAAAGCCTTTGTTTTTGACAGCGATTTCTCTGGCGCACCTTTAGAGAAATTCCTTTCGAACGGCACCCACGAGTTTCAGCGGACCGTTGTATTGGTCTCTCTCGATGGATTCAGGTGTGTCACTTCTCCTTGAATTGTCTTCAGAGTGTTTGTGTTTGGTTCACAATGTCCTCCAGATCAGACTACTTGGATAGAGGACTGACACCATATCTTGTCAACATTAGCAGATCTGGAATCCGTGCTCAGTATATGGAACCCATTTTCCCGGTAAGTCATTATTTTCCTATGTGAGATTCGCGCTACATCACCTCGCGGGTGCTTGAAGTCAAGATAACCTCCGGGACAATGTTCATTCTTCTGCAATCAGTTCCATATTTGAGCAATTTTGAGCCATCGTCATACTGTTATATTTGTACTTTGTGCGAGAACTACTGGGGAGCTACTTTTTCGTATCTGAAAACCTAAGGAATATTACTTCCAGTGGAGCTGACTAACTTCTCGAACGTACTCAGACCCTGACATTTCCCAACCACTGGTCACTCATGTATGCTCAGTTTTGGTTATCACGCAGGTCTCGATATTGATGTGTTGATTTCCTTGTTTCTTTCGCTTCCTCCATACTGGATGATCTGCCACACCATCACTTGTCATATTAGGACCGGTTTGTACGCGGAATCTCATGGAATCATTGCGAATGTAAGCACCAGATTTGCATAATCCATGCTCGTGTTCTTTGTATCTCGGACCCTGCAATCCTTCTCACTCTTGCACCTAACTTGCTTACTGGGCAAATAATCTCTCGTTTTAGGACTTTTACGATGCTCAATCTCATTCCAGTTTCATCTTTAATCGTCCTGGCACGGAGAAATCACATTGGTGGCTCGGGGAACCGGTGCGTTCTTGTCTATCTGAGTTAGCTGGGGTACATACTCGAACCTGAGCTTTGCCTTGGTATAGATGTGGGAAACTGTTGAAAGAGCTGGGTTCCGATCTGCGAACGTCATGTGGTGAGTTATTCGCTGTACAATTCGATTTCCCTTGACACTATTTGTTTGATATCCTAGGCCCGGTCCGCAGATGACAACCTCCGGTATCACGCCGAGCTATCATGTCCCGTTCAAGGTTTGTACGGTGTTCTGGTAAGGTTCTTTCTGTCTCATACCGGTGTCTCCAGCTATCATATCCATTTGAGGAAAAAATTGCCCAAGTGCTTAAATGGATAGATCTGCCCCTAGGACAACGCCCTCGCTTGATCATGGGTGGGTGGTAGTTGCATTCCTCCATATTACTCTCCTTCGATGCTGTCTCGTTGATTGAATTAGTATACGAACCAATGCTTGATCAAGCTGGTCATGCTGGTGGACCTGAGTCGGCCCTCGTTGATAAAACGCTGCCGATCATATCAGAATTTGCTCATACCCTCGTGCAGGGCCTTCATGAAGAGCGTAACTTGTCGCACATCGTAGATGTATTATTCGTGAGCGATCACGGGATGGAGGACACCAGTTCTTGGGAAATGGTATATGTGGATGACATTTTATGCAGCGAAGATGATGCAAAGGATAAAGGTTGGCCGAGGTGCGCAGGCATTGAGCACGTCGATGGTTGGCCATCGATGGGTCTATGGTTTGAGTCTGATGCAAGTGCCACTGAAGCATTGTCTCGTCTAATTCTCGCATCTGACTTGAAACAATTTGACGTCTATACCTCCTATACGTATGTCCATGGTGATAACTTCCCGGTCACTGTGCCATGCATGCCAGAACGCTATCACTATTCTGCTAGTCAGCGCCTCGCGCCTATATGGATCATCCCACGGGTCGGTTACGCACTTACAGACCGTATTGAAAATGGGACCCTCATGTCAACTGGGAATCATGGTTACGACAATCACGAAACGACTATGCACGCAATCTTCCTTGCCCAAGGACCATTCGCTAATAGCGCACAAAAACGACTCCAGGAGGATTACAAAGATATCCAAGAATACATCATACCTTCATTTCAGAATATCGAACTTTATAATCTGGTCGTTCGGCTACTTGGTATCGAAGAATGGGCACCGGATACAAACGGAACGGGAGGACTTTGGGACAAATGGACCGCAAGTTTATGATATTGACATTCGTAGATTTTCAGGGAATAGTTGCATGCATAAACATGATTCTGTGTCCCGTGCGACTTCCCGCATCAATATAAGCCCGAAGGTGCGTACTGGTACTGCCCAACGAACTTCAGAAGATGCCAACTCGAGCGCATCAGACATCTACTTTGATCAGCAATTAATCAGTATAGCTTGTACACGCCAACACAGGAAGACGCGCCACCCGTGATATATTATGCAAAATGTTGATAACTTTGAAATAACTTCTGATCACAAGCCCACTTCGCTTATCGTCTTGGAGCAGGAACACTGCCTGCGAAGCTATGTTGAACAACCATCTGATGGCACCCAGTCAGCTCCTTATTTGCGGTTGCTGGAGGTCCATACGGAGTTGAGCTACCGTAAGCGGGTATGAGAATCTGTATAAAAGCTCCCAATCGATCTTATCCCTCTTCTTCAGCCGACTTTTGTTCATTCGTGCTCAATTCAGGTGCAGGCCGGTGAGTCTATACTCTAGTATGTCGTTTATCATTCACCGATGACATTCCATCCGCCTAATTCTCTTTTTGATCCACTCTTTCAAACCGATTTTTGTACCCGTTTTTAACGACAATTATCTCCGTATCCACATTCATCATGAGGTTCAGTGCTGTTTTGTACCTTGCCTTAGCTGCCATCCCTGTCATCTCGGCTCCTCTGCAGACGAGTTCAGTTGCTCCTGTTCCAACCGGTACCATGAGCGCATACAACGCAACTGCAACTGTGCACCCCAACACTCCTGCGACCAATGGTACAATGGTCAACACCACAGCGATTGCTATGGAACTCAACGCAGCGCTCGCACAGCTCGTCAACTATGTTATCACACCCTTAATTAATACTGTCCACTGATCGCCGATCTTACACACCTTGTAACGCCATCAACGCTCTCGAGGGTACGAATGGTACTCAACAGAACACGACCAAGGTTGCCAGAAGAGCTGTGGTGGCAGCGCTCTCTGACAGTTTAGATGGCTCGAACGATGACCATCTCTCGCTGCGTAGCCAGCTTTGGAGCACGTTTGCGGATATTCTCAGAGCACAGAGGCAGAGGAATCAACCATGCTGAATCACATGATTCAGTTCGGCAAAAAAAATAACTTCCCAAGCACATTGCATGTTGGGTTGTTGAAGACAAGATAACAGAATGTCGAGAAGATTTGGAGGAACGGGTTCGTTCGATGAAGAGATTGGATCGATGTGTGTACACGTGATGGTATAGTGGTACCTGTCAGGCTGTACGATCCACATGTGTATGCTCGCCCAAGCAAGTGAGAATGCGAACAACTGTGTCTACTTTTTTTTGGCTTTCTATCAGGTTATCTCACTCCGATGTGTCCATTATTATGCGTATCGCCTTGCGTTAAGTAGCCAGTTGCCCATGAAGAAGTACCTCCTGATGCACAGGTTGGCTTTGGCTCCAGTCAAGACTGAGCAACACACGCTGGAAGTTCAATGGGTAGCATACAGTCAGACAGATATTAGTATTGGAATTATTACTGTACTGTAAAGTGCCCTCGAGCAAGCAACTTGCATGTGTATGCATCTCGTCCGAAAATCCCAGGTATTGAAATTTCAAGCCACCAGTGATGATAATATTCAGTCCAAAATTTGTTATCAGAGAATGTCGACACCAAATCAGATTTCGGGAATACAGCTAATGTCTGCAAAGCAATATGTATCATTAGAGAAGATGTACGTATAGATCATAATGCATGGTAGCTTCGTGAATCCGGGGGAACGGAAATGCGAGTGCGAAAATGGGCGTGGGGACAGAGAGAGAGTGCAAGGGGATCGCATCGGTTCTGTGTGAGAGCTGTTTAAATGCTAATACGCAAGTAACACATATAGAACAAATGATGGGCGTGAGTCAACGAAGGATATGTGAGAGCACAGTACTGAACAACGACCGTACAACAGTTTAGTGTACAATGACGGCAACCCAAGATCCCACTGCTTCGTGGTTATCGCTAGTGTTCGATGTCATGTTGGACGCGATATTGCATGCCTCGACCGTGGGTCAAAAGCTGCAGGGTGATGCAAGTCTAGGTAAACTGGTGATGCAGGAGGCTGGATGTATCGTATCGTGCCTGACCGGGCACGGGCGAGTCCACCTGGTGAGCAGTGGAAAATCACGGAGACGAAACATAGGGGCGTGTATGGCATAAGGCTATGAACCTTGTGGAGTAGGCTGTTGTATGAGCACTCCTCTGGATTGACCCTGGATGTCCTGGGTAGAAATAGCATGAGCACTTGCCCAAGTCAAGGCGACGACATTGGTCAGTTACACGGGGACGGAGTCCACCCACTTACCATTCGTTGTTTCTTTATGGGACGAGGCCTCACATTGCCTGCGCCTGCACGAGCACCAACCACGCCGATGGGCGTATTTGAGGAGAGTGAAGTAGGTGTCGGTGGTTGTACTACACCATCCTCGAGTTCACGTTTTTGGCCCCTACTAGGCAAAGGGGTACTGGTCCGCTGAGGTGGTGCACTTGTTGGCACAGCCGACCGAGGGGTAGCACTCGTTGGTGTTGGTGTCTTGCCAGACTGAACCGATGTTGAGGGAGGGATAGTCACTGGAGCGACCCGTGGCTTCGCCTGCGACATCTGGGACACGCCAGGAGGTTGTTGAGCGGAAGGGATTGTTGAATGTGGAGGAGCAGGTTGTGATTGTGGCAGGGCGCCTGGTGTGCTAGGTAGTGGACCTGGGGTAAGGCCCTGTGCTTGAGCACGAGCCAACTTTTTCTGTTCCTTCTGTGAAGATTGAAAGATAGATAAGACACGTGGTGGGATGAGAAAATGCAGGACCCACCCGCTTTTTACGATCTTCCCTAGCTTGGGCGGATTCGAGGACGAGTGTACCGGCGTTCCACCCTTTCAATCCCTCTGCAGTGACAGTGAAAGCCTCCTTCTGTGTTCTGGTATCGAACTCAACGATCGGTATGCGTTGTTTGGGTGGGACCTGCATCATCGTTGTCAAGTAGTCGTCTTTCTTCATTGAATGCTTTCCGGGAAGACTTTTAATAAGGTGGCGGTATGAATTCTTCTTTTTCTTCTCATCCATGTAGGGTGGGAGTGGGAGGTTGGTCTGAGCAGTTGGAGGTGGTGTAGTGGCAAAAACCTCTGAAGGGGCGCGGACATGTTTATCGTATGCAGGATGCAAGCGAAAGCGGGCAAGGAGGTCCTGAGTGCTAGCAAGGAATGTTTGCGGTTGGGAATATGCTATTCGGGACGATAATGAGTACGAGTTTAAACTGAGTAAGCTATCCACATACCCGGTGAAGGAGGTAGAAATATAGACGGTGCATCCTGTGGAATTGAAGAAGGACCGGCGACTGCGTTGACCTGCTCGTACTGAGGATCCACGCCATCCATGGCGACGAGCGGGTGAGAATGGGGTGACGAAATCAGCGCGGGACTATGAGAGTGGAAGAGAGTTCAATCCACGGAGAGTGTTGCCTAACGCTTGAGGTGGCGTGCGCAGTGGTATGGTCGTTATCGTCGACGATGAGCTCGACGCGTTCGTCGCCGTCGCCGTCAATGAGGGACAAGGGGATTCCGTGTCTGACAGAGTTGGATTAACACGGCGATGTCGGCAACGATGACTAAGCAACACGTGCCGTGATGGACCTAATGATTTGAATCCAATTTACAAGTTGTCTGCAAGTTGATCATAGGATCGGAGAATGTTTGCGGTTTGCTGGCAGGATGGCTTTCATGCCTTCATGGCAACGGGTGTATCCATTTCACCCAACTGGCACGATAGATTGGGATGATTTTTTCCTGGGACCACTGCCAGAGTATAAAATTATTAGTAGGTATTCGAACAGGTATAGTCAGTAGAGGGTGTCCATGAATGCTTGGTGTTCTGCCATCCAAGTCGACCTCTGAAAATCAGCGTTAACATTCAAATGTTCAACGTTCTGTTACTGATGTATTATCAGGGGGGGGAACTGGATTGGGAACTCCGGGAAACGCCGGCATTGTCTCCGGCTAGTAGTGACCTTCTAACCTGAATACTCACTCCAACACGAATCCAGCCTCAAGACCTCCCACAAACTCTATAAGCTTAGGTCAGGGGTTCGCGCACTCTTCCTACTCGGATGGACTTCGCAAAGTGGATCAGATCATGTTTTCGAGGCGACGGTGGTACGGATGCAGTCGGACAACGGTCTAATCAACCCGAGTTCACCTTGCAAGCAGTAGCTATCGGACTCCTCATAGGTTGCTTGCTGTGCTTCACCAATCTCTATTTTGGGCTTCAAACGGGATGGATAAGCATGATGTCGTTACAGTCCGCCCTCATTGGGTTCTTAATCTCCAAGATGCTCCCTACTCCCCTGTCCCCTCAAGAGATCATTGTGGTACAGACCACTGCTGTCGCCACAGGTACTATGCCACTCGCAGCAGGGTTTGTTGGTATTCTTCCTGCATTGGGACTGCTCGATGAAGACATGGACGGAAGCCCACCAATCTATCTCACTTGGCTCTCAGCAGTTGCTTGGTCATGTTCAATCGCGTTTTTCGGCGTATTCCTATCGCCTCCAATTCGGAAACAAGTGATTATCGAAGAGCAACTTGCGTTTCCTTCTGGGACCGCTACTGCACAACTAATTTCGGTTCTCCATCGACTTCCGCCTCCGGACACATCATTACGTCGCCGTTGCGGGTACAGAGCACTTGACACGGAAGATGGGGACAACCATACTACCTTCAATGAAGAAGCCAATACAACCAACGAAGGAACCGCCGACGAAGAAGAGGAACGTGAAGTCGTTCAGCAAGAAGGCTGGCTGGATCTCATCTATAGTTTTTCAGCTTCTGCTGCTATGACTCTTGCCGCATACTTCTTTCCTATCGTTTTTTCTATACCCCTACTCGGGAAATATCTTGCCCGTGAATGGCTATGGTCATTTACCCCTAGTTTATCATACGTTGGCCAAGGTACGCAACATTCTAGGACACAAAGTGGTTCAAACCCCTAACTCTCCCTTTCATAGGTATCATCATGGGTTTCCCTACGACCCTGAGCATGAACTTGGTATGCATCTACATTACCTGAGATCCATCCGAATATAATAAACCTGATCTACTGTTCAGGGGATGCTTGTGGGATGGGGAGTACTGTCGCCACTTGCCAAGTACTCCGGCTGGGCACCGGGACCCGTTGGCGACATGTCCACTGGTGCACGGGGATGGATCCTCTGGGTCTCGCTCGCAATCATGTGTGCAGATTCGTTTGTTTCGCTTCTTCCTATCATCCAGTCGTCCATCATGAAGCTTCTGTGGTCGGCTCCGAAGGCTGGTGATACCACTGAAGATGATCACGAGGTTGAAACTCCAGACAGACTCGTACCAGCTCGTTGGGTTTTGATTGGCTTGGCGGTCAGTGTGATAGCAGGAACACTGTTGGTTTGGATGGTCTTTGGGGATGAGGGAATTAAACCCTGGGCAACACTAGTTGGATTTGGCATGGGTGGTTTATTGAGTATCCTAGGGTAGGTGCACCTATCCTCTCCTCTGTTACTGCATCTGCTGAACATCCGTCAGCGTTCGTGCATTGGGGGAGACCGACTTGAACCCTGTCAGCGGACTGGGTAAAGTCTCACAGCTCCTGTTTGCATGGATACAGCCTGGAAATGTGGTTGCCAACATAATCGCGGGTGGAGTGGCTGAAGCAGGCGCACAGCAAGCCGGAGATCTTATGCAAGATCTTAAGACTGGCCATTTGATTCATGCTTCCCCAAGGGCTCAGTTCTATGGTCAACTGATTGGTTCTTCTTTGTCAATTGCTGTATCTGCTACAGCATATACCCTTTATCAGAAAGCCTATACGATACCTGGCCCATCTTTCCCGGCCCCGACAGCATACGTATGGCTTGGACTTGCACGGTTACTTCGCAATGGACAGCTACCGGAAAATAGCAGCACATTCATGTTGATCTTTGCCCTGCTATTCTCTGTGATTGCAGGCATCAAAATCATGGCTATTCGGCACGGCCAACCCTATGCCAAATGGATCCCTTCAGGAGTCGCGTTCGCAATCGGCTTCCTGAACACGCCTTCATTCTCTTTGGCGCGTCTCGTTGGAGGATTGGTTGAGTCTTGGTACCACCGGCGGGTTGCTAAAACTGGTGGAGCAGACATTCGTCTCATTGTTATTGCTAGTGGTTTCGTGCTGGGTGAGGGGGTGATCAGTGTCGTTTCGCTCATTCTAAAAACGTGGGGAGTTGGTGTTATCAGCTGTTGGGGTTGTAGTGGTGGAATTTGCGCGGGATGTCCTGTCTGAGGCGGCGACTTGCTACACTGAATAATGATCCTGCTCAATAAATTGTGAAATGGCATGAGGCGTGAGGGAAGGTTGGTCACTCAATGTTGTACTATCCGAGAACGGTAACTTGGACGACGTGGAACTTGCACAACGAACTTTTAAGTATCCAACTTGTGTTCGCCATCATTCACCGTCTCGCTGCTTACACCGTACCACAACCTCGGGACTGGGAGTTGTAGAATATGTCTCGAGTAGCCCTCGAGAGCATTCCTTCGCTCAATTTCTACAAGGACTCGCTTACCGCGTCTAGAAGGACCGCCCCGATCTCCCAGCTGGTATGCATCGGTAAACCTTGTACCTCATACCAGCCTGAGGTTGTGCGTTGTAGGAATATAGGCGGTTCAGGTGTCAATGTCGACTGGAAGGTAAGTCATGGTTCCAACAAGCTCTAACCCTTCGTATATGAACTCAAGTGATTACGCATGACAGTGTGAGGCAGATTTACCTTCCTCTCTGCGGTTCGGTAGGGTAGAGGTCTCGTGTGAGGGGTGGAATGGACCAGGCGATCCATACGTGATGAAAGGCTCCTGTTCTCTCGAATACCGCCTCGTACAACTCCCCCATACTCTCAGAGAAGACTCTTCCTGGCCTTTCTTCAGCAGATTAAATTTCTTCCGCGGTATGCTCCCAAACTTCACGTTTTATCCTACTTCAACATCGAGCTGATCGTATGACTGGTAGATATGGATGCGTCTGGTATCCTATTCATGCTTGTATGGCTTGCCGTCCTAGCCGTTTTTATGTACAACATGATCTATTCCTGTCTGCGCCGCAACTACCCCCCGACGGGAAATACCCATCGCGTTCCTCCCCCTACCTATCCCGGTGGTCCAGGTCTGGGTGGGGCTGGCCGTCCTGGTTCATGGGGTCATTTCTCGAATGATTTCCAGAATCCACCTCCGCCGTATACGAAAGATCCGCCTTCTGAGGGATGGCGTCCCGGATTCTGGACAGGCGCAGCGCTCGGCGCGTTAGGTGGCGGTTTGCTCAACCGAAGTCGGACACAACCGTACGACTGGGAGCTGCGGCGTAGTCCTCGTTTCCAGAGCCAGAGCGCGAGGCGAACGGCGAGTTTCTGTGACGACAGTGACAGGGGAGAAGGGCCATCTAGTATGGGGTCCATGAGGAGTAGCACAGGGTTTGGTGGATCCAGATCACGATGAGGGTGTATGCAACAAATTCCTGTATTTCACTATGGTTATATCTTGGATTATACTTATCCTGCATGGTTAGCACTTCAATCTCGACGGACAGGGGAAGCGAAACACCTCTCCGTCTTAGTGAGCAGAAATGTTATTGTCTAGAATCCCCGAACGCAAATATAAGAAGCAAATTAGAAAATATCGATACGAATATGGTAGTATCATCAAGACCTTCCTCTATACCACAACAACTAAACAACCGAGAGTGAACGCTCATATATACTTTACACATTTCCAGATGTACCAGCATCGGACCTCGTCCTCGAGCCACTTGGGTCATCTCTTGTAGCGCCAAAGGTAACGCCTGCGGAGCCCCCTCGAAGATCCTTGCTCACCCTCGAACGGCCTCTAGATTCTTCGTATTTACGCCTCGAGGATTTCGCTGTCGTCTTCACCTTCGGGTTGCTCTTCGGCACGGACAAACTTATGTCCGGGCGAATGAAGAATGTGAGGAAAATAGATACGATGATAAGACATGCGGCCATTGCGAATATAGCTTTCGGAAACGAAGCGACGGTGTTGCTATATATTACAGCAAACACTAGAGGCTATATTTGGAGTTGATTAGGGTGTGTGCACTCTTCAAAGTTAAATCACGAAACCCACCCCAAGGATGGTTTGACCAATTGCCTGAAGGACAGCGAGCGCACCGAAGAGTTTGCCTGATTCGGGTGCGGCGTCTTCTTGTTCATGTACGCGTCTTGAGTCATCTCGTAACCGTGCGGCCTCCTCATTCTCTGCAAGCTTGCGCCCTTGCATTGTGCACAAAGCCAGACTTTGAACGGCAGGCATGACCCCAGCACCAGCAGATGCCATTGAAGTAGCACCAACGAACATGAACTGCGACCACCATGTAGCGACGGGATCCGCTGATGGAAGCGGTGAAAGAACGACGAGTGTTTGAGAACAGAAGTCGACAAACATTGAACACCGTACGACCAGGATGTCGAAACGGATCTCAGCGAAAAGTTGGGATTTCGTCGGTTTGGGCTTGCCCTTGTGTCCAATGGTATTAGCCTGTCCTGAAACAGCGGAGGACACTGCGGCTCGAACAGGTTTGAAAGTAGACAAAAGTAATGGCAGTAGGAAGAGAAGATGAAACGCTCGAATAGCACCCATAAATGAGATATAGTAACTGAGCTGTTCCGCGGCCCAGTCGTAAACATGCTCCGCATAAAGGTACTTGATTTGGAAGAGGCCCGAAGCGAGCATGTGGATGAAGAAAGACAGGGCAAGGAACGTTAAACTCCAGTCCTTGCGCGTACGCGACTGAATAGCACCTTGTCCCGGAGCGCGAGCCGCAGGGACATCGGATGGCAAGAACTCGCGAAGAGGAGAAATGAAACTCTTGATGACGCGCATGACGCCGCGCCCCTTGTTTACTTTCCGAGTGTCGATTTCATGACCTTCGATCGCGCGATTCTTGCCTTTCCTGTTAGTGGCCCGGCGGGATGCAGGAAGAGACTCCGGGAACACAAAAAGAACAAGCAGAAGGTTGATAAAAGAACAACAGATAGCGACCCAAAAGACTGAGTTGACACTTTGTAATGGGTGGTCAGCTGGCCCAACAATCAGTATATACACAATCACTGGCGGTGAGGAAACGGAGACACACGTTGCCCAACTCTCAGAAATGCCAATGGATGCTTGATCAACCATGCACCTATCACTGGACCGAGGGCCAAGCCGACAAATAGCACACCAGTAAATCGTGCAAAGATAGTTGCACGGGAGCCAGGTGATGTGCAATCAGCAATGTACGCAGTATTCGCGCCCGTGAGAGATGACCATCCCCCTAATGATCCCTCGATTATGGGAGCCAATATCAAAAGCTTATGCGAGTGTGTAGCGAGTGGGTTATTGGGCGTAGACACAAGGATGAACATGAGGTCCCTGATCAGATGCCCACAGTTCTACCCACTACTTTCGAAGAAAGATGATGCAGACTCACGTGAGGAAAAGACCAAACGTGGATATTGCAAGAACGCGAGTACGACCATGGCGTTCCCCAAACTTACCCCACCAGCCTGTAGTAAGGGCTGATAGCGCGCCCATTGTGCTTGTCATGATGGTCTGAAGTTGTGCGGCGCTGGCTTGCACAGCAGGGTCTGAAACACACTTCTTCCCAGGAATAACGCGAGGGTCGTCGCCCTCTTCGACGCCGTCGCCGTCGGATTCTTCAAGTAAATGAGACGAAGCGGAGGGCAGATAAACGGAGACGGGGCTTGAACTGACAAATTCCTTTTGACGAAGGGCTGCAGCGTGGGTGTCTGGGATGTTGGAGATGAGAGAGGTATGGTTGTCGCGCTCGTGAAGCTGTCTACAAGAGAGCTCTGTGAACACCTCTACACGAGGCGCCAGCGTCATTCCGCGTTGGAGCATCCGAACGGTTTCAGATTACGGCGAATTTCACATAAAGGCACGCACTCACTGTAAGAGAGGCAGTTAGGGCGAATGGCACTAGCCTGGGCACAGGTCAATGGATAGTCTTGTCCATGAACAGAGAAGGATACCATAATGGACGTGCACGATAGAAAGGCTTCTTGGGTTTCGGAACACCAACGAGAGGATCCCGCTCTGTGGGTAAGATGGGCTCGGAGGAGGGATCAGGGAGATCCACAGGTGGCCGAGAACGAGAAGGTGAGAACGCAGTGTTCTCTGTTGAAATGATGGGGTCAGTGATGATTCTGTCCAGAGACATCGCCGTCAAAGATTTGAATGGGACGGAACTAGAAGTTGACCCCACAACGGAACGTGATTTTATAGAGTGGGAACATGCGATAGACACGACTCGCGAAACCCGCACAGGTAATTTGAGACTTACCAAGATTGTGCCACTGTGCCACACGTTCACGGCGTGTATCATCACAGCCGTGTCGCTGGGCGCTATAGTAAGCGGGACCTGAGCGATGAACTCCTAGAATAAACGAGCCTGGTGAAACACAACTATAGCCGTACTGTAAATCACCATGGACTGCGATGTCTTCGCTACAGCCTGAACAGTCGCGATTGACCAAGCGGGAGTTGACGGACGCTTGGGGAACTCGGAGCTCAAGTGGCGACGCATACATTTCGCCCCCACCTAACTACTTGCCCGCCTGGACGGCGTCGCCGATGTCGAACGAGAGGTCGTAAGACGACCGTTCGTATTATAACACAGTTCGGTCGGACAAATCCAACACAACTTCGCGAGTACTCGCACCTGCATCTATCACTCAGTTACCTCGCCTCGAGTCCCAGAGTGTGATGATACCGCGGTTCGTGACTGCTTAGTCATCTCAGTAGAAGATAAGATATTATGAAAGTCGAGTCAACGAACAGACGCCGATTTGGGCGAGTCAGACTGGTTTAAATCGATCAAGGATCAATTCTCGAACTTGACACAAGACCATCACTTACTCCGGAACTTATTTGAGCTTCAAATTCGCAGGAGTCCATCATGACTCAGACAGTCAGACAGGAAGCTCTCAGAGTAATCCCTGATCCTGGGCAGTCAGCGATATTGCCGAAGGAAGGAGAAACAAACATTTTGATTACATCCGCTTTGCCATACTGCAACAACGTACCCCATCTAGGATTGTGTATTCGACCCATCGTGCGATCACTCCCGTTTTATATTTCTGGCAGGAAATATTATCGGAAGTGTTCTCAGCGCTGACGTATATAGTCGCTGAGTCGCTCACTTATGATGCTATAATTTCGTCAGTTTGACAAGTACTACTACTCTAGCTATAGTCGTATGTACTCATCACATCGGGTCAATCACTGTTTGACAGCTAGATCGCAGGCACTCGCAATCGCAGGACTCTCTATATCTGTGGCACAGACGAGTACGGGACAGCGACAGAGACTGCAGCATTGAAGGAAGGCATCACACCTAGGGAACTGTGTGATAAATATCATGCCCTACACAAAGAGACATACGAGTGGTTTGACATTGGATAAGCCATATTCTGTATTGTTGTGTCACATCGTTGACCCAGAGACAGATTTGACCTCTTTGGACGCACTTCCACACCTTACCATACAGAATATTGTCATTGTGTTTTGCACTGCTTCTCGGCTGACCCACCCATCACAGAAATCTGCCAGTCAATATACCGCAATCTCGGGGAGCACGACTATCTCGAAAAGCAGGTGAAAGATCAGACCTACTGCGAAGGCTGTGAAAGGTGTGTGTGCCTGTCTCTTACGTTATTATCCTACATTGACCGAGTGAAAGGTTCTTAGCTGATCGCTATGTTGAGGGCATCTGCCCTCACTGCAGCTTCCCTGTAAGTGGGATTCTTAATTGTAGCTCAGATCAACATAACAATCAATTTTTAGGACGCGCGAGGAGACCAATGTGATGGTTGCGCTCGCACTCTCGATGCCATAGATCTTCTTGAACCCCGATGTCTTGTCAATAAAGGTCACAAAGTCGTTCCCCGCTCTTCCTCTCACATGTATTTCAGCCTCGACAAAACGCAACCTCAGTTAGAAGAGTGGATCAAGACGTCTTACAAGAACGGCAAATGGTCGCCTAACGCAACAATTAATACCGATGGCGAAATCGTCGATGCACGCATGAAGTCTGGTTTGCGTCCGACCCCTGTTACCCGTGACTTGACCTGGGGTGTGCCAATTCCAGCTCTTGGTAGAGAGAATGACAAAGAAATGCAAGGCAAAGTACTCTGTACGTCCTAATTTTGCGATGTCGACGAATTAGTGTGTATTAACCATTCCTACAGACGTATGGGTCAGTACATTCAGCATATAGTTGGAGATGAACTTGAAGATTCCCCCATCGAACAGTTTGACGCTGTGATAGGTTACCCAAGTATAACTGCCAATTATACCCCTGAATGGCAACAGTGGTGGCTTAACCCGGATCATGTCAAGTTATACCAGTTCATGGGCAAAGACAACGTTTACTTCCACACTATCTATTTCCCTGCCATGCTTCTCGCTGACGGGAGGAAGTGGACCATGCTTCACCATGTGTCGACAACGGAGTACCTCAACTACGAGGGAGGGAAGTTCTCCAAGAGCAAGGGTCGTGGTGTATTCGGTCCTGCGGCCAAAGAGACTGGCATACCACCATCAGTATGGCGGTATTATCTCCTCGCTACCCGTCCGGAAACTGCGGATGCGATGTTCTCCTGGGCGGACTGCGTAAGTCATCGATTCATCATCTGGGTTCAGCTAAATGTTTTTGCTCCTCTAGATTGCGGCCAATAACAACGTCCTGTTGAAAAACTGAGTCATTTTCTCGTAATAAATGGTCTGGTCTCTGATGCATTTCAACTTTGGAAACTTTGTGAACCGGGCCCTAAAATTCGTATCGTCTCAGTATGACAGTGTCATTCCCGAGAGTGGCGACGCTCCAGGACCCCTGTCCCCCAACGATTCCCTCGATGCTGATTTCATCTCTGACATTAACAACCTCCTTAAAGAATACATAGACGCGATGGAAAGTGTAAAGCTCCGTCTTGGACTGCAGACCGTCATGCTCATCTCTAATCGTGGAAATGGATATCTTCAAGCTTCTGGACTTAACAAGGCGTTGATGATAGAGAACCCCCAACGTTGTGCGCAAGTCGTGTCGCGGGCGGTGAATTTGATCTACGTCCTGTCGGTTCTGGTCTATCCGTTCATGCCAGCGACTTCGGAGGCGTTGTTGGAGCAGCTCGGTGCTCCTGCAAGAGCCGTCCCCGAGGTTCTTTCAACGGATATCTTGGCGGGACATCGGATTGGGAAGCCCGAGCACCTGTTCAAAAATATCGACGAGAAGATGGAGGAACTGTGGAAGGTCAAGTTCGGTGGAAATGATGGACCGAAGGAGGAGGCAGCTCCCGTTTCGAAACGCAAGGCCAAGAAAGCTACAAACCCCAATGGGAAAGCAGAAACCACAGCTGAAGGACCTAAATCCATAGAAGCAATCGTCCTAGAAACCAGAATTCTTGAACAGGGTAATCACGTTCGAGGGCTGAAGGAACAGAAAGCAGACAAGTCTGTCATTGATGTTGCAGTTGCGGAGTTGAAGAAGTTGAAATCAGAGTTGGTCGCCTTGGAGGATGTCTAAGGGATTGTGTTGGTCGTCCCAAAATGTGAAAACGTGATCACGGCCCAGTAGTTACTATGGATGTTCAGAATATATTGTACGAATCGTTAAGATTGTGGACGCCATCTTACGCCATCTAAAGAGCAGAATAGAGAGCACTTTGTCCACCACATCTTGCTCATACTGTATATCCGGACGGGCATGGTAAAATGTCAATTATGACACCTGCACATTTCAGTCGATGGAAATAGCAGTTTCAGTGCCACCAACGACGTAGTATGTAGCGCCAGTTGGCATATGTAATAAACATCATCACTTCATATCCGCCATGCGAAGGATAAACCGCGTCCGGAACCTGGGTGGTGAACTGATCAGAATCGCTACCACTCGGGATAGTACGACGAGCCAAGAGTATAAAAAGGTTAGGACCGGTATTGTTGACAAAAACGCCGAGATAAATAGTCAATATACTCAGGGAAGTGACCATAGTTGTCGATAGCACAGGTGAAGTTAGCATAGATATTCAATGCCTGGTGTCAGACGGGTACTTGAGAATCAAGGGTGGATTCATTCACATCGCCGGGGGAGACTGTGCTTGGAGAGGCTCCTACGCCGCCATACTGTGTGGCTTCGGGACAGAAACCAGCTTGGCGAGCATAGGGGATAGCACCGACGAGGCTCACGACAGCAGCAGTGAGAGTGGCAAGAGCAAATCGCATGTCGAGTAGAGTGTCTGTGGGATGAGGTTCTGAGGTACTTAGGTGGCTAAGCTCTCTCGTATTTATGAAGCACAGCTGATGGTCTGAGATGGCCGTGATGAGGTCATTGATGTAAGAATGTCATCGGGATAAACAGCCCGCCTGTGATCCTGCTTGCATTTCAAGGTATGCCGGTTTGGCGGATGTTTATGGGAGGGAGATGAGGACGACCCGAACGGCGGCTTCAGCGTTCACTAAGTGTCAAGTGGATAATAAAGCGTACCACGAGTAGTCCTGATCTCAAGTGGAGTCAGGTAGAGTGAAACAAGCTCACCGAGACCGTCTTGCGGGAATTCGAAGCCTGATCAGTCTGAGAATGATCGTATCTGATGGAACAATCACCATCGGCCAACGATCGCCAACAAGACGTTGAGTGGCCTAAGCACGACTAGTTGAGGCCTGGTATACTGAACTGGACTAAAGATCGAGAAAGAGAACATCGTGATGGATACACATCGAACATGGATACAAAATCATTAGTAGCAAGAAATATAAACCAGAGGCACCTATGGAAAGGTGATTTATGCATGCCGAATCATCGGTCGTTCATCGTCTCTGGTAGAAATACGCTCAGGGGCTGCTGAGCAACGTTGGGCAATATCGGCTAAATAATTTTGATCTAATGAGTACATGGACATGATTGAATGCTGGAAGATCTGTGGGACATACTCGAGTGTAATCAGTTCGTCCATCGGCGGTGAACCGATTCTTGCTAGTCGTTGGCGCTTAGAAAAGCTACAATGGCTGTCCTAACACTGCATTTCGGGTACTTTGGGCAAGAACGAGTATGGAGGAATTAAGTGAATCGAGAACTTGTCAAGCTCATCAGAACTTACGGAAACATGGTGGAGTAAGCGGCCTCTGCTTCCCGGAACGGGATAAAGTCCAGAGGCTTTCGAGAGCGGGAAGAGAAATGAGGATGGACGTTGTTATAAGAAGCGTTGATGAGACGTTGAGTATGTGGTACTGTGATCCTGCCAGGATCGAGATGGGAAGGATCGAACGCTTTCACTCTCTTGCTGAACCCGATTGCTGGAAAGGCATCAGAAAATTTGTTGAACGTCACAAAAGTCAATGGTCGGCGAGTGGGTGAGAGGCCGGAGCTTTCCACCAGGGTATGCAGAGGATCAACATCGGTTAAAACAGCAGCGCGGTATACTGTTTGCGCAACTCGCGAGTACTTGTTTGATTTTCTCGACTGCTTATGTTTCTTAGCCGTTTCTGGGTCGAGCAGTCGCTGGGGTGTCCGATGGTGCGTATATGCGCGCGACCGCGTTCGAGGAATACGCTGGGGGCCACGAACATTTGGTGGGGTTCTGGAAGACGCCCGCAATGAACGCTGAAGAAATTCCTTAACAGTAAGAACGCGCTGTGGGGAACTCTCTGCGGTGTGTGATTCTAACTGGTCAGTGAGTGTTGCATTGTGGGACGTGGACGAGCTGAGTGACAAGTCTGAGAGAACAGCAACCTCCGGTATCAAGTCTGAAAGGTGATTTGAAGGGTCACTAGATTGGTCGAAGGGTAATGCGAATTGAGGGTCGATCAGAGGGTCCTCGTATTGGGCACAGAGTCTCTTTCGTTTCCTTTTGAACTGCGCAGAGAATTTTGGGCTAGAGAAACGGGTCATGTTCAAACACAATTGCCTACCACGAATTCGTTGGAGTTCAGCATCAGGTCGAGACGTGCTTGAAGTGAGGCTGGCCTTGAGACAAGTGGCGGAGTTACTCCACGTACTTCACTCACTTACCAGGATGATTAGTATTCTGGGAGTTGATCACAACGAACACTCTCTGTACACCTTCAACTCGACACTCGCACAGATTTCTAACCTGGTTACATGTCCCCGCGACTTAAAGCAATGGGTAACTGGCTTATTTCTTGAGTCATTCTTGGGGCAAATCGTTGATGTGCACTTGTCGAGACAGTATTGTTGACCAATGCTAGAACTTGTGGAGTGAAATCCGGTTTCCCACGCCCTTGAGCCAGTAGTCTCGACAGACTCACCCCTACCTCATCTCTGTTCATAGTATACCCTTCCATCTGTACCACCACCATGCAAGCCTATCTCGCTGAAAAATACATGTCTGGCCCCAAAGCCGAGGCTATCCTTTTGCGCACTACCAAGAAGAAGAAACGCAAATTGGCAGGGGACAGCACAACTGCAATCACGAGCGGTTCGTCTATGTTTGTTGACGACGATGCTGGATTTGGCGACGCAATATCGAGACGGCTCCAGGAAGACGAACTCGAAACTCAGGAAGCCGCTGTTGCGAGCGACCGAACGTTTAAGAAACGCAAAGCTGACGATAGTTCCGGGTGGATGACGGTGAGGGATGGCGCGAAGACGGAAGACAATCCACCTATACCGGCTGATGAGCAACCGACCATCGTGGAGGACGTGCAGTCGTTCAAGGGTGGCTTGATGACTGCAGACCAACTAAGAAAGAAACCAAAACCTCAGGCCGAGGAGCTGGAGATGACGAAAGAAGAGATAGAAGCTGCGCAGGAGACCGTGTACCGTGATGTGTCCGGTCGCAAGATCGACATGAAACTGGCCCGTGCTGAAGCAGCTAGGAAGAAGCGAGAGAAGGAAGAGAAAGAGGCGCAGAAGTTGGAATGGGGGAAAGGGCTCGTGCAACGAGATGAGAAAGAAAAGCGGAGAAAGGAACTCGAGAAGAACAGATCATTGCCCTTCTCCAGGCAAGTAGATGATAAGGAACTAAATGAAGAACTGAAAGCGCAAGAGCGGTGGAATGATCCTGCTGCTGCCTTCTTGACGGTCAGCCTAGGTCTGCTTTATGGTATGACAATCTCTAACTCATCTCATCCACAGAAAAAATCGAAGGAACCAAGAAAGCCGGAATACACCGGTCCCCCACCACCACCGAATCGCTTTGGCATTAAGCCGGGTTACAGGTGGGACGGCGTAGATCGCAGTAATGGGTTCGAGAAAAAATGGTTCCAACGCATCAATGAGAGGTCACGGACAGCAGCCGCAGGTTACGAGTGGAGTGTGGACGATATGTGACATGTATTTTACGTTGATTCTACTAGTATCACTTTGTACAGACCTAGTTTCATCCATAATGCTTAACCACTACAGATCTAGCATGCATCACAGTCAAAATTGGCTTGTATGTCATCGATGCAGTCGCCAGGAAAAAAGGAATAAATAAGTTGGGTCCGCGGACACAGCGGATGATGGTGGTACAATGGGCTCGCAGCGTGACAGATGGTTTGGGTATCTATAAGCAAATTGAAAATCAACCGGGTGAAGAAATATGTTCGCAGGTTCCTATCTAATATTCTGAGATGTCCGAGATTTCAGTGGCTTCCTCATGTCGTGAAGGATCCGTATCCTTGTGGTATGATAGACTCTCAAAATCCTCACATGACTTGATTTCGCTCTCCGAGACGACGGTAGGCTCAACACGACGAGGTTCAGTCTGTCGATGATGTCGGTGTCGAGGCTCGACACGGATAGTACGCATGTTAGGGTAGCTCAAGATAAGACGGCGGTTGTCCATAACCGCACGTATTTCTTCGAACTAACGTAAAAACCGTCAGTTCTCCCTGCCTTGCGCCCACCACACGACAGGGATCACTCACTCTAGTTCCTTCTGGGAGAGGAATCGTTCGCGTGTATTTCTTCTCCTCTTTCTCTCTGATGAGTCGTCCGTTCTCCTCCTTTTCCGTGACCTTGACTGTCTGCCAAGTGACGACGAGGTGATTCCAACGAAAACTGACATGTGCCTGTTCTTTCTTTATACCGGGTAAGTCGAAGGTCGCGGTGATCTGTGCGGAGGTAATAAGGAAGAATCACGAGGTGATGAAGGGAATACCTACTGTGCGACCCGAAGGAGATTCGCGAAATGAGACACAATCCCTGCGACACGTTCAACACCATCAGGTAAACGGCATCAATCAAGCGAAAGTGAACCATACGCGGACTTCTTCCTCTTTACTTTTGGAGGGGTCACCTTCCTAAGCGATGTGGTATGTTCTGGGGGCGAACGAGACGTGCTCGGCCCAACCTGTGGAGTGGCCAGAGATTTGACTTTGAGGGGTAACTTGGCTTCCTGTGCTTGTTTCTTCTCTCGCAAGGCAATCCATAAGTCATCGAGCGACGCGGGCTCTGGATCTCGTTGACCGGGTGTGGTATTTGACCTAGACACGTGTGGACGCTCTGCATTTTGACGAGAAGAGGGAAGGGTCGAGGTGGATTGGAGACGGGAACGATTAGGACGAGGGGGTTTGTCATCTACCACCTCGTAGTCGTCAAATCCGTCCCAGCAAGTGAAAGTGCCGATGGCAGTGGAAGACATGGGAACGCTGGGAAGACAGCAGGTGTACGAGCGGCTTTTTGGCGTTTAGCTTTGTCTTGATGGAAAGTGGGAGAGAAGGGAGAAGAGGTAGAGGACAGAATTAGAAGTAAGCCCCAGATCATTATCAGTCCAGCAGGGAACTCGAGGTAACTGGCATAAAACACGAGGCTGCCAAATGCAGCGACAATCAATGCCAGTTACTCTATCAGAAAAGTACGTCCGTGGCCTCCGATCTAGGAGAGCTACTAGGCGTTCCACCGGGAGAACCAAGCTAATTCCGGCGAAGAAAGCTCCGTAGACACAGCCAGTCTCGTCGCACAACAAAGTCTAGCGCAAGAACACAATAAAATCAAGTGAGATGAAGAGACGCCCTTGACCAGCGTGAGACATACCTTGACATGCGCCCCAACGTCCTAAATCCACGCCGTGAGATGCGCTAGTCAGACTGCGCGATCATTACGCTATTGAGCTGGAACGAGGCTCCCTCATGCCACTGCTCACGAAATGGAACCATCAACGGAGTCATATTTTGCAAGGAATCGTCGTTCCTAAAACTTTGCATTGCGAGATGCCTCCGTTATGAAAACTCCCTTATAATGTAGCATCAATGTTCCTACCTATAGCGCACTACAATATATCAAGCTTGATTTAGACTCGTACTCGTCGTTACTCTTGTTTGTACGACCTCTTGTTTCCTGAGCTAGGTGAGTCGCACATCTGCAAAATTCACCGTGAATCATGATGGGCTTTCAGCCAATGTCAAATCGCATGTTAGACTACCTAGACTCTTCGGAGTTGAGGAAATTTTCGACGCTGATCTTCCTTCCACCTTTCTGTCTTCTTTGACTCTTTGATCCATTTTTTTTTCTGACCCACCCTCATCTCAGGTCGACGCCAACAGAGAGCGTGGGGCTGTAAATTCATAGAACCACTTGTCATTGTCATGTGCCGTATACCTTGTCCTACGGATCCACAGTGCTCCCGCAATGCATACCACCTTTTTTTTGAATTAAACTTCGGAGGCAAACCTATGCTTCTCAAACCTATCCATCGTCACAATACTCCATTTGGTCGGAAAACGTGCTGCAAAACAGTTATGTTCCAGAACTTCCCGTGACTTTTCAGCCAGATGCAGGTTTCTTAGTTTTGGAAGCCGCCGTTTGCGAGAGGCTCCATTTCTAGTTCGCGATCATGTGGAACTACACCTTACTCCACCGTCTACACTATATCTTTCACATGCAGAACTGTGTTGTTCCTGCTCGCCGAGCTGTTGGAACATATCGTACGTTCACGCACGGTCCATTCTGCTTGACAATTTTATGGAAGGCTAGCCATATCTGAATCTGTTCTCCGTGATCTTCCTTGCATTTTTTGATAGCGGTATCTATTCTCACTATAAACAAAGGCACTCGTAACACATCAGGAATACCCGGGATGGAGAGGTTCAAGGCTGCTGAACAGACAGAAGTGTTCATATAATTTCTACCCATCAAGTTACACGTTTGTGAGCGAAACATTCACCGTACAAGTTTGAATCCGATCCAGACCTACATGATACTCTGCAATAAACATATCGTATCCATTTTTTGTCATGGATTCATTACTTCCATATTTCCTTTAAACCAAAATGGATGGGCTTTCATGTGCGCAATTCGCCAAGGGTTAGTGCCTGGTTCTCCCCCTGGTTGCCGTACAAGATCAAAGGTGTAGTAACTCTGCAGGCAAGTAAGAGACTCGTTAACACAAGTCTAAAATCTTCTCACCCCGTGTTGGGCGACCGTGTCACCCCTTACACGATCACGTCGAAGAGTGACTATCGCATTTGCAGATGCAGTCGCTTTATGCGGCATCGCGATGTTCCAACTCGGGGCGGGTTGTGGTAGGTTGATCAGGATGCAACTGTCGCAGGATCTCCACATCAGTTAACAGCACGGTAATGACAGAGATACGTACGTCATCATATGTTGCGCTGCAGTAAATTGCTCCGAGTGCTTTGCCCAGAATACTGCCTCGTCAGCACCCGACCTGGCTGCATGCGGCGTCACCTTGCTGAAAGAAGAACGAAAGAAGCCGATGCTTTACCTTGCGGTTCTTCGTTCGTGATATGTGAGTTGTCTATTGTCACCTCTGAGGCGAAAACTTCATTTCCAAGTCGTTCAAAGTCCCTGCAATCGGAGTAGGCTGACTATTGTTGAGTGCGCAACTGTCATGTTCATTCCCAATCCACGAAAAAGACTGCTTACAAAACGTGTGATAGTATCGTGGATGTTGGCGCGGTCGAGCAGGTATTGAGATACGCTGTATGCGATCAGAGGTTCGTCCAAGACGGGGTCCATGACCACTCAGTGGTTGAGCAGAGGACTATAACATATGATGGCAACGAAAAAAGCAAAATCGTAGAGGCGCTTCAAGTTGGATTATATCTTCGCTAGCGGGACAAACCGGGCGCATAGCGAGACGCGCTCAAGGGTAGTGACTTTACGCGATGTGTGCTAGGAGAGCGTAAACGCCGTTCGTAGTGCCCGCCAGCAAGTTCACCCGCCACCCACTCTCAGTGTACGTCAATTAATGCCCCGCTTACAACTACTGGATTATATGCGACATTATTTATCACTTATATATGAGGCCTTGAGGGCCGCCTGTTCCGCGGTCCGGTTGGTGTGGCAAAACTTCGGTGTGGAGCCCTGAGGTCTGAATGTTTGAACCCCAACGTCCACTGTGGAACGAGCGGCCCACCTGCTTGCAAATGGATGATTTGGTCCGAACAGAGGTTACAAAACATCTGATCGATCAGCTAGGTTAGCCTATGGTCACTCATTGGATGCGTGCAATTGTCTGTGTGATCACGAGTGTAGGAACTGGACAAATATGATATTCTTCTCTTGCGTACCATCCAAGGCACTCGGGCCGATTCAGGGAGGTGGTAACCTCTGGATTGGGTTTATCTAAAGCAAGTTACTAGTATTCGTATTCGAGGTCTTGATTAGCAGTTACACCGAAACGTTGTCATCCAGTTAGGATACATTGATCAGTTTCAGAAGATCATGGTATCGTGAAGTCATACACGAATGAAAATTAATAACTCAAAGAAATAAACGGAAACTTTAAACCTTGTAGTCTTCTTGACTTGACTTCTCCAGGATATCAGTAGGTTTGACCTGGCTGTATGCCGTCAGTCCAATGCGGTCGGCTATTTCGCTTTGACGACGCTGGTCAGCGGCTGCAAGGCCCTCGCGGTCCCCAAAGACCTGGTCCATCTCTTCAAGGGTAAGCCCCTTCGTCTCAGGGACCTGGAGCGGAAATCAGAACGTTGCTACAAAATGCATGCGCGGGACCATGGCTCACAAAGAACATGATGAATAAACCACCGAGAAAAGAGAAGACCTAATACCCAGAGGTCAAATTTAGCCTTTTAAATCCTGTACCCAAGGGGACACCTACACCAAAAAACACGAATGTGCCGAACCCAAGATGGGATTGCATGGAAGGGGTAACTTGTCCAACGATAAAGTTATTCATCCAGTTGGAGGATGCAGCGATGGAAATACCCTTCCCGCGAATACTGAGAGGCCAGATTTCGGCCACCAAGATCCAACTACATGGGCCCCAGCTGTATCCAAAGGCTGTTCGCTAGATAAGCACGTCATCCCGTAACTCAAGACCCGCCAAGCCTTACCGATCGAGAAGACCCACACGAGGGCACAGGCTGCCCAAGCAGCGCCTACAAATGATAGTTAGGGACCACCTTGAATAGTAAGCTGGACCGTTACTAGTATGTCTAAAACAATCAAGTCAGCAACTGTACAGCTAGGAAGGTTTCAAGACCTACGCATCCCAGGTCGAGTGATAGAGACCAGTTAGTATAGCAATAATGAGATGACACCTGGCCAGTGCTACTCTAAGTTTTCGGGTAGCTGGGGTAAAACTCATGACTTACGCTGCCATAAGGAAAGCGCCCGAGACCAGGACGGGCTTACGCCCGATCTGATCGACCCAGATGACAGCGGGAATGGTGGCGAGGAACATGCTGAGCCAGAAGAGTAAATACCTCCAGAATCTGTCTCGCGATTGGACATTTGGACTTACACGATACCAACAACTCCCGTCGCGAGGAGGTTGATAGTATTTCCGGTCAAACCAAGCGATTGGAAGATACTAGGGGCGTAATAGAGAATCGCATTGACACCCGTCCATTGTTGGAAAAACATGGTCAAAGAACCGATGGCCACTCGGATGAACAGCGTGCGAGTTGAGATCAAACTGAGGTAATCATGGACCGCAAGCTTGAAGTCAGAGGAGAATGAACCGTCTTGATACTGAGGGAATTTGAGGGCACTGGTTTCCTTCTCAAAGAGATGTTGGGCCTTGATCTCCAAGAATTCGATCTGCACAAGATCATGGTCAGGCGGAAGACGCCTAGCGCTGCTCAAAACTTGGAGGGCTTCATCATCTCTACCTTTATTTACAAGCCATCTAGGAGAAAATGGCATAAAAAGGATTCCGAAACCTAGAATGAGAGCCGGCACAAGCTGAAGAGCAAGAGGAATGCGCCACGCAGCCTCGCTTTGAGTTGCACCAGTTCCACCAATGTAGTTGGTTCCGTAATCGATCCAGAAGGAAACCATGATTCCAAATGTGATGGCAAGTTGCTGTAGGGCAACAAGACTTCCACGGACTTCGGGAGGCGCAAGTTCAGCACTGAACGAGAAGGGATGAAGCTGAGAGTGTCAGGAGACTTGAATTAAGTGACGTACTTGTACAGAGGGACAACCATGCTCAATGAGCCTATACCAAGACCGGTGATGAATCGTCCTAAGTGATGGAATGGTGTCATTTCAGAACCACAATGAGCTTAGAGGGACACACCTCCATAGATTGACGATGGTTGGTATGCTGCAGTCTGCACGATGACACCAATACAGAAAATCAACACGGCAAGGACGATTGTGTACTTGCGCGACAGCTTGTCTGCTAACGTTCCGGTACAGAGCACACCAAACCAAGCACCCAACTCTAGGATAGCTACTAGCCAGCCTTTTGTGCCTGGGTTGTTGACTGCAGAAGGCATTCTTTGATCGAAGGTGTACATGTCGAGCACACCGGAGAAGACACCCTTTTTACAAACTAATTAGCAACACTCGTTGGCGAGGATCGGTGAAGTACCTGGTTATACCCTGTAGCGAGTACGAATTGTGAGCACGGGTTGCTGATGACGTTCAGAGAAAATTACCATATAGCCTGGAGGTGAGGTAGTCAAACACGAATTACGGAGTCACTGAGCGATGAGACTTACAGTCCTCCCAAAGACGCGAAGACGGCGATGGCAAAGACTCGACGGTTGTGAATAAGGCCAGCCTTGCGACGCCCTATTCAGTACAGAGAGCAGAAAGACAGGAACGATCTCACCCATCCCGACTGGCCCTGGAGAGCCCTACGACGATCTGAAGCAAGATGACCTGCAGTAGGAGCTGCACCTCCAGCCATTTTCTTGGAAAGAGATATAGCGACGAAGCTCACCAGGTAAGGGATGTGCGCGGCCCGCTTTTATAGCGCCTCACAAAGCCAACGAACTTTTGCTTTCTCATGTCAACACCAGAGTATTGGTCACGACACTTTGTAGAGCCCCAGGAATCTGGGGTCATCACCGTCAACGTTGAGAAAGAGCTTGAATGATTAAGCGCATCCAATTCACCACGGTTGCGCACGTGCTCTCCGCTGTTTTGTTTAGTTCCGTCCGATGAGAGAGCATAGGCTATCGGGTGGCAGGGGTCCGATGGAGACGGACGGTGAGTGGTATGACGTCATGCGGAGTAACTACCAGACGTGACAGGTAGTGTCACAATGTTATTACTAGTTTTATTCCATCTCGACATCGATGTGGCCAAGACACTCAGGCGGGTGAGTCGCATAGTTATCCTACACAATTAATTCAGTCTCCTCAGGTCGAGATATCTTAAATATCAATATTCTGACCTGTGAGCACCACTGTCGAAAATGTGGATTTTTAATTCACCTCGGAATTAATCCTCAGGTCAATGGCCTGTTCCCCCGCTCAGACCCGGCTCAGCGTACGTCCCCTCTCAACACCGTCTCTCATCTGCTGACTTTTACCAAAGCTATCATCCCCATCACCATCCCAGTGGTCATGGCAGTTACGCTCATCCAGCACCTCCTCCCTTCTCTGCACAATATGCGCCCCCTCCAGGGCCTCCACCTGGCGGCTCAGCCAGGTTTCCGACCGGCATGGCACCATCTGGACCTCCTCCTATGCCCCCTGTAGGGCAACAGACGTACGGTCTCCAAACATCCCAGGGGGTGCAACCAGCGTACTTCCAGTATTCGCAGTGTAGCGGGAGGAGGAAAGGACTCCTTATCGGGATAAACTACAGAGGTCAGCCTGAGGAGCTTCAAGGGTGTATAGAAGACGTTCATCGCATGAGACGATTTCTCTTGGGGCGTGGCTATAGAGATGAAGACTTGGTGGTCCTTACTGATGATTCCAGCAATCCTCGTGCACGACCTACCCGACAAAACATGCTTGATGCCATGAATTGGCTAGTCAGGGATGCTCGGGCAAACGATTCCCTTTTCTTTCATTATTCGGGGCATGGAGGTCAGACTGAGGATCTCGATGGCGATGAGGATGACGGATTCGACGAAGGCAAGTTACGATTTTCCCCCTGAGACCTTGAAGTATATCATTCGTCGATAGTCATATACCCGGTGGATTTCAAGGCCACAGGTCATATCGTGGATGACGAGCGTACTTGTTACTCCTTGGGTTTGGTGTCTCACGTAACACCTATAATATTAGGATATGCACATGATCATGGTCAGGAACCTCCCCGCTGGCTGTCGTCTTACAGCTATCTTTGATTTAAGCAATAATAGACCCTCCATCGATCTGGTGCTCATGTTTGTATCAAAGTGCTGCCACTCCGGATCCGCCCTTGGTATGAATCCCGAACGGTTCTCACTACAATGACCTGCGCTAATAACGTCTCCGTTCTTAGATCTACCGTACATGGTACGTGGCTGCTCGTTTCCCCGCGAATATTTGGGTGTCGCTAGCCTCATATTCTTATACACGTTGTTTAGTATTCCACGGAAGGCAAGATCAAGGAACCCAACATGGCTCTATCGACAGCGAAGGGGCTGTTCTCTACCTTTTCCGCTTTCGAGATGCACGATATGGGCGGTATGGTCCGTGGCGTATCGGACTTGGTCAAGGTAGCCTCCGGTAGCGCTAAGAAAGCCAACGACTACACAAAGGCCACCAGAACAAGCATGGCCGATGTGATTTCTTGGAGTGGTTGCAAGGACACCCAAACGAGCGCCGATGCACAAATTGGCGGCCGCAGCACAGGTGCCATGAGTGATGTATGTTCTCACCCACTTCCCCACATCACGGGCTTTGCTGATTCACCGCGCTCACCCCCATTATGCATTCCAGGCGTTCCTGACCGTTCTCGGTATGTTTTCGTCATCCTCACTTTTAGTTGTGGTTCTTATTCTCCCAGAACGGAATCCTTACCCAAGCTACCAGCAACTGCTTGTGGAAATGAGGTGAGTGAACCAGCTTATCATCTCTTTGACTCAGTCACAAGCCGTACCTGTAACTAGGCATCATCTCTACCACAAATATAACCAGAAACCCCAGGTGCGTGTCAACCAGGTAAAACCGCGGCAGTGCATGTTGATACGAAGCTCAACTCTCAGCTCTCGAGCTCTCACCCCATCGTAAGTATCTGCTCCAGTCATCTCATAAAACCTGTTTCAAAACATCTCTTATGCGTCAGGATACAAACTTGCAGTTTACTGTGTAGATTATTGGAATGTATGGTTAGATTACTAACGTCCTTGTCCTGACCCAAATACCAAGACAACGCGCGTACAAGTACTTGAGGAATTCAGAATTGCATAAATAGTTGAATGGCGTGGTGGTTTAGCAATCAACGCCGATGATCTGGGCTTTGCCTTCATCTCCAAACGGGACGAACGAATCTTGGAGGAACAATGAATCACTCAAACGTTCAACATTGCTGGGCGATCTAGGAGACAGCGATCCACTGTCTAAAACGACTGCAGTCAAATGACGTCCATATGCCTATGAAACGGAGCGGACAATGCGTCAGTGAACGAGGAGGAATTACGCGTCGGAGGACTTGCACAGCCCGTATCGACCCCAATTGACCATCTCTTAACATCTAGGTCCCGCGCCGCAGCGTGACCGTAAACAACCATCGACGGGAAACAAGGGAGTGGGGCCCGATGCTTGGCTTTTCGAGGGAACACTCTTGAAGCGGCAGGCCCCGATGATGTTTCGAATGCCGCGTCAAACCCAGAACATCTGCTCATGACATCGTTCCACAAGTGAGACCAAGGCGTGCCTTTCTGGCTGTCGGTGATCCTTCCCTTGTCTTTGAGACTACGTATATTCATAAGAACCCATGGATCCGCGTTCTGAGGAACATCCTTCAACAACGCTAGTTCTTGGAGACTGCGTAAGAGGTCTGCATCGTCGTTCGGGTTGCTAGGGGTAGGCCAATGAGAAAGTGGTTGGCTGGGATCCGTTACCTCAAGAATTGGATTTGCAGGGAGTAAGCCAGCATGTACAAAGTAGGTATGAGCGGTGGGTGCGTGAAGAATGATGGGCAACGACAGGAGGTAATTGTAATGTTCTCGAGTCAAGTCGCGGGCAATCTTGTAGTGTTTCCCCAGAAGCTCCCAACCAGAGGGGATGTACTTGCTCCAATCTTTCTTTGAACGTTTTAGCCAAGCGTCGAACTCGTCGTTGTGTTCGACCCCGTTGAGATGAGACCAATGGGAATCCATTTCCTCGAGCCAATCTCTACCACCTTGGAGGGATAGGATCCAGTCCATCCAGGTTCTCCATTCGATGACTTTCTGGTCATTGTTGCCACGTACGCCCAAGATACGGTTCGTTGCCATAAAATCTAACACGGCACTTGAGGAAGGTTTGCCCTTGGTGACGATATCACCGAGATGTAACAGTGTATCAAAGTGAGGGTCATAGGAGACTTCTGCGAGCAAAGCGCTTAGCGAGTGATTCATGGCATGGATGTCTCCGACGGCGATGATACGTCTCTTATCGTGCGGGTGGATAGGGAAGCGGGTCTCCGAGACCGTTTGAAGGTATTTGTATTGAGAGAAGTCAGGAAATGCTGATAGAGATGTGTTGGTCAGGTGAGACGAACAGGTCACGCGAGTCTTACCTGGGCGCTTTAACGGACTGGTGATATCAATAATGCTGGCTGTAAGAATGAACAACACGAAAAATGCGACGACCGTGATTGAGAAGAACAGACGACACGTTGACTTTGTGCTTGGGACGGTCTTGATGATCATAATGCATGCTACTGGCAGACATTCGCGAGTCGAGGAGGACAGATTCGAATTAAAACCTCTGCAGAGCACTGCCACAACTACAACGTTATCCAAGCTACCCAAAGTTGTCCTAGTCTGGTAGAGAACTATGAAAGTAACAAGCTGCGGTCTAAAATCTATGTATCATGTCTCCCGGACAATGTTCCCTTCCATCGCCCGTCGTCGATCTACCTCCACGTAATCCTTGCGGTCGTTAGATCCACTACCTACCCACTTCCACGCGTTCTCTTTCACAAACTCTTCAAATGTCCATAGTTTGGTTTGAAGCTCTGTTAGTGGTCTGCACCAAACATACGTATTCACTTCAACAGAGCTTCCCAGCTCGTCGACAGGCGGAACGGGAGGTGGGTGCTGGGGTATCACCCCTGTTGGCTGCACGCTATCGAGCTCGGCGGGGGAACCCAACGGGTGCACTAGAACTAGTTCACGCGTATATTCGTTTCCCTCGAAAATGTCCAAGAGTCTGATGTCTTGGTCAGAGAGACCAACCACCAAGGATCCTCTCACGGATCTTTCTTCAAGCTCAAGTTCCCGGTCAAACATTGTTCGACTCTGGGCATATGGAACTATCCCCGGGTAATCTGCACCCTACGAGTCATTTGTACATTGGACCTCTAATCGTCGATCGTCTGATCAACTACCTACATTGATCTTGTGACGGGTGTAGTCCTACTCCGGTAGTATATGTCAGATAATGCCCGCATATCGGTGAGAACCAGTGCACACTGACGAGCAACAATGCTGGGGATATCTGGAGGTGTGTGCCATCGTTTCCAATCACCCGCTTCAGTATCTTCGGATGCATCAATGTTCCATAGAAAAATGCTGACACCATTGAATTGACTCTGGCTGCTAGCAGCTGGGATGTGAGGCTGACCGTGAGTGTGAATATGAAGCAAGCCCGCAGAAGAACTACGCTGCAGGTGGGTGATACTGATCTGATTAGATTCACTGGCAGAATCGAACTGTCGAGTTCATAAGATAAGATAACATCCAGATCAATCCCACGTACAACGTTCCAGCATCGCTAACCTATCATTGATCATCAATGTATCACCGACCCTTCCGCAGGGATTGATCGTAACTAGGTGAGTACTATTTCGAAACACAGCCTATTTCACAGGTCAGTTGCTCGACTTTACTTTAAAAACGACGTGGTACTAGCAGGTTCTACCTCCAATCCCTTCTCCTGCCTGACCATGAATTCCCTTCCTCTGCAGCCAGTCCACACCAGAGTCGATATCGCGGAGCTTTACAAACAATCCCCGCCAGCGTTTGGGCATGATATGCTAAAGCTTTTTGCGTTTGATCCCAACTACGTCAACTTAAACCATGGTATGTCTATCATACCAGATAGACATTAATTTGGCATTTACATTCCATCGTTGTTGGTTCCTATGGGTCCCTTCCTCTTCCTGTTCGCACTGTCTGTGAGGAGTGGACTGACGAGGTAGAGTCCAATCCGGACAAGTTCATGAAGCTGAACGTCGACAATTACCTGAATCGCGTTCGCGAACGTGTCGCTAAACTCATTGGAGCGGACGTCGACGAGTGCGTCCTCGTGAACAACACCTCACATGGAATGACCACTGTCTTGCGCAATTTTATTTTCAACGAGGGTGATATCTTGATTGGAGCTAATAATCGTACTGTCTTAGCATCACTTCAAGTTGGCACTGACGTTCTTTGTCTAGCAACGACGACGTATGGCACTGTGTCCCAAACACTCAAGTATCTCGCAGAGAATCCACCTCACCCGACGTTGGCAACATTCAATCTTCAGTTCCCAACGACGCGCGCTCAAATTGTAGACGACTTCAAGGCCCACATCAAAGAGGTCACCCAAACCCCAGACGTAACAGGAAAGAGACAGATTATCGCGATCATCGACGCCATAATCTCTACTCCAGGGGTATCCCTTCCTTGGAAAGGGATGGTGGAAGTCTGCCGAGAAGCGGGAGTCATCAGCGTAGTTGACGGTGCGCACTGTATTGGCCAAGAGTTGGACCTTAACTTGAACGAAGTACGACCCGATTTCTGGGTCACGGAATGTTATTCTGTACTGCTCGCACACCACAAGACAGTGACAAGCTTACCATTTCATGAAGGACTGTCACAAGTGGTTGTTCGCAAAAAGAGGGTGCGCTGTTCTTTATGTTCCAAAGAGGCATGTCTTTCCGAAACTACTGGTCATCATCAGTCGTTAAATTGGGGAAAATGGAGGAACCAGCACTTCATCAAGTCGCCGATTCCGACTCCACATACCTATTTCTCGCCCTACGACGATTATTATAAGTTCTTTAACCGTCCACAAGAATTCACCAAACTCTTCGAAGGTATGCATCAGACATGCTCTATTCGTGCTATCACATTTAAATTCTGCAGCGAGCGCCAGCGGAACCACAGATCGTGTCCCACAGCTGAGTATTGGCGCAGCTCAGTACGTCCATTATCATAAGGATCTTTGTCCCTCACATGTCGCAGCCCTTGACTTCAGAGAATGGTTGGGAGGAGAGCACAAGATAAATGAATACACACACGCTTTGGCCATTGCAGGAGGTAAACGCCTGGCAGAGCTTCTTGGCACTAGCGTCATGGATCCAGACGGTCAACTGACGTTGAACATGGTTAATGTCGAGTTGCCTATAGCTGGTGATCTACCCTACTTCGCCCCTGAAATTCAAAAGATTTTCTGCGGTACCCTCCTGCTGGAGCGAAAAACGTTTGGCCTATTCTATAAACATAACGGAAAGTGGTGGGTCAGGTGCAGTGCACAGATCTGGAACGAGATATCCGACTTTGATGTCCTCGCAGAGGCTCTGAAGGACGTCTGCCAAAAACTCAAGAACTTCGACATGCAGGCATGGAACATGCGAATAGCAGAGTTCTTGAAGAATAGTCAGAGAGCCTAAAAGCACTCGCAGTGTGTTGTTACTTATCCCATCAAAGTTCGAGTTGTACAATAGAGGAAACCGACAGACTATGTCGTGTCGCATATCGCTCGTGCTGCCCAGTCAATCCTACCTCTTCCGAGTTGGCACCCGGAATCAGTCGGATACATATCGTACTAGCAGCAACACTGTGTAGAGTCAATATCGTCGTACGGCGGTGATAAGCAAAGGCGATCCCACCTGTATCATGCTAAGTCGACAGAGACGATGTCAGCACTCACCAGATCGTTTGGATACCTTCGCAAACTTCATTCACAACAGAGTGAGGGAACTGAAACCGTATACGATGCAATTCCCTTCACCCCCGGATCGACTGCGCGGGCGTGACCATGATGCTGACCGATGGCCGTTGGTGTTCCGAAGGTTTCACAGGAAGGGCTCTATTCCTCAGACAATAAAAGACACGCACCTGTCACCGGTAGCTCTACAGTCCGTAATTTTATATATTGATGTGGTGACCCTGTCTGTCCAGCTCGAATTCAAGTTGTTGGCTGTTACTGTGGCTGCTACCTGAAGTTGCCGGACTGAATCGCTGACAAAAGCAGAAGTTTGATAAGATGAAATCGACCTCGCTCTCTTGTAACATACTACCATTTTACCATGTCTTCCTGCGGAAACCCATCCACTGAAGGTGACACGCTCATGCCTCGACGCCTCAAATTCGATAAAGGGAGGGACTGCATAAAATGCAAAGTAAATCGAGGAAAACTCGTCATCCGACACGCAGTGTACTGCAAGGAGTGCTTCACTCCTCTTGTCACCATGAAGTTCAGAAGGTCCTTGGAGCCTTTCGTCAACGCCAATGCTGGCACGTCTAAAAGACCGAAACTCAAAGCCTCCGGTTCCCTGGTACTCGGCTTTTCGGGTGGATTAGGCTCATCCATTCTCTTGGACATGGTTCACAAAACTTATTTTGCTACCGATCCATCCAACCTTGGGATAGGATCCAGAGGAGGTACCAATCACCCTCGCACTGCAAATGTATGGGCCACATGTACGGTATGCTATGTTGAAGTGTGTAATGCATTTCCTGAGGCCCGCGATAGGACGAAGGAAGTCGAGGCGATTCTTACGTCCTATCCAAAGTTTACATTCATTCCTCTCCGACTCGAACATGCATTTGACGAGTCATGGTGGTGTACTGTCACTACTACGGAGCATAATTTCTCGAAACTCGCCCTCGAGCTAGACAAGGATGGTCTGTTCACTGAGGCGTTGAAGATTGCTTCATTCAGTAATCGGTCTCCTACAGAAGCCCTGTGTGCATATCTAGGATCTCTTCCCACTCAAACAGCCGTCTCCAGCGCCATAAGAGTTCTCATTCGCCTGTTATTGCTGTACACGGCACAGTCTCGACGGGCCTCACACCTGTTACTTGGAACATCATTAACCACATTGTCTGTCTCCTTAATTTCATCCATTTCTCTGGGAGGAGGATATATGATACAAGAAGAGCTTCAAGAAGAATGGTGCTCAGTTGTATCAACGACGTACGACAAAACGGATTACATTCGTGTAGTGCGCCCTCTCAGAGATGTCACAATGAAAGAATGTGCACTCTTTGCCTGGTGGAATTCGATTCCTGTTGTTGGCAGGGATAAACAAAGTCGTGCTAACGCAGGTATCCTTGGTCTTACAAAAGATTTCATTGTTGGGCTGGAGAAGGATTACCCGTCGACAGTTTCGACCATTGCACGCACGTGTGCAAAACTGGAACCCAAAACTGTTTCTCGGAACTTATGCATGCTGTGTCAACGACCTATCCAGGATGGACTAGAAGATTGGCAGAGCCGGATCTCCACACGATCATATCTCGATGCAAAGCTAGTCCCGGATCTTGTGTACTTGGCAACTCCTGTGCCCAAACATGTCTCTGAAACACTGGCTATATCTAGTCAATGTCCCTCGATTTCAGCACAACTGTGCTATTTTTGCCATACAATGTTTACCAGCAGGAGTACTCGGGCGCCAAGGCCTGCTGGATCGAACGTTGCTCCTGAGGGTCAATTATCACCGTCTGCCCCTCTACCCCTGTGGACATCGGCCAGCTATGCACGGGTTTGCACCCAGGATGGACTGTCACGAGACGACGAAGCTTGGGTTCGAAAAGTACCAGACGAAACAGAGAAGCGAAGTATGATCGCTGATTTCTTGTTGGATACCTGAGTTATTAGGCGCTGGCACTGCCGGTTGGCATCGGAATTTGTCGATGATACATCTTGATGGACCCACGGGCGTGTGTAATGGCAAGATTGTCATATGGCAGCTGTACAGTACTGTGGACCTTTGGTCAATTTTTGGTAGTGCCTATGCGCCCTGGTTCGACTACCCAACGTTCCTTTACGATCGAATTATGATCATGCACGCGTCGACTAGTCAGTTGCTGTAGCCGACGACTACAAATACCTAAACATCCGCTTGCCCAGAGTCTTCCATCGTTCACCTTGAACATCCTTGGTCCCTTTACGATGTTTGCAGAAGAAGTTTCGGACCTCTACGATGCGGAGGAATATCACCGAGACTTGACTCAGTCGTTCCAGGCGAAGAAGAACATCATGCTGAAATCTCACGGCAGACCTCCTTGGTGATATTTTGGAGTTCGCTAACTATTCAAGTAGTCTCTAACTGGAACTCACCGTAAGGTACGGCGAAGACGGTATTCCTGTTTGCGATGCATTCGTCATTGGGATAGCAGGTGAGCTACTGCAGTCTAATCACGGTTCGTCTCGGTGTCACACGACTCTACGGCCTTCTGCAGGAGGTTCGGCAAGTGGCAAGACGCATGTAGCACGACAAATCGTTAAATCGTTGGGATCGGTTCCGACCATCGTCATTTTGTCCCAGGATAGTTTCTACAAGTATCATAATGAGGAAGAGATCGCGCTGGCTCACGCAAATCGATTTGACTTTGACCATCCAAATGCCCTAGACATGCCAATGTTTGCTTCTTGCCTTGCAGATCTTAAAGCTTGCAGACAGACGAACATACCAGTGTATTCATTTGCGGAACATCAACGATTAGATGAGACAAAGTACCTATATGGTGCCGCTGTGATCATTGCGGAAGGAATCATGGCTCTACACGATCCAAACTTACGCGCGTTGTACGATCTCAAGGTGTTCGTTCAATGCGACTCGGATCTGATGCTCGCCCGACGAATCCAAAGAGACGTCAAAGAACGTGGTCGAAGCGTGGAAGGAGTGCTTGAGCAATACCTGCGTTATGTCAAACCTGCCTTTGATAACTTCGTCCTACCAACATCTCGATATGCAGATATAGTCGTTCCTGGCTCCAATAATTCCGTCGCCATTGAATTGATCTCGACGCATGTTCGACGTCAGATGAATGAACGAGCTCGACATTTCCGAAAGAATATGGCCTCCCCGAACAATGATAAAAGTCTAAAGCTCGCTAATGGTAACCACAAAGACGTGAATTTAATCGTCTTGGAACAAACACCCCAATTGAAGGGCATATATACCATCTTGCGAGACGAGACGAGTTCTCGCCAGGACTTCATTTTCTTCGTTGATAGACTGGCCACTTTCTTGGTCGAGAGAGCCATGGAGTTGCTCCCATATAGGGAAAAGGTGATCGTCACCCCAACAGAAACGACATGTTCCGGGAAAGAGCTTGATGTAAAGGTGTGTTTACCACCTGTCATCGTGTGTTTCTGAAGTTCGATTGGTTATAATTTAGCATATCTGTGGCGTCTCAATCATCCGATCGTAGGTTGGTTGACTATCGCATGGGCCCGACTCACGTCTACCCTTTAGAGGAGGTCCCTTGGAGAAGGGCCTCCAGCGAGTACTGAGTGATGTTGCGATTGGTTCCCTATTAGTACAATCAGACGCGACGACAGGAGAACCACTCCTTCTACACGTCATGCTCCCCAAATGCATTCGTATGCGAAATCTCGCAGTGGATACGTGGGTGTTCCTGTTAGACGCACAGATTGGTACTGGGGCATCTGCCTTCATGGCTATCCGTACCCTCTTGGATCATGGTGTGCAACAGGACCACATCATCTTCGTTACTTTCCTTGTGGCGCAGAATGGCGGTTTATCTGTCCTCAACGCGGCCTTTCCCAAGGTAAAGATAGTTTGTGGAGCTGTTGACGAAGGGTTACGAGAGGCCTGGCTTGAGCATTACCGTTCCCAAGGCGAGGGGCACCACGATGGGGATGGAAAGAAAGTGTGGATCATGGAACCTGGCATGGGTCATATTGGGGTGTCTTGTCTAGGCTTGATTGGAGACCTTGCATCTGATCCGTTCTCGTATCTAGGGGATCGTTATTACCTATGACCAACCTCATTTCCCGCATATCTCTAATTTCATATATGGCCTGGTCTCTAGCTTTAGACAGAAATCCAACATGAGATTGATTATCCGTGCTGTGTTGTCATTGTGTTATTGAAGGAAAATTGAAAAGGAGTGTGTGTATGAGAGATGTACAGTGCGAAAGATAGTTACAGTGCGAATTCGGGGAAACGTGAGAGAGAATAGGATGATGTATCTTGATAGGTTTCACGTGTCCGTCGCTACATTGATAACACAGACTGCAAATCCGCTTGGCTGTCCTAGGGTCAAGATCTCGATTGTGTTTCAGGTGGATGAAATGAGATCGCCTACCCGGATAATACCAGAATGAGACAGCAATAATGACATATAGAGCTGATAGAAGTTCTCAAGTTGGTTCATTCTGTTGGCCACTGCGCCAAAGGAACTTACATATCAGGATTGCACCCTCGAACCAATTAGACTTGGCGTCTGCTACGACGTAACTCATAGTTTGTACTAAGGTGTTCCTAATTAGCATAAGTCTCTTGACTGACGAGAATCACTTACCAGCGACATATAGAACCTAGTGAGCATGGCAACGTTCAGTGATGAGCTAGTTGGGGCAGGACAGATACTCACGATGGATTCGAATGGGTCGAACAATAGTGTCAACGGTTTGTTCATTATCCATCCGAGGGTCACCATAAAACTCCAGACAGATGATGATTAGTGAATTAGTAATTTCATCAGTGAAGATTTGCTCACGGAATGATGAATAGTGTAACTTGCTGGAATGGCCGGGGCACGTTACTATTAATGAGGTTTCAAGGTAAAGAGTGAGAGTCACGTACAATCGCGGACCCGACGGCGACACTGACGCTAAGACTGAGTTGATCCTTGACGGAGACATTCATTGCAGTCACACACTCGGCAACAGAACTAACAGCAGGAAGCAAGATCAATCCAACCCATTGTTTGCTGATCGACGTTGATATTCCATCCATGCTTTCTACAAGTTGTTCCGCATTGAATGTCGCCAAGACAGTGACAACAATCAGTAGCGATAATGTCAAAGTGAGACTCAATCTCGGTTCTTTCTTCACCGGTTCCATCGACATAGTGGATGCATTACCGGGCGGAGGCTCCACTGTATTCGCGGGTTCAGGGGAGCTGGCAGGTTGAATGTCTTCAGCTAAGGTGGATGCGTCACTCTCGAATCGCCATCGAGACTGCGGGAGGGACAGATCGGAATTCTTAGGAAGAGCACAAGCATCCGATTCCCGTGGTACCAGACGAACAGTAGGTTGTAAATCCGATGTCTTCTCTGTGTCAGTGGTCAACGAGGGTGCGAGGGTTGCCTCAGACGGGCATTGAAGATTGGTAAATCTGTTTGACAGAAGTGAACCGATCCTGGGCGATCTGCTTGAAGACAAACCCCAACGCATGGATCTCATAGAACTTGAATCTGACTGAGAGGTCCTCAGAGCATCCCCATTGAAAATTCGCCTCTCCGTGATGAAACGAGGGTTGATAGGAATTTTGACAGATAGCCTATTACTTTTTTGCTTTTGATCCTTGTAAAGATGTCGGTGAGACCAAAGCTGAAAAAGTAGATATAAGACATAAACTTCAAGAAGCAATGAGCAAACAGTCTTCATGTCTAGTTGGCTCTACTCACTGAACATGAGAACGATGGATACCTGTGGAAGAAATGAATGGGATGCCACGAGACAAAATGAACGACTCACTCCATGGCTCATTTTCAAAATATCTACCCTTTGTTCCTGAGCAGTGGCCTCATGCTCGTTACTGAGTGTGAAATGGTAGGCTGCAGGGAGGAGCAATGCGCCGACACTGATGCTAAGCAATGAAGAATGAATCCGTGTTGCAGTCTGATCAAAGCCTTGTTCCGAAAACCGCAAACCGCCAGCAAAGAAGCACATTCCAAGGATGAGTACTAAGGATATTAGGGAAGGGGATGGGAACTTAAATAGACACCAAAAACTCACATAATTTGCTCAATATTGAACCGATTACTGCTTCCTCGAGTAAGCAAGTGTGTTTGTAAGGGACCAGATCTACATACAGGAAGACTGGACAATGCGGAGTTCGCACTTCTTCAGTGCGGTGATCTATACAGATTCGAGTCAGTTTTATATGGATGACTATCGTCGAACACCAACCGCAACGACTAGCTCAACACTGCGAAAGGTACGATCAGTGAATACCACAAGATGACACGAGTTACGTACGTATTGCTCTGAGTTTCGTATGGCAGACAAGTCAGGATTACCAAATTTTGCTGCTGCACTCACGTACCATGCTTGCGTTAAGCAACCCAGTCTTTGCTCCCCCAAATCTCAAAGCCAGTTCTCGCGTGGAGAGGTCATGGAACTTTTCCGGAATTTGATAAGCACTCGAAATGCCGGGTACGGTTAGATTTTAACTTGACAAGCGGGATCATCGAAAGGATAGAAACTACCCGTAGCTCGGTGAACAACCTAAAGTATGATAAAGATTACTGCTCACATATGAACACAAGCTTGTGTTGTCTTCCCATAACAGAACCGAGGACCCACTATGGTCGACCGATCAGTATCGTTCATGGAAAAACGTCGGTGGATTTACAGAAACCGGGATAAGTAACACCAGGGCATTGAACCCTGTGACGGGACGTCAATCAAAACGGATCGATCAGGCTGTTCGGAGTACTATTGTCCTTACAGGAACAAAATAATATCACTTGCCAACCCTCCCATAGACGCATGGCCGGTTTCTTGCCTTTGTTGCTGATATTTTGCAGGTTATCATCAGGTTGGTCGATCGGAAGCTCGGACAATGAGGGATAGTTCCATCGAAATGGAGACTCCTTGAACTCGCTGGCTTGGCGAAAGCGCTTCTCATGGTGTGGAGCAACTAAGTTGGAAGTCGAAGAACATGACACGGCCGAAAGTCGCAAGTCCAGTTGCGACGTTGCATCATCCGGACTTGGCTCTTCTGAAAGGTGGGGCAGATGGCGAGCTGGCTTGATGGAGATATCGTTCGGCGAGGTGGTAGTTAGTTCATCCGAGTCGTAAGCCTGAAGAACGTCTAAGGTAGCAGATTCTGATTCTGGTGAACCACGGCGAGGAGGGATGTCCAGTGCTGTCATTAGGGCCCTGCCTGAGCGAAACAGAGAGAAAGAAAGAAAGGACGGGTAGGGCGAGGGAAGTAATCTAGCGATGAATTAGAGGTTTTATTATATGGGCCGTCTCCGAGTCGCTTCCCTGGAGTAACGTTCGTAAACGCATTCCTATTTTGGAATAGGCGAGATGGAAGAACTACTATGTTCGGTGCCGATCCAACTATTCATTCAAGTTCATGTTCAAACTGAGCACGCCAAAATATCATACATACACTGTATCCAACGAGCAATTGCCAGGTCGAGGTCCTGACTCGGAGAAGAACATGTCAAACTGGCAGGATTGCACCAGGGAAAACGAAAGGTCAGTATTGCACGAGGGTCATAGTATTGGCTGGATCTTAAACAATGCAAGTGTCACTGCCAATACAATTTGGGGAGTTGGCTCAATATCATGATAGTCATGAACATAGATCCGACCTGGTTTTCATCCAAGGCCTGCTTCGAGGTCGATGTACAGACTTACCACCGTAGTCACACCGTCACGCGTTACAGACACCTTACAAGTCACGCTTCACCCGGTTTGTACCATCAACCTCGACGTAGTGAACCATGCTCACCACTGCCCTCCGCGCTGCCCGCCCAGTCGTATTGCGTGCTACCCGCACGTCAAATCCAAGCGCTGCTCGCGCGCTCTCCACCTCTGCTGCACGCCGTTCGGGACCTCCCCCTCCTCAGCTCTTCGGTCCTGGTGCAAAAGCCGGTGAAATCCCTACGGATGAACAGCAGGCTACTGGCCTCGAACGTTTCCAGCTCCTCGGTGAAATGGAAGGAACTGATTCTTTTGATTTGCAACCTCTCGACTCGAGTCGCAAGGGTACCAAGGAAAACCCGATCAAGGTGTACTCCCTGGTAAGTTGAAAGCCGGAACCTCCATCTGCTCCTTGTAAAACATGTCTTTGACGCGTTTCGCTGGATACCGAACGTATCGTCGGCTGCACTGGTTCTCCGGCTGACTCGCATGAGCTTCACTGGTTCACTGTTCGCCGTGACAAAATCCGTCGTTGCCCTGAATGTGGCTCTGCTACGTATTCTATAGTCCTCACCGTGTAGAATCCACCGCTCATTCCGCGGCAGCTTACGCTCTCGACTTCCATGGTGTTGAACACCAGGAGACACACCACCATTGATGCAAAAGAGTTTCGTGGGCATGCTTAGAGCTTTCTACATAGTTATTTGTAACGTCTGCGTGAACTCCAATCAATCTTGATCCGCGTTGAATCTCCTCTGATACATGTAGATTTCAAATCACAATACGTACTTGCATGAGTATACGCGACTCTCAGAGATTGGTGTACACTATCGTCGCGTCTTCAAGTTCTTGTCTTTGGTAACGGAATAAAAATTGTTTCGTGGTATGAGTATAGAGTGTGTGGATAAGAGTAAACGTTGCCTACGACAGTCAAGTCGCGCACCAGAGATGACTGCGCACGTCCTGCTACATTACCAAAGCGCAGGCACCCTTTGCCCCAACACGTCTTGAACCGCTCTTGCCTCAAGGTCAAGTCGCATGTACAACCGCTTGACTGCTTTCCTGACTCAAGAATTCAAATTGTTGATGAGGCTCCCGGTCTTTGATAGTAGTACGGCGTTATCGAGTTATCGACTACGGTCTTATTCGGTCCCTTGCGGCAACGCTTCTTCAAGCCACTGGCAAGGCTCTCGGTTATCTTTCCAGACTCGTGGCAGCCCCGCTCAATGGGCGTTGCGTCAACCTCCTTCTTTCTGTTATGTTTGTATTCCATCGCCTGTTCAGCTACTGTATCCATAATTCCACTCGCTCGGATGCAACGGAATTTCCGTCAGACCGAAAGAGAGACCGCACGATCCTCATCTGGTGGGCCACCTTTGGTACCTCTCTCTTCTTCCAACCTGCCGCGGAATTCGCTCTACGTCTCCTACTTTTCTCACTTTGCGCGTTGCTGATTGGCACGCTTGATGGTTCTCTGAACTTTCTCACTGGTCATGCTGTGCTTAAAGTCATCCGATACACCGAATACGAACCATCGATCGTCTCATCCTTGGAAGCCGGAGCGCTCGGTGGAGTGATTGTGATAGGGCCTATTGTCATCGCAGCTACATTGATTATCGCACTCCTCGGCGATCCCACACCTAAAAGACTCTTATCCAGTCACATCGCACTCGTCCTAGAGCTCGCGGTTGCGGTCGCAGTTTCTACCGCAGCGTGTGCGATTGGCGCCCTGGTTGCGCTCCGTACGCATCTTCACGAGGGACCTCCACTTGATCCTGCGCACGCCGCTTGTGCGGGTGCCTTCGGCGCATGTCTTGTTACTGTGCCTGCCATCTTGGCTGCGGCGTTTTTTTCGTCACCAGCGCAGCCACTTGAATCCATGCAGAATGAATCCCCAGTCGTGAATCTAGTAAGTGATTCCAAGACAACGATCGAGTAACGTTGACCGACGCCTTACCTGATGTTCAACTTTACGATAGGATAACAGTCGTTGTATTCTTCCGTTACCTGTCAACCAGGGTACGACAACTCCTCGGACTCGACCTCTCAAGTCCTTCACCGTTCACACAACTGCAGAGACTGTTGGCTACGTGTTCCTGACTCTTTGTATCCTTACCATACGACTACTATGTCTTTGATATCTCAGGGGCACTTGACAGGTGCTCGATTGCGTAGCTCTGGGCTTTTGCTGCGGGTTCCATTTTTTTTCCAAAGTTCGAGTGGGTACATTTATGTCCCGCAGTTCGAATTCACCCCAACTTGGACGTCCAACGGGGAATGGGCTCGTCCGTGCGTATCCGAGTCCCCTCCATGCCCGAGTCGACCTCACTAGGACATATGGAACCCCATGCACCGCCACGACAAGGATAGATCACGGCGAATGGAACGCCAATAGCTGTGCAGTAACGAAAAAGGCAATATATATATACCTCGATTGACTAGGTATGACTCGCGGCCTCCTCGACTCCGGTGCCGCTTGTACGTGTCAGCAACGCAGAACTGATCTGGCTATACGTGTAAGTGTCGTGTTATATTTGATTCTAGGAATACACAAGTACCAAGGCCTACAATGGAAATATCACAAGGAAAACAGTAGCAAGCTAATAGCAAAACATGAGAGCATCCGTAACTAAATCACTAGGGTATCGTCAATGCATAAGTGCGAGCTCCAGGCTACACAATCATAAAAGTACGTTAAGAAGGACAGGCGAGACATGTTAATGCTCGGTGATAGCGTTCCGTGCGTTGTGCGTATTGGGTGCACGATCGATCGACACGCGTCGCCACACAAGAGACATGAGCAAAGTTATCAATGTATCGCCAGATCTTTATGACGCTTGCGACTCTTCTCGTGACGTTTACAATCGCTGCTGTTGAAGAATCGCTGTCCACAACCAGGGATGCTGCACTGAAATGGGCGTTCTCCAGTATGTGATTGTTGATGACCTGTGCATGTTATACGTCAATAAAGTGAAAGTCAACCACTAAGCCATGTAAGAACTGACGTTTAAGTGAGAATTGCGCAGTAAAAGTTTGGTGGCAGTCGTCGCAGACGTACTGTGCTGGGTGGCGGCGGCGACGGATGTTGGCATCGAGCATAGCTGGACTGGCTACGGTGCGAACTTTGTTTGGCGACGAACGGTAGCGCTGGGGGCCAATCTCCCCTTCAAAGACACCTGGAGAAATCGAGCAACCACTTGGAGCAGATTGTGAGATGGGGGGGAAAGAGTCGTCGCTGGGACTACTCGGCGGGAAGGCGTACGGGTAACCGGATGCATGAAAGGATGGTGATACAGGAGACTCGGTTTCGGGAAAGATATTATAAACCGATACAGGCGAAAGTGACGTGAACGACGAGGAGGGGGAAGGATCAGAACTGCCGAAAGTGGAGGGTGAAAGTCCTCCGTCGGTATATGGGGGGATTGATCCGCATGGCAAGAATGGACTATCACTAAAGGGAGTAGAATAGTGGTGTCCGGTGAGATACTGCTGCTCCGTGGGTAGAGTTGCAGTGAGATGTGAAAGCTCTGCGATCTCTTCGAGCTCGGGTGGAATAGAGTCCTTGAGCGAGAGGGAGAAATCCGACTGAGGGTCTTGGGAGCAGTGGAAGACGGTACTGTCATCCTCAGAAAGAAGCATGTTATACATGTCGAAAAGGTTGGAGTTGATGTTGACACTGTGAAAGTGAGGTGAGTCATCCGCATCCTGGACATGGATAGCGGGAACATTGGCGTGACTCGACGATGTGAGGTTATTCATCTTGGGGAATTGAGAGGATGGAGGTGAGTGAGTGATATGGGTGAGTTGAGTAGGTTAGCCAGAAAGATGGAGACATTATATAGGGACGCCGGGTTTCCAAATTGAAGAGAAAAGCGTGGCGGGCGTCAACCTTGACTGGGCGGCCACGGATGACCTAAAAATGCTCAACTTCTCCAATTCTGAGACGCTCATACACATCTTGGGATCAACGAGGCGGGTCACACGCTAGCAGATCGGGGGAAGATTGAGAATTAAAACCTGGACAGAACAAGCGCAATGAAATCATCGCGACGTAGGGTGAATGGCAATCCGGGCGATCGTTGCGGATACGGATGGCGAAGGTTGGGCATACACACGGTGTGGGCGAGTTCTGCATAGAAGTCGAAGGATAGCCATTGGAGGAAACGGTTCAAAAAAGGGCAAAAACGAAGCGAATTGCCGCACCAGAAAAGCGAAACTCATCTGGGCTGTGTTTTCTGCTGGAAGGACAAGGTGTCAAAGACTGGAAAACTCGTTGGAACATGCCAATTCTCACACACTGCCTTTGCATCACGTGATGGTCAGCCATCCACCCCAACATATACTTCATAGACAGCTTCATAGGTCCCGAGCTGACCCTAGCAATTGGCGGCGTATGTGGTGCGGCTCGAACCACGATGTCCTAAAGTTGTCAACAAGGTGCCGATCGTAGACTGGCAGGCAGCAGGCCCCCCAGTGACAAAACCGTTCACATTGTGGATCCAAGTACAGCCCTTCAGCCGATGAACAAGGACTGTGGGCGGGCACTCCGAATCCTTGTGCACGACTTGCCTCTTTGGTCCTGATTTCACTAGAAAGCGCCTGACCTGCAATTTAATCTCAACGTATTTCTGACATCACCTTCCTGAATAACGGCGGTAAGCACCCTCTTTTTTTTTTTCAAGACCACGAGTTGGCAACGTGCATGCCCAGAGCCAGCCAACAGTTGATTGACGGTTGTGTACAATCACGTACTTGTTGGTAAGGCGCTACTTTCCCCTACGCGCGGTCCGGGGATATAGAAACCAAACGGGGGAGGAATTTAGCGGCAGTGACCCTATGAGGTTCCGCCTGAATGGCAGGGGATTAAAATGGATCATAATAGCTTCTGGATGGAAACGGTATCGGAAGTGGCAGTGACCCTATGAAGTTCGAACCATGAGGCACAGTTGGCAAGCTTGCCAACTGGCAACTGTACAAACAATGCCAAGGCACGCGCCGCCGCACCATTGGAGATGGCATGCTTCCTCGACTTGATCAACTTCACGGCGTTATATGCTTTTCAGCTAATAGTCGAATCAAACTTGAAATACAGCAAAGCACCGCTATGCCTATAATACAGTCAAAACAAATGTCTCGATCAATGAACTACGGGATATCACCGTCAAAAACATACGCATCATTCATCGTCACTCCCATAATCCAGGTTTAACCCCGTGCTAACCGGCCTGGCCACCGAAGCCTTTTGTGGATGAGAAGGCATATTAGCTCCGTTCCGATTCCTTATCTCGGCAAAATATTTCAACCCTTCTAGCGTATCGGGAGTGAGTAGTCCGAGGGGCTTTGATGGCTCATCATCCAGAGCTGTCTGCGGAGAAGGTTCTATTCTCCTTCTTTTGGAATCATGGGAATTAAGCTCTTCCACAAGGTGGTCTTCAGCCTCTACCATCTGCCCCTCATCATCTAACAGGTCGCCATCCTCCAAAGCTCGAACTGCCCGCATGGCTTCGACTATACGAGGATCCATCCGGGCCTTGATGGCCTCTTGACCAATTTCTTCGAGGCGACGTTTCTCAGCCACCTTTTGAACAGGATTAGGGTCTTCAGTGGCCCACCGGACGTTGAGAATTTCATCATTGTCAAGTGATTGGCATGCCATGGCTTCCTTGGCAAATTGGGCGTGGAACTCGGATACATATGTAACGAAGGCGACGCTTCGATACTGTAACACACGGATGCGTTCAATTTCACCCCATTCCTTGAAATGTCGAGTCACTATTTCCTCGGTCTCGGGACCAGGACCGGTCTCCTTGATCCGACCAACATAGAGAGTACGATTTTGCCTGTTGAAGCTACCAACACCGCCCATATCATCTCGGTAATCTGCGAACTTGTCTCTGGCAAAGCAGTCCTTTGAACTGTCGGGTAGTGTATCGTCGGAGTCTGGAAGGACGTGGAGAAAGTTGCACTCCCAACCGTAGGGACAGCAACCACGTGCAAAGAAAAGACAGCAATACTTGACGCCCGTTTGATTGGCACGGGTAAGACCGCTGTCTTTCTTGATGTTGCATCGCGTTTGCGACTTTACTTTGCTAGGGCAGTGTGAGCATGATATTGCGTGGAAGAGGAATGATACTTACTTCGAATAGTTGTCCTCGCGATCACCACCAGCCCACTTGTTGTACCAAATATCTGTTGTGATAGGTTAGGGTCAAATAGACGGGACCGTGAAACGCAAGACTAACTGTACTCCTTGCCCGTTTGGACTGTCTCTTTCTTTTCGACCTCTCCAGGTTTGACCTGTTTTCTTGCCGGTTTGAGTTTTTTTGCCGGCTTTGGCTTTGCTTGTACTATGACTGTCGTTGTTTCCTCTGTGCTCATTGTTGTAGTAGACGTCGAGGACAGTGTTGACAAAGTTGGTGAGTGGCTGAATGGTCAATGTCACGTGATAGCCTTATGGGTAAGCGCGGGCCGAGGCGAGGACGACGTATGGGAGTGAACGTCACCGAGTGCCAGTTGACCGAACAGAAGAGGGTCGAATTCAATCGCCATGGCCCTCCAGTCGTCGTTGCTCGCATCGACCTCACCTAATAACATCGCACCCGCAGAAGTCACAATTGGCCATGTGTATGTTCTCTCTTCCTTTCACACTTACTCCCTTCAAGGGGACCTGCATCATACTCACTCTCCTCATCCAGCCAGTTGCGCGACCTCATAATCTGTCCTCGTCAGGCAGGTATAGTTAACTACGTGCACGGTTACTCCATCGTTGAGCATGATCTCTACGCTCCTGACATCGCACCTCGGAGCATCGCAGACCTTTCCTTCAACCCAAATACACTCTCCTCAATACAGCTTCCCGACTCCGATGCAATACTCCTCGCCGCTGGCGGTCAGGAAGCTGAAATTCACCTCTCCCTCCACCAACCTTTCTCTCGATCACATGGGAGAGATGATCCATCGCCTATACCCAGTTGCAATGGCGCGAAATGGCAGTTCTATAGGAAGCTACAGGGATCGATCAACAATTCAGTATCGCTCAGTTCACTGACATTGACAAAGTCTGCTGAGAGCAGTGTGGAGCCTCGGTTGGTTGTCAGCAATAATGATTGCACGGTACGTTTCTATGACGTTGCTGTGCGCAGACAATGTCCCCCAAAAGATATTCGACAATCCGGTATGTTGAAGTTCGAAGAGCCTATCAATCATTCCTCAATATCACCTGATGGGAGAACGCTTCTGTCTGTCGGAGACTCCCCACGAATCTACCTCCATCACCTTGCTGGCGGTTCTTATATCAACTTCACTCCTATCGTTACGCTCAGTGTTCCACCTCCGGATGCAAGACTCTACTCTTCCTCGCTTTCCGCATCGTTTTCCACTGCATTTTCGCATGATGGCATGAAATTCGCTGTAGCTTCTCAGGATGGCGTAGTCGCTGTCTGGGACGTGCGAAGTACGAAACCGATGAAAGTCATTCAAACCGACAAAACCAGGCTACCGTTGGACCACCATGGGAACGGGGATGAGAGCAGCGTGCTCAGTGATGACCCGTGGGATTGGACGAGGGGAAATTCGAAGGCGCCCGGTTGGGGAACCAGGAATGTCAAGTTTGGGGCCGGTGGCACACATGGCCGTCCTGGGCATGAAATCATGACATTCACAGAGGTGAAAATCGTCTGTGTGGGCTTTCGATATCCAGAGTTTACTGACATCTCGCTCATAGCATACGAGTCTTCTTCATGTGATTGATGCTCGTACGTTCGAAACCGAAGAAATCATCCGTGTCCCACAGGTTGCAGCGCGAGAGGTTTCACGCATATCGCCACCTCTCAGACAAATTGCCCCGCCACCGCGTGCGATTCGCACAGCGGATGAAGGTTTTCGCGTTAGTTCTCTCCCCAATAATGGAGGTCTCTCCACGTGGAGACCAGCGCACCGGGTTCTTAGGCGCCGAGAAGGGTTCGAGCATGAGAATGCCAGCTATAGCGATGTTCTCGTCATCCCTCCTCTTGGGGATAATACGGTCCAGGAAAACATTCGAGAAGCCTTTTCTCGTCGCGCGTCTCGAGCATACCTCGCTCATAGGGAGGAGCCACACCCACAGCCTCGAGGAAGTACCAGTCCATACATTTACAGCCACAATGACGTGGATGACGGAATGGAAGACGCAGGCAATATGGAGGTGGATGAGCCCGAAACTGACTGTGTTTCGCGTGCACCCTCCCGATCATCCTCTCCGCCGCCTTCCATTCATATTCCATTACAGCCTTCGCCCTCGCCGTCTCGAAATACCGCCTTCACACGACATTCAAATCGCTATGCACCGCATCCAAATCGCCGAACAAGTAACCAAGCCAGTTTTGCAGTTGAACCGATCCATGATTACGATTTGGACATTGCAGGCACATGTTTTGATCCTAACGGCGGGATGATATATGTTGCCACCACCAATAGCATTTCTGAATGGACTGTAAGGGGTGCAGAAAAACGGTGGTGGTGGGGATCTCGTGCCTGGGCATGAGCTTGCCTCTGAGTGTTCCGTCTCCCTCTTTTCTAACTAAATTTCACATCATCCTATCCTAGCTGTGGCCTGACACAACATAACTAAACGCGCAACACACTAGGATTTGCATTTTACTGATTCGTTTCTGCTCTACTTTTTTTTTCCATGCTGGCAATTAGGGGCACATCCCATCTATGTACTACCATCTATAATTTCGCCTGTAGCCAACACAATCTCACCTTGCATTCGTTTTCACTGATTTGTCCGTAGTATATCATGTTTCACGAATGCTTCGTTCATTTTTCTGGGGAGACCGGGAGATGTTTGTATGCACTCGCAGTTTTAAGCTTTGACAACTATTCTCGGCTGTGGAGAACCTGGGGTTGCCGAGCAGATACACAGAGGCGTATACATAGGAGATGGGTGAGTAGCTTCCCATCTAGAAACTTAGTGGCGGCGTTGTTTCTGAATGTCTCATGAGTGTGGCTGACAATGAAAGTGGGCCGGCGGTCCGCGAATATCCACTCTAGTACGTATTCTGAGGAAAATGGAGACGGTGATGGAGTGGCCAGGGTCAGAAGGACCACAGGAGATGTGTTGCGCTACTGGAAGTAGACTCGGTGCTTATGGAGTGAAACTGGCTGTTCAGCGCAAAGGATTTTTACATGCCTTACCTTTGCCTAGTAGCTCAGGAACACAGGTTGAATTCAGTTCAACGGACTTACAGGGCAGGCTGTGGCCTCGTCATGCAAAAGGCTGGGTACGTACAAAGATATCCACTCGCGTGCATACTATGACACTGCCGTTTTGCGTGAACGGATACCGTATGTTGGTGGGGCCATGATCATAGTAGGATGTCAACAGCACAGACAAGCCTCTGTAGCCACGCAAAGGTCACCTTCATGATCACCGAGTGGCAAAAACGAACCAAATTTCGCGCAATTATAAGTGAATTGTCAAAGCTTAGATTAGATATGTTTTGCCGTGTAGAACCGGGAAGGCGTCACTTGCTCTCAAAGTCATTCCATGTTGGCTGGCGTGTCGCTCGTTTCGCGTGCTCAGTGTCGCTCCGGAATTTCGAGGGCGTGTACGACGCTCCTTACACCCCGTCCATTCCATCCTACACTCTGCTCGAGACAAACCCAGCTGTGCTCGTACTACCTGCCATTCCGTTCTCCCAGAGCACTAGCCGCACAATTCTCCACTTCTTCTCGTCTTCAATACCAGACCACTCCTCCCACAAAGCCAGCTCAAAAGCTCGATGACTCCCGTCACGTCACCCCAAAAGAACAACGTCGGAAAGACTGGATGGTCGTGCGCAAGCTCATTGGCAATGTATGGCCGAAAGACGATCGGAACACTCGCCTTCGGGTCGTTCTTGGCTTTGCCCTGTTGATTGGTGGAAAGGTACCCTTGCTAGGCCACCTTACACACGACCCGCTTTCACCGTTCTCCGAAAGGTCTTGAACGTCCAAGTTCCGCAGATATTCAAGAATGTCATCGATGCCCTGAACCTTGATATCGCATCGAATTCGACAGTGTGGGTCGTTGCTGGCTCACTCATACTTGGGTATGGCGCCGCGCGGATTGGAGCAACTGTATTCGGAGAACTTCTGAATGCTGTATTCGCCAACATCGGCCAGCGAGCAATACGCAAAGTTGCTCGCGAAACGTTTGAGCATCTACTCAACCTTAACCTCAAGTTTCATCTGTCAAGGCAGACGGGTGGGCTCACACGTGCCATTGACCGAGGGACAAAGGGCATAACGTTTATGCTCCAAGCTATCCTGTTCCGCATAGTTCCTACGGCCCTCGAGATAACGATGGTGTGCGGTATCCTGACTTATAAATTTGGCTGGGATTTTGCTGCCATAACGGCAACCACCTTAGCAGCGTACACTTGGTTCACTGTTCGGACCACTTCTTGGAGAACTCAATTTCGGCGAGATGCAAACAAGGCAGACAATAAAGCTGCCTCCCTGGCGGTTGACTCTCTCATAAATTATGAAGCAGTCAAGCATTTCAACAACGAAAATTTCGAGATTGCGCAATATGACGCCCATCTGAAGCAGTATGAGAAATCGTCTGTCAAAATCACCACTTCCTTGGCGTACTTGAATTCGGGCCAAAACGTTATATTCTCGTCAGCGCTCACAGCCACGATGTTTTTGGCTGCCCAGGGGGTCTTGAACGGAACTATGACCGTCGGCGACCTTGTCATGGTGAACCAGTTGATATTCCAGCTGTCTCTTCCTCTCAATTTCTTAGGGACCATATATCGTGAGCTCCGACAAAACCTCTTGGATATGGAGGTGTTATTCACTCTTCAGAGCGAGAACGCTCCAGTAAAGGACAAGTCTGATGCTAAAGCTTTAGCGCTCAGAGGTGGTTCAATTCGCTTCGAGAACGTCAATTTTGCATATCATCCCGACCGTCCTATATTCCGTGACCTTTCGTTTACTGTTCCAGCTGGAAAGAAGGTAGCTATTGTCGGCCCTTCAGGCTGTGGAAAATCCACTGTCTTCCGCCTGCTATTTCGATTCTACGACCCTTCATCTGGTCGGATCCTCATCGACGACCAAAATATCCAAGACGTACAGCTAGAGAGCCTGCGCAGGGCAGTCGGCGTCGTTCCACAGGACACGCCGCTTTTCCATTCTGATATCTTGCATAATGTGCGATATGGGCGCCTCGATGCGACGGATGAAGAGGTGAAAGTTGCTGCAATGAAGGCAAGCGTACATAATACCATCATGAGTCTACCCGAGGGATACGAAACAACTGTCGGGGAACGAGGACTCATGATCTCAGGAGGAGAAAAGCAAAGGTTGGCAATCGCTCGAGTATTGCTCAAGGACCCTCCGATATTGTTTTTCGATGAAGCTGTGAGGACGACAGTACCGCACCGTATGATCTTGATGTTCACATACCTCTCCCTCCCTAGACGTCTGCACTTGACGCGCGCACGGAATCGGAGATTATGAAGAGCATCAACAACACTCTACTGAACAATGGTAGGACGAGTATCTTCATTGCACATAGACTGCGTACTGTCGTCGAAGCCGACTTGATCATCGTTTTGAGAGATGGACAGGTCGTTGAGCAGGGGACACACGAGGAGCTGTTACGCCTTGGCGGTTTGTATCATGACATGTGGATCCAACAATCAGCAGGGGACAGCTCTTCGGAGGGTGCTGTTCAGTCTTAACTGGAGGAGCGCACTGGTAGGGTACAGCTCCCAGCGGAATCAACTATACTGATCGTCACGTATTGGCTGTCGGACCTTCGTATGGATAGGACAACAACATATGCATATGACTTATTTTAATCTCTCCTTGGGACTGAAGCCATACTGGTCCCTCTCGTTGAGTCGCTCGTAAAATCACAAGAATAATATGAAGGTAAAACCTCCTTACTTCGTCGTTGTTGTACGAGGAAGATGCATGTACAGATGATTGCTTGGAGCGAAAGACTAACGACACGATGAGCCTCCAGGTTCACTTAAAAGATTGGTTGCCCATCAAAACCAATTGAAACCTGTCAGTGAGCCCTAACAATATACCTCATTCTCCCCATGGAGGAACCCAATGAATGCATCCAGGTTACTACAAACATCGTTACCTGTACGAGGTCTCTGTCATCCTCATTCTATGCGACCACGTAACCAGCTCAATAGCCCCTTGGTTCCTTCACGCTCCCATACTCTCCTTTGAGGAATTCGGAATACGTTGCCATCGACAAGGAAGACGTCCAAAGGTAACAAGCCAAGTTCTGCTGGCAGTTTCGGGATCTCATTGTCCCTTAAGTCTAATTCTTCAAGTTTCCAGTCTGGCACAGAACGGTGACCCTTGAAAATTTCGGCAAGATCCTGGAAACCGTCCAGCGTTGTGACGTGATTCCCTCGCAAACGGAGATGTCTGAGTCCCTGCCGGTTATCTTGTGGAGAGGCCATGATGAGTGAAAGCAGGACATCTTTATGTAGAGCCGTGGAAGTCAGAGAATTATATGAAAGGTCTAGCGTTCTCAAGTTGGGAAACAGCCTGGTAAGCAATGGTAATAGTGGTTCGTTCATTTTTGTTGGGGTCGTGGAGCCTCCCTCAACCTGACGTGTCACTAAAACGTCGTCACCCAAATTGCACCCGTCCAAGATGAGTTCTTCCAGGGTTGGAATGAGTCCTGCGTCCATTTCGCCAGGGCAAGCTGGTAACGCAACGGACAGGTCTAGTTTCCTATTGCTGAGTATCAGAGTTTTGAGGGTCTGTGCGAACGATTGTGCCGAAATTGAGGCAATGGGGAGGGTTGGAGTAGGGAGGGCAATATCGGTCTTGCCTGAAGTCACTGGGTTATTGAGAGCGGGCGTGGCAAGAGAAAATGACCGTGCATGGGCATGGATCCTCGCAGGGGGCGCTGAAGGTGGAAGTGTGAGCGTCTGAGTAGCAGCGTGATAGTATTGAGAATTGCTGAAGTTGAAATGCGACGACGAGGAACTTGAAGCTGAGCTTGGGTGTCCCAAACCATTGAAAGAATTTCGTTTGAGCTCTGATGATGTATTTGTGCTCACAGAGGAGGATTCCGCTGCCGCTACGGCAGCGGCCCTTGCACGTCTTCGGCCACCTTCGGTGAGCAGTCCCTGTTCAGCCTCAATCTCCCAAGCTTCCTTTACTGGTTCTTCCTGTACAGGTTTGGCCCCAGAAGCTTTGATGGGCTCTCCATTTGCTGTGGCTTTCCCCCTACTTCTCGCTCTGCGCTCAGCTTCAATCTCCCAAGCTTCCTTAAGAACCTTCTTGCCCACGGTGATCCTCAAAGTGCCCGTCGGTGGCTCATCTGTAGTCACGTCAAATACGAGAGACTGCTTCAAACCACTGAGAGCTGTTGTTACGGCTTTCGCGCTAACACGAGTCTCTTCAAGATCGAGGATGCGTAGTGAAGTGAAACTCCGAGCAACTTCTCCGTCGAAAAGAGTTGATGGAAATGCATCGTCCCCAATGTCCGCGTTTGCTAAACGAAGTTCTTTCAACTGGGCAAGGCCCGCAAACGAGCGCATGAGAGCCGCCGAGTCAAAATTGCCTAAGGCAATAGGGTTGGAGGACAGATTTATTTTGGACAGGCTGGAGGGAAGGTTTTTGTGGTCGATCGTGGAAGCAGTGAGCTTGTTGAATGAAAGATCCAACGACAGAAGGCGGGGTAAAGGAGCCGTAGCTCGCGTGATGACGGGACCAAAGAACCCTCCGGAACTGTATGTACCCGGGCGGGATCCTCGAGACTGACTGGAGAATGGTTCACCAAATGGCACAGTGATGAGGGCATTATGCGAGAGATTTAGGCTGGTGAGTGTGGGGAGTGCGAAGATATTGACAGGCAGCGATGTCAATGAGTTATGCGAAAGATCCAAGGTAGTGAGGGCTGTAAGGTCGGCGAAAGTGTCGGGAAGAGTGTTGATCCTATTGTGGTGCAGCTTTTGCGAGAGTCAGCATAGATCTGAGGAAATGCACAGAGTACGTACATCCACAGTCTTGAGCGATCCAAAAAGTGATATCTCGTGTTGGATCTCGAGGATCTCATTGTTCCATGCCTTTAGAATTTGTAAGTCTTGCGCTTCGTACCAAGCTGGACCATCGCGTTGTCCAGGTCGTTTACTTGGAGCCTCCGAGGAAGCAAGGGGGGGTTCCTGGGGGACTGACTTCAGCGTATCGGGCTTTACACCCAAGTGGATCTCGAACAAAGCAGATGGAAGACACGGCAAGGAACGGGAAGCAAGATTGATTGAACCTGAAGACAGGACCTTGTCTGATCAGCCTTCTGAGTGCAATACTGTATCAAAGTCCATACCTGTGCTTCGTGCACGTTCAATTGTCTCTTTAACAGACCACCGACCAAGATCAATGTCATCATCTACCACCTTCTTAGCAACATTGGTACCAGGGGTGGCATCCTCCAGGCTATCGAAGCCACCAAAGCTGGAGCCCCCTCCATTGACAATGGATCTCGCTGACACCTTTTTGGCCTCGGCGCGCTTGAGGGCGATGGCTTCTTTGATGGTCAGAGCAGACTTGGCAGCTGGTGTCTCTTCTTCAGGTGGAGGACGGCGAACAGACTTGGAAGGTGACTTGGGAATTGATTTGGTGCGCAAGCGTGGGGTGGAGGGAGACGACACTACACTGGCAGATGGCTTAGATGGAGACGGTGCTCGAGAGCGATTGGTGGGCAGAGCCAAAGTAGTTTTGACGGTCGGTCGAGATGAGGACGCATGGGGCACACGAGACATTTCGACACTGGCAAGAGTTTGATGTATTCAGACTGCAGAAGTAGACGAAAGAGTCAAAAGTTACAAGACAAATGTTCACCGGAATTCAGTGCAGTTAAGTTCGTTGAAGTTTTGAACGGTTCGGAACAGCGTCAACGAACGGAACAGGCCTCATTACGAAATAAACCTCGACGGTCATTTACCCGAGCAACTGAACAAGAAACACTCTCGGATTGCTTGGAAGGTCCACACCATGGGTCGTGCGAGTAAAAGCGTACAGAACATTTACTCGGTCTCCGACGTCCCATCCTCACCGCTTCCATCGTCATCCTCGTACAAACGCAGATCTTTAACATCTTGATCCGTCTGCCGAAGCTCTGTATACATTTCCTCTTCATCGCGTCTATACTTGCTGAAATCAAAGTCGTCTCCCTCGTCTCCCTCGTCTTGGTCTTCGAACCAGTCTGGATTATATTGGAACAGGTCTCTACCGCTCATCCCCGTGTGCTTGCCAGCGGCGTGCTGTGTTTCCTTCGCTTTGCGTAATGCTTCTGCTTCTGCCTCCTTCTTGTCCATTCGCGTTTTCTTCCAAATAGCGAACGTCTCGACAGTAACAGGTGTGAGATTGGGACCCAGTTTGTGTCGCTCTGTTTCTAGGAACTCTTCGAGTGATATCGTGTTGGCTTTCGCAGCATCCTCAGCGGCCTTTCTTTCAGACTTCAGGACGAAGCCTGGAGGTAGAGCATGCCGATACTGACACTTCTCACCACCGTTCGGACACTCCCAAAACCACCCAAACCTGCAATGCCAAGTTAAAATCGGTTTATCTAGCCCATCCAAGCCTATCACAAACTTGTTCGACTCTATGGCTTCAATGAAGTATTTGCATACAATCTACACACCAGCCTGAATCAGATAGACTGGAGGCAATGAGAGCACTTACGTCTGTCGTGGTTCGTGGATTACCATGTTTCGATAATACCACGCTACGCAATTTTTCTTCATCCCAGTTCTCCATGGTGTCTGCGATTTCCGAGTGCATAAGGAATGCCAAAGAACACCAATATTTCTACGAACCTTTCATCTTCTCCTCCCGGCTGTCTTCGTAAAGGTTCTTCTTATCCACCTTACGGCCAACATTGAGATCATGACTGAACTTGCACTTAGTACCCTTCTCACATGTTCCAGCCTTGTAGAATGCACAGAGAATAGTCTTCGGGTCGACTCCAAAGGGTACTTTCTGCGTCTGGACAGGCTTGAGTAAAGCTGCTTCCTCCTTCTTCCGTTTTTCCTCTTCTAGTTTGGCTTTGGCTCTCAGCTCTTTTTCCTTCTCTTTTGCAAGCGTCTCCTTAGACTTCCCCGACACGGCGGCCTGCGCCTGGATCTGTTGCACCTGCTTCTGGACCTTGGCCGATTTGTTTTTCTACGAGTGCTATCGTTGTTAACGTCAGTAGCTTCGTACATGAGTGCAGGTGTACGCACATTCTTCAGGCCAAAGGTCTGTGTAAAGAACCTTGATCAGTCAGTCGAGAGAGACGAGAAACCAGTGATGCGATCACCTTATCGTCCTTCACCTTGGAAGATGGGGGCGGATTTTGTTTCTTTGGAGGCATTCTGACTGATTTCACGGAGAACTGGTATCAATCAAGGCGTTGGTCAATGCAGGAGGCAGTCCCGAATTTGGATGTACAACTTGGTAATACTAGTATGTGACTACCAGTCTCCCTTATACTCTGACTCGGACTCGTGACAATCAAACCCTCGCCACTGCCGTCAGTGCTACCACGGTCTCGGTGATAGGCTTCCCAAGTTTATACTGTGACTTGCCAGTGATCCTGTACATTTCGCCGCTCATCGCAACCGACATCATTGATTGTACTGCCATGGGCGGAGCGCGAACGCTGGGAATCTGATAAAATGACTTGCAGAGCCAGCTGTACTAACAACCTCTCTTCTAGGAACAACAATCATGCGGACGTCTCTGGATTTCACCGGGCGGTTGGTAAACCGCTTCGGCACTATATGCGCAGGCATGGCGTTGTCAATTGTCGTCTTCTTGATTCTTACAGTACAAGTTACCTTGTACTTTTGCAGACAGCCTGTTCGCAGTCGTGATCCCAAGTGGCTTAAGGGATTCGTGCGTATTCCAAAGAAGTCCTTTGCTGCCTATTGACAAACTACTTGGGCTACAGGTCTCATTCATTTGGTGAGGATGTATGCATGTTTTGTGTGATGAAAAGACTTAAGAGTAATAGGATACTTCAAGCTTTAGAGATGTAAGTGTTTTGCCTTAACTGTGATTTGGTTTTAACCTTCTGACAAGTGCATTGTCATGCCATATGACTGCCATATCACATGGTCAAGATGACCATGTCTTAGATGAGTATTTTGTCAAGAACTATTTGTCATGGGAAGCTTACTGTTTGGTGGATGATGATTGTTATTGAAATACTCAATGTTGATTATAGGGAATGGGGGTGTTACTTTGTAACATGGGCAATAAGACCAATCTTTTATCTTGTATTAGTCATGACTGATTTCCTCACGGGCAGTCACAGATTTTCTTGTGCATACTCTATTCATCTATCGAGTATACCTCCGTATGTGGCTCTTCTCATTTCTGGAGCACATTTTTATTAGTTCTGTAGTTGAAAAAGCTCTGTTTGGCTTTGGGATCTCAGTCATACTGGTGCGTATGATTATCATGAATGTTCCAGAATACATTGACATGCTCCATAGTGCTTTATTTTATTGCTTGAAGGCTGTAAGAGCTACTTTTGTTATGTCTAGTTTCATGCTCACTTAGAATAGCTTTTGGATTATTTCATGCACTGTTATAGTGAGTAGTTAATATTTGAGACATGCTGTAGGTTGCTGAAATCATTGGATGGTTTACTAGCATCCACAGTGAAGCTAGACATATTGATAGGGTTGTGAGTTCATTTTCATACCTTTGTATTAACTTTGATTGATTTGTAACAGTGGTCAGTCCCTGTTTGGCTGGGACTGTCTATCTTGGCAGATGCATTGATTGCTGGGTCATTCTGTTACCTTTTGAGGAAGAACAATGTTCCTGCTGGAACTGGAAGACTTGACTTGGGTATTAAGAGATTAATCAAGTTTTTTGTTCAGACTGGACTTATCACCAGGTATATGGATTTCTCTTGTAATGCATGTATATCTAATGAAACTTGACATTAGCATTGTTGGTGGAATCACACTGGCATTTGTGAGTCTGTTCAAATCTTCTTGGATCTATCTCTAATGGTGTGAAGTGGGGAGCTGCTGGTTTGGATCCAGGGCATTTATTGATGAGCTTTCCCATGAGTGGTGGTGAGTTTGTCTCAAGGAAGAATGTCTACCTCAACTAATCATTAAATTATTTCTTTTGAGTTTATGCAACATGTCTTATGACCAAGTTGATTGTGGTTTCAGTATACTGCTTGAGAACATGTCTGACATTCCACACTACAGTCTTCTTGCTAGGGGTTCATCATATCTCTGGCCTGTGCAAGTAGATGAAGAATCCACTTGTATCTTGACAGGGAACATTAGTTTTGCTAACTCTGAACAGCTTGAGAAGGTGTGTCCCTATATTCTGTTCACGTGTTTGTATCCTTTATACTGAGAATAAAATTGTGCCAGGAATCACAAACAGGAAACATATCATTACATGCAGTCTCAATCCTGAACACACCCACACCTCTTACAATTTCGGAATGAGTCAATAACTAGATGATAGCCACTACCCTGTTGACCCCGCTTAGATCATGATGTCTTTTGCAATCCAGTAAAGCATACATTCCATACATAAAGTCAGGTTGGGTATGTGCATTGATAAGTCGTATTTATCCATCAACTGTAACCATTCAGTACACATTTCGCCGCGTAGCCTCACAATTGTGCGGCTTCAGGCTTCAACAATTGAGTATGCTTCCTATCTAATTGAGAGGTATTGCATCCTGAGTTGATACTGCTCCCTCAATGATATGAAATCATGCCAAATATATTATATATCATTCTATGGAGTTGAAGAGGACGACTGACTCATGAAGGATGGATGCTCACCCCTGCCGGCGGATCCCATACACCAAGCTCTCTCTTGATCTCGTTCACGTCTTGTTCCCATCTCTCCTCCCAGTATACGGTCAGAAAACACGTGGCACCTCCTCCACACTTGATTCCCCACGGTACAAATTCGCGCCACAGTCGTTCACGTTGTGCTGGTTTCATCTTGACGGATGCTCCGAGGGCCAGTGCTGTCATGGGAAGGTGTAGGTTGGAAAATTCAAATGCTTTGAGAGCTAGCTCTGGTAAGGCAGATACGCGGAGGGCGAATAGTGCATGGTAGAAATCATGGGTTTCGCGGTAGCGTTGCATTACGTAGGCGAGTTCTGGGTCGTCAATATAATGAACAGGTTCTCGCGAATCAGGGGTGACTTTGCATACTTCAAGCCACCGAACGTATTCTCTACCGAACGTTCTGTCAGGAAGACTTTTTAACCCTTGTAGGTCGAGAGTTGTCGAGTTGATGCGTGGACGGTCCTTCAAGATTCTACGTCCCTCTAGAGAGTCGAGCATTGCGTCACGCAATCTGGGTAGCACAGACCCCGCAGTCGTCTCACCAAGAGCTGCGACCATGTCTGCAGAGTGTCAAAGTCCAAAGGGTATATCTAATGCTCGCAAAGCGCTTACCTCCGCGTCTTGGATCAACTAACGCCGTGATAGCAGACCCTACAGTAAGGAGTGCATGCTCAAAAGAGTTGAGTGGGATGTGACCTGGGTATGCGGGCGGACCACTCAACAGCGCTCTTGCAGTATGAAACGCACGCCAGTTGGATGCGTGAGTGCGAAGGTCATATGAACTTTGACGAACAGAAGCCCTCGCAATGTTCGACATGGAAACGCTCTGTGGCTTGAACTTCGCCATAGACTAACGGTAGTCGGACTGTGGAGGTTGCCAATAACCTTAACCCTAAATTGGGAGTGTGGTCAAGTCAAATCATTATGATCAGACTCGCAGAGAGTACTGTGGCTCTAACCTTCAACTTCAATGCTTCATGTCCCACCCGAACTTGGACTTGACACGCTTATCTTATGGCGTCGAGTTTCGATGCCAACCAGAAGAAGAATTGAAAGCACGCTTTGCGTTATTTAATGAGGGCGTGTCAACGTGGTATGTCCAAGTTCAAGTCGCTTTGCTACCATGGCCACGAGGACAGGCGTGGACATCCACAACCTCCTGTGGACTATGATCCACTCCACAGGGTCAATACATCAATTTGCCCTATAAAGTGTGTCTGCATCCTGATTGCCTGTCCGCACCACTCATACTCCTTTATCTTTATCGCTCCTCTAGGTCATGCACTCTGGGATACTACACCACAACCTCGCGTCCGGTGATCTGCGCGTCGCTGCTTCCATCGACAACAACACCACCACCGACAGGTTCGAGAAGCTCGATACTCGCCGTTTCGCCAGTATATTTCCCTTCGAGGTCCCCGAAGACATATCAGTGGATTGTGGGGATGCCACAGACGAAGAAGACGAAGATACTCCAGATGAATTATCCTGTTGGGACTTTTTTGCTGCTGTGGATACCAGCACATCTTCCACTCATCCGTCGTCAATGGCAAGTGTCAAAGAGGAGTCGGTCATCACCGCTGCACAGAAGATTGTTGAGCGCTATCGGTCTGCACATGCTTCCGACCACGAGACCCAAAGTGGCATTACGGAAATTAATGCGAAGGAACTACCCCAGATCCCTGGCGACCAGCGTTCCATGTATACTCTGGCAACACCTCTTGACATGGAGTCTTCGATGGATATGATGTGGCGACCGAAGCCGAAAGTCCATATGCGTCACACTGACCTATCAGCCCTTTTTGAAGCTGTACGTCATTCTTTGTTCGCCTCGCCTCTATGTGACTGGATACAGCGTGCTCATCTCATTTTCTCGGAATCCAGCAAAGTCAAGCACTGGAGATGTTGCGTAATGCTGGTTTGAAACCCACTCATAGGATCCAGTGTCGTCGTCGAGGTTGTGCCGATATATTGCGGAATGCTGAGGCTCTTAAGTACCACCTCCACATCCACAATATCTCCGATGAGATCGCTGGGATCACTAGTGTCTCACCACCTCCTTCTTGTAAACCTTCCCTTGTGGACTCTGTGGATCCAATTCCGCTCACGCAAATAAGCTCGAAGAATAGCCATGTTCGTTCCAAGTCATCTTCTATCACGCAGTGTAAAAACTCAGCTACGTCTATCTCCCCCCCGAGAAAGCTTTCTGCTGGCATGCTCTTATTCCCCTCGAGCGAAACCTCGGCGGCACAATACTCTCCAAGCCTCACGGCTGTCGCTACATCTGTCGTCCTGGATGTCTGTCCAAGCAAATCAGTCGGTCCGCCGTCCGTGGCTAAAGAGCCGCCTCTTTCCCCGATCCCCCCACCGTCCCGTGGTCGTCGCTCGCGGAAGGAGACACTCATTGCCACAGTGGGTGCTGGGTACAATGCAAGCATTGCCATGGTGCTTTCTGCCCCTTCCTCCCCAACCATGGGAGGCCATACCGTATTAGCTTCGCACGCGAATCTCCCTCTGGCCGCCCTTACAGCACTCCCAAGTTCCGAATCGAACGGTGACTGCACTTTCGTGACACACGACGGCTCTTCCTCCATCTCGGAAAAGCTCAAACGGGCCCGGAGTCCAACTAGAGCACTGAGTCCCGTTCGGGCGTTGAGTCCTATTCGAAGTAAGATCCCGTTATACAGCTTCCTTGGACTTTTTGCTCATGATAATCTGTTGTAGAGCGACTTAGACGTGTACTGTCCGCTGGATATCCCCTCAGCTCCAAGGATGAGTGAACCATCCTATAGCGTTGTATATTGCTGAATCAAAACAATTTTGTCCATTGCCTCATAAATCTCCAATACACTGTTCCTTATTAGCGCACTATCGCATAATGTAACCGCCATTCACACTTCATAACTGCTTCGCACGTTCTCTCTCCCCCCTGTATTGCACCTTCCTTAATATGTTATATTGCCATACTTGAATTGTTGTACCATACTGCGCCCCCTTCCGCCTCATTGCCTTACATTGCCTTGCCCTTAATTCATGACCGGCATAGTCACAATCCACCCTTCGCTGCAGCTAACCTGCATAGAGCTTCATCCACTAATAGATGCATTTACTTCATCAGACGTTAAATAGTACAGAACTAAGATAGGAATCATAAGAAATAGAGAAAACGAAGTCATAAAATGAATACAACTCAGCAACACGGGAAAATCAACGAAAATGAATTCGGGTCATCAGACTGCTCCACCTGCCTTGGCTGCACAAGACTTTGAGCAGTAGGAATGTTTCCCAAAACGGGGTTTTGAGTGACAGAAACTGCACATCTTGTTTGCCTCTGATGCACATGTCCGGCCACAGTAAGGGTGGTTCTGATACTTAGGTCTCATCTGACAAAACTCGCAAAGTCCTTTGTCCTTGGGTGAAGGCCCCTGCAAACTCACGGCTGCACTCCTCACGGCCGGAGTGACCTCGGTATTAAGACGAAGCATATGCATATTAGCAGCCGGGGCAAGAGACGCAAGATCTTGAAATGACAACCGACTCTTGTCCCTTCGGCCACTGGGGATTTGAGATGTGCCTTCCCGTTCTTGGCGCAATTCCTCGCGAAGCCTGACTAGGGCTTTACCAAGTTCGTTACGTCCGGAATGATCCGCACCAATCCCCCAGAAGTAGTCACGCGGGGAATCCTGGGAGAAAATAAAAAATGTAAGTAGGGCAAGGGGTAAAGAGTGGTGAAGCTCATTCTACCTCGACAAGATCAGCGTCACCTGTTCCAAGAAGCAAAGCTTTGAGGTCGGCATGTTGAGTAAATTTATGTCGGAGAGCAATATCCATCTGAGGTGCGATAACATTCAGTTCATATTCATTGACGGAACAAGGAAGTAAAAGCGTAGCAAACACCTTTTCTATATTGACTTGTCTCCAATCTGGACGCACCAACTTCTGGTATCGATGGGCTTCGTCGAAGGCTAACATGGGTCGTTCGCCACACTTTCGGATACGCTCAGCAATTTCGGGGTGATAATCCAAGAATTTGAAGGCTTGAAATAGGTGTTCACTTGTTGGATACCTCTTTCCTTTGTACATAACATCATGCGGTGAGAAATTGGTGAACTCGTAGAATGGATTATTCTTGTTATAGAAATAGATGGGAGGTGCCTTTGGTGTTTTGAACGGGGCAATAGATCCACCCATTGGAACAATGGGAGCTGTGAGCGGAGGATAATCCGCATCGTGGTCATTGTTGGGAGGGGAATGGGAAACACTTGTATGTTGCGTGCTGGGCCTTTGTGTGTGTCCACTAGGTGCGGAGGGAGACCCTCCGAGGCCGAAGAGCTGCATGATCCGACGGGCTTCTAGCATCCCAATGATGATGAAGACAATAGCGAGCAGATCGAGAATTTTGAATATACGAGACGGGTAGATGATAAGTCGGTGAATGTCCGAACCGATAAGACACTCACGAAAACAGGTTCTTATATGGTTGCTCAAGGCGATGAAGAGGGTATTCTTCGGCACAAAAATACCTCTGAGTGAGTCTGGGCGAGTCTGTAAAGTCCAATCCTGGGGTTGAACTGGCTGGGCAGCTGCTGAACCGAGTTGAGGGAGCGGGCGCTTGAGAGTCCAGGCTACTGCGGCGTGTTTTCCGGTGTAGCACAGACACCCAACATACTCACCTGCCTATTCGGGCCAGTTCAATCCCTCTGTCTCCACGACCACGATGTGGATGCTGCATGGCGAACACGCATGCACAGGTTTAGCAGCTGCGTGTACGTGACGCGGAGTCAACATACACTTGAACCAGTTCAAAGTTCCAGTTATACGATGAGGCACGTTTCCTCATTGTGCAAGCTTGAACACAGACCGGTTAGGTCAGTAACTGATTGCCCATGTCTACCGCGTTACGCTATCGCTTGTTAGGGTAGCCCTTTGATTGTCTGTGCACATGAGGCGCGTAAAAAATGAGGTCCGCCTCATCCGTCTTCTCACTAACATATAATCTCCCATCCGACCATCCTTGCCTTTCAATCTAAGTCATAGTGTCAGCTCGATCAACTCATGGAGACGCTTCACAAAGATGGATGGGAGAAACTGTCCCCTCCTGACGAATTCTCCCTCGATAATCCTGTGAATACTCCGCATGGTCGATGCAAGCGAATGGTCCGACTCAACAGAGATAGCCCTCATTTTGTTGAAGGTGCGTGGTTACCACAGAGTTGGAAGAAAATTGACGTATTCTTTGGACTTTGAATATAGTGGAGCACCTCTTTGTCAAAGGGTGGCAGCATCTTAAGAAGTCTAGACCCGACATTCAATACATCTTCAAAATTCTTTGGCCAGAATCGATGCTCGAGCCATATCTCGATTACAGAAACGGAGTTCAGAGCACTGTCCAGGCGAAAGACAAGCGAGGGAACGAGAAACTTTTGTTCCACGGTACCAATCGTGCTTGTCTCTTGGGAGAGTCTGCAAATAGTGTGCTCCTCTGCGACCTCAAACAATGCTCTCTGTGTTCAATATTGCGCAGATCATTTGACGTAAGCAAGTGTGGTAAGTTTTATTCATTGCATCACAACATGTGCTCTAATCTACTCTCAGGTTCAAAGAATGCATTCAAGCGGTAGGCGATATCAAAAAAATAAATAGGAAGTTGACTTAATGGTGGTAGGTTTGGACACGGTATATATACCACGTCATGTTCTTCAAGTACGTGCTCCCACTCGTTGACAACTTGAAGTCACTTGTGGTTTCTTACAAACACATCAGAGGCAGACGACTACATAACCAATCTCTCCGAGGATGCCTCTTTGCGAGTGATGGTGGTCGCTCGCGTTGTGATAGGAAGACCCTACAAGAGGTATCGAAATGCACGAGATCTAACCGGACCACCGTCTGGATACGACTCAGTATGTTGACGTCCGCTGAACCCACCTCTTCCCTGACGTCTTGGCAGATTGCAGGGGAAATTGGCTTGGATTTGAATTACGAAGGTTTGCCGAGATGCGCTTCTTGCTCACCTTTCGACTGAGAATACTACCGCCAGAAACGGTCACATATCATAACGACTCCTTGCGTCCCGCGTATTTGGTTGTTTATGGAGATAAGCCACGACGCATACCAAATCTCAAGGGGATTGTTCAGACTATGTTCAAGACACCCGTCATACCATAACGCTAGGAGAACTGATAGCTTCTCTTCAGTGGTCATCTTGATTATTTATTGGAATTTTGATTAACTATGTTGTATCCGCTCATCGCTGGAGATAATGATACTCGTAATTTGTTGATACATATTCTGTCTTCATATTTGCACTCTTTTGGCACTCGTCCGCTCTCTCTTCCATTACACCACTCCATAAGGCAGCCACAGAGAATAACTCGTGGTCAATAACTTGACAGAGAACGTGGTGAACAAACTGTGCTGACTAGAAAACGCTTTCCTTCGCTTAAACATTACCTTTTGGTGAACTCTTATTCAAGCATTTCAAACACATACATACCTGGATCACTACAGCCTTCAATTGACCACACAGTGTTCGTGATGCATGCTGGTGATTGCCATCACCAAACGCCTCGTGCGTTATCGTTATTGCAATGAAACATCGGATCAAACCAATACTCCTTGCGCGTGTTGCTGTGCAGTGTTAAGGCGAGCATGCCTTGTGCTCAGACATCGGTAGAGGCGATGCCACAATGAGAGATGAAGATTCTATCCCTCGCGGAGAACACGCGCTAATCGCATTGCTGCAAGGGGCGCTCCGAGTCCTAGCGGGCTCTGCTATCTGCCACGGAGCACGACATGCACTCCCTGAGGCTATAAAATGTCCACTCGGTGCATAATATCTCAGTCTTCTCCCTTGTCTTATCCGCCTACGAAACTTCAGCTCCTGGAGAGCACCGCATCCGTTTAACCTAACCCCGGCATAGACCACCATCTTGTTCGATATGAACGCCCCACTTCCCCCAATGCATGCTGCACTCTCGGTGCTGGGTACGATGGCAGGTCAATATCTCGCTGCGCAAAGTGCCCAGGCACAGGCGGCTCAATCTCAGTCCCCACAAGCACGGTCAACCTTTACTGCTCCAGCGCGGCACAAGACGACGAAGGCAGTCAACCTTTGTGACGTTTGCCAGGCGCAGCCCAAATACTTTGACGGGTCGAAGACCCATCCATATTGCAGCAAGACATGTGCTGCAAAAATGCTGAACAAGGCTGCATCCGGCGGGACCCAGCCTGCACGAGGCAAGAGTGCAAAGGCTGCTCGTCGTGCCAAATCCAACATGTGTGACGTGCGTTGTTTTTTGCCATGTTCCTTTTCATGACTCGTTGAATGCTCCACAGCATTGTCACAAACAACCCAAATATAACGATGGGAAGATTACCCATCCTTTCTGTAGCAAAACCTGCGCACAACAGGCGAAGGCTACAGGAACTGTGGGAGGAGCGAAAGCTGCACCCTCCAAACCACTGACGAACGGCTGTCTACTCTGTGGAAAAGCCGTAAAGCAGGGCCATTTCTGCGGCAAGATTTGTACGGCGGCGGCGGAGAAGAAAGCTCCGGGTGTCATTGAAGTTCCCAATGGTCATGATACATTCAAGAGTGTTGCAGACCAATTCAAGGCTTCCTGGAGACACCAAACACCTTGTCCTGCCGTACGTCGTGTGTATAAGATCATTGGAACCCCTTCTTCTATTGCCAAATACGATTCTTATCGAGACTCTGTTGAGGCTCGGGGCAAATTCAAAGCCTCAGGACGATCTCCTGGAAACGAAAATCGTCGGTGGCATGGCACGACAAGAGAATGTCTCCTTGGAGACAATGGGAACACGAGTCTCTGTTCATCAACATCGTGTTCACTCTGCAATATCATCCGTACATCGTACAGCTTGAACCTCTTTGGCAAGAAAACTGGCTGGGGAAGGCAAGTGTGTTCTCTCGTAAATCACCGTGACGTGGCGATAACCCTGACCAACACCAGGTTTGGTGCAGGTATCTACACATCATCAACCTCCTCAAAGTCAAATGATTATTCGAGCAACGTCAAGCCTTCGAAGCAGAAAGCAATGCTTCTCAACAAAGTTGTTGTTGGGAAGGGTTACAAGATGACGCAGGACAACACCAGGCTGACTTCGCCTCCACCAGGTTATGATTCGGTTCTTGCCGAAGTCGTAGTTGGCGGTTCCCTGAACTACGATGAGTTGATTTGCTACACAGAGAACGCAATCCGACCGTCTTACCTCCTCATATACGATGCATGACCGTTATAACAGAACGACTACGATGATCTTGTATCACTCGTTTCATATATTGTACCAGAAGCTTATATATGGGCCATGCTATTTATTGCCAAGTGTACTTTATAGTTGGTGGATGTGAAGACATGTACTTGTATGACATGTACCTATTCCTTCACACATCTCATCCCTTGGTGAAATTCATCTCAGGTTGTTTCATCGAGTAACAAGCGTATAGGTCATAATTAATACTACCAAACGCTACTGTGACTTTGAGTGGGGAGGATGCCAGTACTATGCAAGGCGGTCGTCTAGGTAATAAGACCAAGCAATAATGTAGTCTGAATGTGTGGAATCCGGGATATAAAATTAAGCAGTCTGAGGACAGAATGCGATCAATACAATTGACTGAATGACCCAGATTGAAATAGATCTTACCTCGTTCTTGAGCCATGTGATGAGATCATTGCGATCTTTGTCTTTCTTGAGACCGGCGAAGGCCATTTTGGTACCAGGAATGTACTTCTTGGGGTTTTCCAGGTATTCAAAGAGGGTCTCCTCGTTCCATGTGATACCCTTGTTGATGTTAGCAGCAGTGTACTGGAAACCTTCGACCTGTCCGGTCTTGCGTCCGAAAATACCATGAAGGTTAGGTCCGACCTTGTTAGGCTCGCCAGCACCAACAGTGTGACATTGTGCACAACGCGTCTTGAAGAGAGAAGCACCCTTGCTAGCGTCACCTGGAGCGAAAGGCATTGTGAAAATCTAAGTGGTCGTGAACGGAGAGAACGGTAGCGGCGCGTAGCCCCAAGGGTAAGCTGAGATGGTGGTTCAAGAGGATGAAGTTGTCCGTCCGTAATTTTTCTACTGAAAAGCTATATTTCAGCCGATCGTGCCGAGAGAACTGCCGGTTTGTTCCGCGCTCCATCCCGAACTGACCAATCGGAGTGCCATGATTTCCCTTCCGGACCCCGATGGTACCTCGTCATCATAAACTTATAGGGACATAGAAAAACATAATACGACGGATCATCCTAAGCTCGTTCCAAGTAATCGACAACATAGCGACCATGCTTGTTCTCTCCCTCCATCCCCGTACTTGGACTTCAATTGACTTCCTCGTCTCAAGCTTCTTTTGTCATAGCATACTCGGTGGCATTCGAATTATAACAGGCTGACGCACATGTCGGGCAGATCTCCAGACCAGCCAAGCAATAGCGATCATACCGAATGTCAATGTAACTCTGCAGAAACACAGTGAGAGCTATCAGCAAAATGTCACTCAATCACTTACATTTCAATAACTGATAATACGAAGAGCGCCTGCAATTGGCGGCAATAGACGATTTCTTGACATATATCATTGGTGAATAACAGCGGGAGTGCCTTGTTCAACACTCCCGTTCCAGCTACCCAGAATACCCAGGTAACCAGTACCCACACCGCTTGTGTACCAATGGACGCAATCGGGCGTCGTGACCAGAGCGGGTCAAGGAAGAACAAGGTATACGTTCCAGACGTGACGGTAGTCCAACACCCGGAGAACCTACGGGATATCGGCGAAAGATATATACACGAAACTGGTGGGTACATGGATGGTATACTCACAGAAGGAAACGGACCCCTGTGCGGGTAGTTGAATCTGGTGCGTTGTCGTTGTATTTGTACTGCAATAAAAGCCAGGTGGCATCAGCCACCTACAATGCACAGTTAAATGATGAACAACGGATACAAGAACGAATGTGGTTTACCAAAGCTAGGCTGCTGAAGAGGAGGAAGATGTAGATAACTACAAGCATGTGTTAGCCACGAAGTAGTAATCCGCACCAGTCACTATCTGAACTTACGTGGGCCGTATTGCTGAATGCGAATCCCAGAGATCTTGTTCAACGCCCTGGGATGGCGTCTTGAGTGCCGATACAGCAAGTATAATGGGCAGAAGTAAATGAGGGCCAACATTGGCGTGACAGCGGCAATGATACTTGAGATAGCGCTCGAATACATCCTAGATTGGCTGGGATCTGGAGAAGTGGTGACTCTTGTCCCGCTCTGCAAAGCAAATGACCCCGTAGCGAGCGCGGCGAGAATGCAAAGGGAAGATGCGAAAGGGAGCATTTCGACCAGCTTAGGGTCCGGAGAATGAGGCTCTAAGGAATGATACATAGAGAAAGTGCAGCACACCGAAATGCTTTGGTGACGAGAAACGGGCATGGATGCACTTGCTAATAAAACAGACGCAGTCGCCGCGGCACTGATTGCATGTGCCGCCAAAGGTGAGAGCAGGGGCTCAGGCTCGAAAGTTGGGATGCCTTGCATGGTTTGGGGTCAACCAGTATCTGAGCTCACAGAAGCCCCAACCACGCTGATTAGCACGCTGACTACACGCTGAAACGTGTTTGCTGCATTGCTTGCCGTGAGTGGTTCTATCTGAGAATTTAAATAACCAACTGCGGGAGCAACTTGTATAGGAGGTATACTTTGAGTGGTTGAACCTTGAAAAGCAGGGAGTTGGTCTACATCAACTCGAGATCTGAATAGTTGTGTACACCCGAGAGGGAAGAGATGGTAGCTGACTTGGTAATTAGATTAAAACCGAACGAACTTGCCGAGAGGCACATTGGCTGCACGTACCAACCCTAAAGACTCAGGTTGGCGTACGTATTACATGGTTAATTGAACACGGGGACCTGTGGGAGAGGCGGGCGGTATTTTTTGTTGCAGTGCCGCGGCGAAATAGTTCCGGGGACTATGAAACCATCATAGACCGTAGCTATACAACTGCTGGCAGGTCTGTGATTTCAGATAAGCGAATAATTCATAAATAGCTTCATACACCTGACTTTCCAGCCCATAGATAATTCTTGTCTGTGTCGGACTAACGGTGAGTCCAGGTTCTCGCAGACGATGAATACAATTTTCTCGCTCGAGTTGCGAGCCTGCAAAGAATCACACTGTGTGTAGGTATCCCCCACGTTTGGGTAGCCTAGCACCTGTCGGTTTCAACTTGGAGGGAAAACTTAGCCACAGGGCTGATTAATTGTTGCAAACTACTAGCGGTTCGCGTACAAATATGAACGCTGCTACCAGTGCCATCATCCCTTGCTTACCCTCTCCTCTATGTTCGAGTCCAGCTGGCAACAACTCTGCATCGTAGCCATCATCTGTGCCATTGCCATCAATGCCAGGTATGTTCAGCCGAGGAGGAAACGAAGGACGTTCCCACTGCCGCCCGGTCCACTACCCATTCCTCTACTTGGAAATGTTCGGGGAATCGACGCGTCTGCCCCATGGCTCACCTACACGGAGTGGGGAAAACAGTATGGTACGCGTCGATCATGGACTCTCCAGGAGACAGCTAACATAGCCCATATACAGGAGATCTGGTGTACTCCAGTCTCATTAACCAGCACATTATCGTGATCAATTCAGAAAAGGTTGCAAGAGAGCTCTTGGATCAGCGTTCCAACATTTATTCTGATCGGCCAGAGTTGCCGACGAATGCTCTGTTCGGCCTGGAGTTCAATACCGTTTTGATTCACTACGGTGATAGGTGGCGACAACAGAGAAGGCTGTTCCACCAGGCGTTCAGGGCTCAAGCTGCCCCAAGGTATCGTCCGATGCAGCAACACAAGTCTCACCAACTGCTCTTGGCCCTCTTCCAGGACCCTGATGGTGCCTTGGATCATCTTCATACGTATGCGTCCTCTATCATCATGGCCGCTGTGTATGATTATGAGACGAAACCGAAGAATGACCCCATGGTGAGCGTCATCCGCAAAGCCATTCAGTTGGCTGTCGAGGAGCTTCGACCGGAAATGGCTGCCTTCTTCAGCGTGTTTCCTTCTCGTACGCTTTGTTCTTCCAGTTTATTTATGTCACGTGCTCACATCGCCATTAGTGTTAGCGCTTCCTTCGTGGTTCCCTGGCATGATTGTCCACAAGAAGGCAGCTCAATCGAGACAATGGGTCACACATTGGGTAGATATTCCTTTCGAGTACGTGTTGAAGAGAATGAGGGACGGTACAGCTGGTCCTTCAATGGTTTCAGATGCTCTCAGTAGGATGAGAGCTAAGGGGGAGGAACAGTACCTTTCTCAAACGCTCAAAGAAGCTTCCGCGACTGCCTTTGGAGGTGAGTGTGATGTGCTTCGATATTCAAGCGAAGTTTCGAGTCATTTCCGCATCGCCAATAGCTGCATCGGAGACCGTGGGTGACTTATTGATCTATTGATGTTTGATTATTGATGCACTGCACAGACAGCGTCGGTGCTCCATGTTTTCATTCTTGCAATGGTACTCTTCCCTGAAGTCCAGAAAAAAGCCCAGGCTGCGATCGACGTTATGGTAGGAACTTCGAGGCTCCCGACGTGGGATGATAGACCGTCGCTACCCTATGTTGACGCCGTTCTCCGCGAGACTTTAAGATGGCATCCTATTCTTCCCCTGTCTAAGATCTTGCTTCCCTGATCTCGGGATTGCGTCTGATGCATACTCCTGGTAGCAACTCCTCACGCCACCTCAGAAAGTGACGTGTATGAGGGCTGCTACATTCCCAAAGGTAAAAATTCCATATTGATCTGTTGCGTTCGCTCACATGAACACAGGCGCGACTGTAATGCCAAATGTCTGGTATGTTTTCCCATGATCTATAGACTCTGCAGCTTTGGCTGAGATGGTTACAGGGCGATGGCACATAACGAGGAAAAATACCCTAAACCTTTTGATTTTATCCCAGAACGATTTTTGGATGCGGATGGCCACTTGAACGATGATACGGTCGGCTTCGCCTTTGGGTTCGGCAGGAGGATATGTGTGGGACGCCACATCGCTGATGCGTCGCTCTGGTATGCTATATCAGGAATACTCGCCCTGTTTACCTTCTCGAAGGCAAAAGACTCCGACGGTAATGATATCGACTTTGTGCCACGATGGTCGAGCGGGATTGCAATGTAAGTTGTCGAGTCCTAGGCATCATAGTCACTCAACGATTCAACATGTACGATAAAGCCACCCTCTCCAATTTCCATACCAAATGAGCCCTCGTCGAGACATGACCACCGCGAAGCTTCACGCGTTGGTCCGATCCTCTTCGCATTGAACTGTGTCACTCTGCTGAGATTTATTTTTCGTACAATAGTAATCATACGTGGGTAGGATCGGGGGATTTGTTGGTGGTTCCTAATGCTATTGGATATTTCAGATTGGCACCTTGCGTGATGATCATGAGACCCGACCGCCGCAGTCCACGAGGTGATGAAGGGGATAGCAAGACATGTGCACAAGCACCCCAGCAAATCTACAACTCGGAATCATTGCACCTGTCAGTCGCTACCGACGCGTTGGCACATCTGCTACATACATTATCATGCAGAATGGGGAAAACCACGGCTCGGGAGCCAGAGCGGTGAGTCCTATGATACGCTACTAGGAACTACCGTTCAACTACGGTACAGTACTAACTGTGTTATATGAATTCCACTGGTGCGACTCAGTTTTGCATTCAACTTGAGACTTGCAATTGGGTGCATAATCACGCGGAAAACATATAGTATGCCGGTAGGAGCTACTTCATCAATACGCCATATTCACATCGATGGGGTGCTGATGACTCGCCCGAGTTTCAGCTCTCGGTCGTCCCCAGAGGCTTGGCACGCTAACTAAACAGATGCCGACGTCGCGATGCATGTGCTTTCCATTACAGTGTTATCATCCCGATGGAGTAGGTATCCACCTGCCAGTATGAGGGTGCTGTGCCTCCTGAAGAAACTCTTAAGAACGGAAAGAAGCTTGATCGTGTGCTCTCCTTGACCTTGCCTCCCTTTCAGCTCCTTCTGGTAATCTGATCTGCCGTTCATATCGAGTTTCTTACAGGATGACCACCAAAGCCGAGGTAGATCATGACCGTGTTTCGGAACAGGCCTCCTTTGAAAAGAAGGAGTCCGCCCTGATAACTGTTGACGAGGATACCAATAGCGCTCATGCGGGACTTGAATTCCCCACCGAAGAAGAGTTGACCACTCTTCGTCGTATTTCCGATTCAATTCCATGGGCCGCATACAGTAAATTCTTTTCGTTCATACCTCCCCGTAACAAAGTTTGCTGAAGTCTCCTGACAGTGATCGCTGTCGTTGAATTAGCGGAGCGCTTCTCGGTCAGTATTTCGAGTCTTTCTCCATCTGTAGTCTAGTCTCATTCGTTGACCTTCTCCACTTGGCAGTATTATGGTATGAGATTCGTCTTAAGTGTATCATTGCAGACCATGCTGATCCCTTCGTCAATGATACGAATCGTCATTATGCAACCTGCAGGTTCTAGTGCTGTCTTTGTGAGTTTCGTCTCGACGCACTTCTAGTTGTGCTGTCTGATTGGCACGACTCTGGCTTTAATAGACTAATTTTATTCAACAACCACTCCCACCCGGTTCTCGAACCGGTGCTGGTGGAGCGAATGGCCAATCCGGTGCTCTCAACGGGGGTCAGCAAATGTCTACTGGTTTGACCACCTTTTATCAATTCTGGGCATACATCTGTCCGATCGCAGGTGCCTACATTGCCGACACCTACTGGGGACGCTACAAGACCATTTGCTGGAGTATAGCTGTGACTATGCTTGGACATATCATCATGATTATCTCGGCCATTCCTGGAATCATTGGCGGGAAGGCTTCTATTGGATTGTTCGTCCTGTCTCTCATTGTCACGGGTGCGGGAACAGGTGGCTTCAAATCCAATATCTCACCATTGATCGCTGAGCAATATCGGCGAACAAAACCATTCATTAGTTATACCAAGTCCGGCGAGCGTGTCATTGTTGATCCTACCTTGACCACTTCGAGGATCTACATGTACTTCTACCTATTCATCAATATTGGTGCACTCGTTGGGCAAATTGGTATGGTATACGCGGAGAAGTATGAGGGCTACTGGCTTGCGTACACTCTCCCAACTATCATCTACTTGATCTCTCCCCTCTTCCTCTGGCTGGGTCATGGGCGATACCGTACTACCCCTCCAACTGGCTCTGTGCTAGCTACATCTCTTCGCCTCTGGCGATATGCTGCTAAAGGCCGTTGGAGCTGGAACCCTGTCCGATGCTTTAGACAACTCACTGCCGGCGATTTCTGGGAGAATGCCAAGCCCTCCAAAATAACTGGTGACAAGCCGCAGTGGATGAAGTTTGACGATGTCTGGGTCGACGAAGTCCGACGTGGATTCAAGGCTTGTGCCGTGTTTTTGTGGTATCCCATTTACTGGCTCTGTTATAACCAGTTGAACAACAACCTGACCTCACAAGCTGCAACTATGGCCACCCATGGTCTGCCCAACGACGTTTTGTCGAACTTGGATCCTTTCGCACTCATCATTTTCATCCCCATTTGCGATCAAATAGTGCGTGTTCATGCTGGGTAGGTAACGTCATTGAGTATAAACCTGCTGTATTTTGTTGTACAAATTTATCCTGCTTTGGCAAGATGGGGTTGGAGATTCACTGCGCTCAAGAAAATTGCCTGGGGTTTTGGCACAGGAGCTGCAGCTATGGTCTGGACAGCCGTGGTCCAGCATTATATTTACAAGGTGAGTTTGCCAATACTACCTTTGGTTTCTGTTCGAGTTTACTGATTGTTGTCCGTTAGACAAACCCTTGCGGTTACCACGCTGGCACCTGCGTCGACGCGTCGGGGAACCCCCTCGTCTCACCGTTGAACGTGTGGATCCAAACCGGGTCCTATGTTTTGATCGCGTTTAGCGAGATCTTTGCGTCCATCACCGGGCTTGAATATGCGTTCACCAAGGCTCCGAAGAACATGCGCTCCCTCGTGATGTCAGTTTTTCTCTTTATGACCGCCATTTCCGCTGCTATTGGCGAAGCCTTCGTTTCACTCTCCACGGACCCTCTTCTCGTATGGAACTATGGAAGTATTGGTGTGCTTGCGGGTATCACGGGTGTTATCTTCTGGTTCTCTGTGCGCAAACTTGACCAACAGGAAGATGCGCTCAACACTCTCGCGGAGGGACAATTTGGGGCTGTGGAGAAAGCTAGGCCTTGAAGCTTGAAGTCCCGGGTTTGGCTTTGATGGGAGATACGGTGTAACATGATCTACCATTCCTCAATGTCTTTCTTGTTTTCGAAGTTTTTCTCTCTTCGCATGGTTGCCAGGTCATTAATTTGTGCATGCTTGGTATGGATACATATAACCTCACTGTTGGTTACTATGATGCTTAAGGGTGTACTGAAAGTCGCAGATTGCTAAATCACACTCTCCGGTGACCAGTAGATGATTGGAAATCTGAGAGGAGTAACAGTCTCCATGAATTTTGTGAGCATGGCATAACGGCACATAAGACATGTATGACAGTATGTAGGTCTGATAACACTTGCATCGACGCGAAAAGAGGAACCACAGTTCAAGGAGTAAAGAGAGTTTTGAGGAAAGTCTCGCCAGCAACTCCAGTCCTCTTCTCCTTCTTTTGTTGTTGTGCCTGGCGGAGTACAGTAAAAAGGATAAGCAGGGTGGATATCAATTGGAAGATCGAGCACGTAAGGAGTTCCTGTCGACGGGTGGCCTTGGCGTAGGGGTTCAAGCGGAAGAGAACAGCTTTATTGACCAGGGGGTTCTTCTTTTGTGTCCATGGACGCTTCTGTATCTTGGCGTTACCGGGACGAACGACAGACTGAATTTCTGTGCTGTTAATCAGACGAGTCACGTCGGGGTTGGTGATCTTGGCGGTAGGGAGAATGTAGTCCTTCTTGTAGATAGAGGGGCTGTCAAAGGTTCCGAAAACTTCGTCGAGGAGAGCAAAAGCACCCTCAGTCCAGATAACGAAGCGGCCAAGGTGACCACCAGGGGCGAGCTGAAGGACGTTCAATCTCTTGACGTTAGCGAGTTCGACACCGGGGATGTTGCGGAACGCCTTGACAATGCCATCATCCTCTTTGTAAACGATGAGAGGACCACGGCGTTGACGGTAGCGACGGTTGCGCATCTTTCCCTTTCCTGCACGGAGCTTGCGGGAGTTGGAGACTTTGAGAACATCTACATAAGCATTAATGTTCTTGAGGAGGGCGACGGCTTCTTTAGTCTTCTTGAGGGACTCTACGGAAGAGGAGACAACGAGAGGAACCTCCGCAATTTGTTCGATACGATGACCGCGAGCAAGGACGAGGGATGGGAGGGCAGAAGCAGCAAGGGCCGAAACGGTAGCAAAGCGACGCTGGTTCTGGTTGACCTTGACGTGCCATCTGCGCCAGGTTTTGGTAGGAGCGAACATGCGACCGCCACGACACATGTTACCAAATGCGGCCTGTCCTGAACGGTGAGTTCCTCCACCAGGTACACGGGGGATACGCGCAACAGCACGACCAGTGCCCCAAGATTCGGCGGAAGTCTGGTGTCCAGCCTTTTCGCTCACTGCGTAGGCCTGACGCTTGTTCTTGGCAATACTCTTGTGGACCTGAGCGACGACATCGGGCCTGATGGGTGCGATAAAGACGGCGGGGATGGGAATGGAAGTGGAAGCTTCTCAACTAAAGATTAGCGAGGACGGTAAGGGAGACGTTGTGCATACCTCCGGAGGTGGATTGTACAGCGACTGTGGGTCTTGATGCCATCGCGGTCGTCGTGAGTGATGAAGCGTGTCGCTTGAAATCAGAGTTGATATTCGAGTTAAGGTTCAGATAGTACCAAGCCACCGTCAAAGCAAGACCAAATAATATAGATTAGATAATAACAGTCACGTGTATAATGATATTTGTTGATCAGCAGCCTTTGATCCTAACAGGACCACACAAAGTGACACAATGCCAGGCGTTGTCCGCAAGGCAGACACGTGTTCTACAGGATATCAGCGCGTTCGGGTGGCACAATGAACTGGTTGTCTTCATAACTCAGATATCCCTGTTCAGACTTGTTCCATATCGCCCGGTGCGCTTCATTTAACACCCCACACAACCTTCCAACAGAAGTGTAATGTACCCACTCTCCAGCAGCGACGAACCTTTCCGTCAGACCATCAGAGATACCCGTGGCATTCCCACTCTCTTGGCTCCTTGGGAGTATCTCGAGGATTATGGAATCGTGCATCCTGCTGGATGCGACGTCTGTACTGCTTACATGAAACATGTCGCCGACGCGAGTTATTCGTCCCATCAACCCGCTTTCCAGATCGCGTTTCAGGATCGAAAACGTGCGCGTGAGGACGTCTACAACAAGGGTATCTTGGAGGGCATTCGTCGTCAGAAAGAGGAGGAACGTGAACTTCGTGACAGCGCAGAGCGCTATCGATTCGAGCGTAACCAAGCTCGCGAAGAGCTCTTCACTCTCCGTGCTCAGCTCGACTCTAGTCGCGCAGATCGTGATCGTCTCCAGGACAAGCTCAAGCAGCTCATCAGCCCTGCTGCTGATTCTACCTCGGTGGTGACACCTCCTGCCTCTGTCCTTGCACAAGCATCATCTGTCGTCGATCCTATCGTTCCTACCTTAGTCCGCCCCTCTGACATTCCCTGCCCTCACTCCGACGCACCCCTTGAGACCCCAGTCGATAATTCCTCAGCGACAGAGCTTCCCTCATGTCCCCAGCACATTTCGCCTCCAATGGCCACTCCTGCATCTCCACAGGCCCAACTTCCTGATTGCGTCGCCGCTCGCTCTTTTGCAGCCGTATTGTCTGCAGGCCAGTCCGGGAACGATGACGATTCGGCGCCACATTCCGTGGTCGATGAGCAGCATACTTCTCACAACTGGCAGATGGTTGTCCCACAAGCCTACAAGCTAACCAAACCTGCCAAGAGCGTCAAGCAAATCCAATCGCTCATCAAGGCTGCTCACCAACCTGGAAATTATCAGGCCTTGACCAAGGTCAAGGCTTTGTGTTCCGAAGCTCACCGAACTCCCAGAGAGCAGAAGACGGAAGTCCAACGCTACCTGCTCTCGACTTGGCGCACTCCAGATTGGGAACACCCCACTTCTATTCCCAAACTTCCCATTCCCTTGAACAATCCTCGCCTAGAGGACCCGGTAGAATGTTGGGTGGCATACTACGCAGCCAACCCAAGTTCTTGTCCTAAAGGCATTCGACGTGATGCGGACGGAAGGCCGTATACAACCGATATGAGGGCAAGTCGAACGGTCGCTCGTCTTCGCCCCATTGTGCTCTCCAACGATCCCGAGTCTCGTGAAGCCCGCCAAAAGTTCATGGCGGTTGTCACTGAGCTCTTCGCTGAGCCAGGTGCGTACGAGAACATCCTAAGGAGAGGAGCTTTTAGCGTCTCTCCACAACTCGGCTACGCCCCATACGTGGGCACCGCCGATACCCTTACCAAAGAAAGTGTGGGTCGACATTTTGCTATTTGCGGTGTCACCATTCCTGTGGCGGACAACGAGCTTGGACCATGGGCTCGTCAGTACATTCGCGACGTGTATCATTGAACACCAGATCGTTAAACGTTGACACCATATCCATCGAGAATATCATACGCAACCACATTAGTTTCACTGTGCTATTCCTAACACACGGAGACATCTGGATATGTCTTCAGTGTATTCCTAGATGTACCTTGCTTAGTCTGTAGACACACCGTTCATTGCGGCTGTATTACGGAGTTAAGTTCAGTGATCGATATGAATCATGTTGTGATTTTTGTCAGTTTCCGTTGATCCTAATCAAAGCTCGAGTTCCACGCTATTCGTTGTACCACCGTATACGAATCCATGAGATGAGCCATCTCTATAAACATTTTCGCGTTCACCAGATATTTGGCGCGAACACCGACGTTGGGAAGACAATTGTCACGACTGCCCTCGTTCGCGCATCTGCTCTGACGAACCACAATGTGTTCTACTTGAAACCTGTCAGCACAGGTGCTCCCCTGGATGCTGACGACGCACATGTCGAACGCTATGCAGGGCCCCACCGGCATCTAGTGAATACGCATTGTTTGTTCCGGTACAATGATCCCGTCAGCCCCCACCTCGCAGTCAAAATGGCGTCGGAAAGGTCGGAGGTCGTGCCCACCACCCCATCGGACAAGACTTTCGTCAACACGATCGCTGAACACATCCGTGCATGTGCCCGCTCAAGCGAGCAGGGATATATGTATGTGGAAACTGCTGGAGGTGAGAGTCACCTCCGTGTGTGTAACATTTATGGATCGGTATGGTGCTATTCCTGACGTGTCTATAAGGCGTGCATAGTCCAACGCTTTCAGGAACCACCCAGCTTGAAAGCTATCGACCATTGTTTCTCCCTACGGTGTTGATTGGCGACTCCAAACTTGGTGGTATTTCGTCTACTATATCCTCCTACGAGTCGCTTCTTCTACGTGGCTACATCGTAGACGCTATTCTCCTCTTCCGCGATGACTACTATAGAAACTATGAGTATCTTTCACCTTACTTTGCGGAGCGCGGAGTTCATGTCGCGTCACTGGACCCTCCTCCTCCCGGTCTAGACGATGTCCATGAAGATACCACTGCCATGGAATCGTACTACTCCAAAATCGCTCCCAGCACCCTCGATGGCGATGTCTTTGGTGTCTTGCGCCGATTGGACGAACAGCACGCTGGTCGTCTCAAAGAGCTCGATTCAATGCCCCGTCGGACGCTAAGTACTATATGGTGGCCCTTTGTGCAGCACGGACTAGTCAAGTCCGAGCAGGATGTTACCGTGATCGATAGCGCCTGGGCAGACTTCTTCAGCGTTTACGATTTGGCTCCGAAGCCAGCGACTTCATCAGGCTCTCGTCTCGTACCCAAACTAGACGGTTCTGCTTCTTGGTGGACGCAAGCCGTAGGGCACGCTGATTCGACACTAGCTCTGGCTGCGGCAAACGCGGCCGGACGGTATGGCCACGTCATGTTCCCTCAGGCTACTCATCTTCCTGCTCTGAAGCTGGCAGAACGTTTGGTACACGACGGACCTGGCAAGGGATGGGCCGCTCGTGCCTTCTTCACAGATAATGGATCGACAGGAATGGAAGTTGCGTTGAAGATGGCGCTGCGATCCTTCTCAGTGAACGCGGGAGACGACCTCAAACCCAGTGATAGGAAGAGTCTTGGGATAGTGGGACTGAAAGGAAGTTACCACGGCGATACCATCGGAGCTATGGACGCGACCGAAGAAGGGGTGTATACCTGTGAATGGCATGAGTCCAAAGGCTTTTGGCTCGAGCCACCAACTGTTTCGGTCAAAAATGGGGAAATCCGCATCAATCTGCCCTCAAGTATTGCTTTCCCGGCTTCTCTCCAGTTCAGTGACCTCTCCTCCGTCTATGACGTCGAAACCCGTCTCATCTCAACACTTGCTGACGCCTACCGAACGCATGTTAAGGACGTTCTTTGCGCTCTTAACAGAATTAACAAACACAAGTTGGCCGCCCTTGTCTTGGAGCCCATAGTAATGGGTGCTGGGGGGATGATTTTCGTAGATCCACTTTTTCAAAGAGTCATGGTCGACGTAGTTCGCGACAAATCACTCTTCCCGAACCCACTTCCTGTCATATTCGACGAGGTCTTTGGCGGCCTATATCGCCTCGGGTTTGAATCTGCGGGACCCATCATCGGTGTCAATCCTGATATTTCTGTTCATGCAAAAGTCCTCACTGGCATGCTTCCCCTCGCTGTAACACTTGCCTCCGATCACATATTCCAAGCATTTAACTCTACATCGAAAATTGATGCTCTCTTGCATGGTCACAGCTATACCGCGCACGCAGTCGGCTGCCAAGTCGCAAACACTACGCTGGACATCATCGAAAATCTCGTCCAGGAGAACGGCTGGCGAGCAGCACAAGAAAAATGGGCGACCAATCCCAATCGGAAATCGGAAATCAAGATTTGGAGCTTCTGGGACCCTAGCTTCGTGCACTCTATGTCAAGTGTGGACATCGTTGACGAAGTGATGACCCTCGGGACTGTCCTGGCGATAAAGTTCAAAGATAATAGTGCTGGTAAGGTTTCGTAGTTGACCATTCTGGGACAGTATTAAGCGTGAGCTTGGCACAGGGTATGCATCCCATTCCGCACAGAGTATGCTTCGATCCATAACATCATGTGTCAGTAATGGTTTTCTTTCCTCGGCACCTGGCGGCGCTCCGTTTGGGATACACTACAGGACGCTGGGAAACGTTGCGTATTTCATGACTAGCCTTAAAACTCCTCGGGATGTTGTAGAAGAAGTAGAAAACCGACTTTGGGAGACGATAAGAACGTCACCCGAGTGAAGAAGTTTAATCCAATAATTTGACAGTTATGTCAAATTTTGCTGTGGGATGTTCAGACTGATTTAGGTCTCATTTGGGACCATACAGAATTTTGTCGCTACGTATTACAAAGGTACTATTTCTTGAAGTGGACAAGGTGGATGCATCAGATACGCATACTAGTCAATGGAATATGCGGATACTGCGCGTTCATTGCCTGTTATCGCCCCCTTTGGCTGCGCCGCAGGCATTCTTCATATGCCTGTGGAGGGAATCTTGCCGAGCAAATGACGATCCACAAGCCTTGCAGATCGCTTCAATGCGTAGGTGCACGGTCAGGATGTGCCGCACTAAACTCTCCTGCCTCAAGTTCTTCCTACATCCAGCCCAGCGGCATTGTCGGGTTGATTTCCCTTTCAATGGAGAAAGATTGTGGGCACTGGTGAGGTGTTGGGAGACGGCATGCTTCAAATTTTCACCTCGTAAGTATTTACAGCAAGGTATTGAACTGTCGGGCTGGACCCATTTGCAAATATGGTCTCCGAAGTCTATAGCGATGTTTAGTGCTCCACTTGAATCATCTGCGAATAGACACCCAGCTGATGGCCGCGGAATCTCTCCGGGAACATTGTGATTGAACTGATCGAACCACGTCGAGCCTGTGGGAATGAGGTCGTTTGGCCTTAAGAAATCAAATTCGTTTGGAGGGAGATATACGCGAGAAGGTGTCATGTCAGGTGTAATAGCCTGTATAGCCTCTTCAGTGTTACGCTTCATGTCATAGCCGTCTTGTATGATCTGCCCCGCTAGAAGATTGTCCAGGCAATGTAGTCATCTCCTGATCGACTCTCTTCCTTACCTTCGAAATTACAAGTGCCGCTGCGTGCCAATTCCCGGTCGAGTCCGAATGAAACCCAGTAATTTGTTTGACTCTCAAGCGGGATGGAGTTGTTATTGCACTTGATCCAAGGGCATTGCAGAAGTGATGCACCTGAAATTAGGTGATTTTGCACTAACTGAAGGTCACCACTACCCTTCAGGCTGTCTATAGGGGCAGGTGTAGTGTTAGCCCATGTTGGCGATCTCTGTCGATTGGTTGAATACACGGTGCTGTAATCACAGTTCGGTGCTAGTAAGAGGGAGGAATCCATGATCATGAGGGAGGTACAGTCGAGATTCTGGATGAGGCCCACCTTTAAAATACTCTCAGCCAAGCTTGGAAAATACTACCAGCCAGCCAAGGCTTTCATATGTGAGCCTGCCAACGTATACATAATAATAGAAGTGTATGGAATGGGCGGCACAAGCGCCGTCGAGCTGCAGTTAGATTATGATACGCTGCTTTGACAGCGGACGAATCTGAGGATAACTAAAGAGCAGGTTGCCTCTTCTTTCCGCAGAAGATAACCCGACCTCTCGCAAAAAATGTAAAAATTAATCTGGATGTTTGGTAGGCGAGTCAGGTCAGAACTACTGCGTAGTAGATTATCGGCGGTTAGGAAAGGCTATATGTCAAGTAACCGTACAGCATGCCAGTTCCTAACTGCCAACAAGCCTGCACAGCTTGCCATGCAACTTGAAGGGGCAAAGACCAGCCTGAGACGCTCCATCCGGATGCAGAGGGAGTCGAGGCGCTGTGAACATAACTAGTTCGGACGTGGAGGGTCTCAAAGTCTTACCAAGATTGAAATTTACAAAAGGTATATCAGATGTACTATTTGATGAACGTATTATCGGTATGTACTAGTATACCTATCTGCAAGTAACTGTACAGCTTGGATTGTCATGAATGCAAGTCGCCCTTTAACCGCCAAAGTGTTGCTTCTTGATGTGAGTCTGCATTGTGTAGACGCGCGTGAAGTGCTCCTGACAGTGCGGGCATCGATAGTTCCATTCAAGATGTACCTCCTGAACATGCCTTATGACACTTTCTCTCCTCATGTCAACCCCACAATTGGCCCAGTAGCACCTGAATGGTGCCTTTTCTGGACCGACAACACCATGGCAAGTGCGCAGATGTTCAGAAAAATCGCAACCTTGGACGGATGCACCACAGAGGCCATGGGTCGTGACCCATCCGCAACTATGAAAGCGGTTTTTGGATTCGCTGGCAGCGGATGCTAACTGCACGAGCCGGTTAGCATCCTCATCTGAGAAGTCGTTGTTGTAACCGTAACCGTAGTCCGTCATTGCGGTATATGCGTCGTATGCGAGTTATGAGACGATGGAGAGATCTGTACACGAATAGGGTGTCGATGCATTGTCTGTAGCAGCACTCGATATTTATCTTCTCCTGGAAGCCACTATCATGAACCTGCCAAAGGCCTTGTGTGACGGATGCATGGAGTTCAAGGGAGTGGTATCCAATGGAACCCGAAGCTGGCTGCAGCCGTTGGTATTGGTGAAGTTGGAGGCGGAACGACGATCCAGAAGACCCTGCCCACCAATGAACATACCTTATGGGGATAGACGGTAAACCATTGCGTTAGTGCCGCTGGTTGTCAGAGATGGAGGTGTGTTGCAAGGAGACAAATGGCTGTCGGGCTGGTACCAAGAAGAACAAACTAATCTTGTGATCATCACCTTCTTGGAAAAACGCCAAACGCATACCATCCAGTATCAGGAACGCCTTGCCCAAGGAAGCCATCTCACCGGAGTAGCGCAGAGGACAGGGTTAAGCAGTTGCTCAAGGTGAAATGAAACAAATATTACTCACACGACCGACTCCATGAAGCGCTCTCATGTATTGCATAACTTGAATCATACGTGCTCATGATGTGGATGATCTGAAGAACCCTATTGCCAATCCCCTTCCTCGCCGACTGAGTCCGACCGAGTCACCAAAGGCACTTTGGAGGGGTTTACTGTCCTCACGTAACTGGCAGATCACATCGGGGGTTATGCGTGTCAGTTATATCATCCGGTACAGTATCGTTCCGGGTCTCATCAAGGTCTGAGGCGTACTCAAGTACTCTGTGATCTAGGAAAAATAGACTTGGCACCGTCAAGACTCATGTTTATCACCTAGGATCTGGACGACTTCCACAAATTGCGTTTTGGAGGGAGCTTGGAGCTTGGAGCTGGTAGAGATAGAAGGAGTTTTTGTGTCCTCCGTGATGGCCTCAGGGAAGCCAAATGATGGATCCTGACACGGACATGACAGTGCACGTGCAACGCCAAACTACATGTTGGCTCAGTACGTTAACTGGCGTCCAGAATTGGCAACGACAATGTTGATATGCATTTTTCATCATAGAAAAGAAAGGACAAAGTCCATGGAATTGGGCCTACTGAGTCCTAACCGAACGTGTGCTTTCTAACTAGAACAAGTCATTAACAATTGACCTGTCCTTGCAGTCTGATTTCATGAGTTCAGGTTGGGACTCATTCCCCACCAACAGATCTCATTTGATCCCTCTACGATGTGCATAGCAATTGTGAACTTCCAGGCACTGCAAGTCAGTACCCCGGAGTTCTGTCACAGATCTCACTCCCCACACTTGTTCACCTGCTCTCCGTTCAAGTTGTATGTGGATATGGCAATCATGATAAGCATGGCGGTGGCTAGAACTATGTACCAACGACGGGACTACTAAACAACTACTATCTCAGATAGTTGTTCCGTGATCATCATGGGAACTTTACTATTTGGCATGTGCGGGGGTCTCAAGGAGTTCGTAAGAGGCCAACATGTCTGGAGCTTGGAGCCAAGTTGAGCCTTGGAGCTCTGGAGGGCGGGTGATATGAAGGCCTGGAATCATCGCATTGTTCGGTAACGCGGGAACTCCAAGTCTTGCGAGCATCACAGATAGTAGTAAGTACTTCTAGTAGCGATTATATTTGTCCCTACTGTTGAAAGGTATGGGAGTACCCTCTCCATTCAAACAGCTCCCTCCCGTACATTGATCCCGAAGATTGTCGAACCGGAGCTGGGAGCCAATTTATGTAAATAATAACACTGATTTCACTCGAGTGTTCTATATGTTTCACGCAAGGCCTAAGCTGAAGTGCTGAAGCTTGAATCTGATCCCGATTCCATCATGACAGACCTTCCTCACTCTGGACCCAGCGCTCTACGACCATTGGCATCGGACTGTATATGAAGCCGAGGTTGTCAAGTGTATTTGAGAATCCCCGCCATGGTAAAGATAACCCTGATTGAATGTGTATATCCAGATCGGTCTGGAACTAGACTGTGATTCATAGCTTAATGCTCCGAGGTACAGAATATCTGACGTCCATTGCAAATTGATCACGCTGTACTACTCAGTGAAGACATCAACTTCACCGTGCCAAGTTATGAATCTGATCAAGCACGACGGTAGTGCACGATGACTCGTTCAAGGGTGTCTCAAAATGCTTGATGGCTTCCTTTTTCCGTGGGATCTAGGTGGAACTTTTCGTGGATCTGTTCGCGCACGTCACGGTGCTTGAAGTCGAGGATGTTGGCATCGACCATGAGGGCGACCAGGTTCAAATGAGATTGGCGCCCTGCGCAGGATGGTGAATGCTGTGAAGCAGAAATTCTCGAAACGTGTATCAAGGATGGATTGGTCACCGCCCATGCCATCTACCATCACTTTGCATACTTTGACTGGTGGCGGGAACTACTTTGGGTCACGGCCGAAGATGTAACCGAAGTAGATTGTGCAAGGATGTGTCAGAGATATATCACACCTGCGAGAACCCTGATGGCACTGTGGAAGAAATGGCCCATGGACGACAAGTATGAGTAATGTGCAGAACATCATCGGGGAAAGCGGACCATCTGGCGTGAGCAACAACTTGTTATCCAAGTAGTGGTCTCCAACTCCAAGCGGGCAAGTAACAATACAGTAGTCCTGGCTCGGCGGACTTCGCTGGCGGCGAGCATCGATGCAGAGGACATCGTCGTAGATTGTGCTGGATCCGAAACAGCGAGGGTCCAAACGATGGTTTCGTGGCTAATATAATATTGAATTCACTAGGTACAGATCTCCGAGTCGTGAGCTCGCCCCTGGACTCGTTTTGGATCTAGACTTGGTTCGTATGGGCCACCATCCATCGAAGACTGGAGCGCAAAGACAGTGGGTAGAACAACTTCTGTTTCTGTTGTGGTCCGACGAACTTGTTCCCTCAGAAAAGACTTACATTGTTTGAGCCTAAAGCAGCGCTCCGTTGAATCTCTATAGTACGAGGTTTGTTTGCCTATCGCGTCTTCCAGCAGGTGGATGTCACCTAAATCGCCCCTTTTGCATGAAAGCACGACGACGTTCGTACGAGAGGAAAGAACAATCTATATACATGTCGTGATATGCATCAAAGAATGGTCTGCCTGCCTAGTGAGAGCGCCCGAAGGGATGGGTGAAAACTCGAAGGGTTTTCTGGCCCGAGGCTAAACCAACCTGTGGATGTCAAGGTGAGCTGTGAGGGCGGGTGGACGCCTCACAGTTCGACTCGAACTGGTATCCAAGGGAAATGGGTGTGGAGCGTTTAGTTGACAAGATGATGTTCTTGTCCTGGTCATTATGCGGAATAAAAACTGTGAGTGGGGGCGGTGGGCGGGTGATGAAACAACAGAGAAGATCGGTCCTGCGCGAACCTGTAGGACGAGGTGGCAAGAGACAGGAAGCGCGCCAGCCTCGACTTACGCAAGATACAACTTCCATGCACCTCACTCGCATCCCTTCATTACAGGGAGTAACAGACAACTGTAGAACATTTGTATCTCGGGTTAGTTTCGGTAATTGCCTTTACAATAGACGTCACCGTTGCTTAGCTTGAAGTTCTTAGGCTCCATTGCATTCGTGAGTGCTGCTGAATGCTTGAATGTCTTACTTGTTGTGTCTGGACTCCTTGCCCGTGTAAAATGTTCCATCAGAGTCTTACAGAGTGCTTGAATTAATACATACATATGTTATGTTACTAAGCAGACGCAATCACTACAGCAGGGGCAGTTGCATGAGATGAAACAGCTCTGTCCACCTCATGTTTTTCTGAAGGTGGGGAGGAGGCCTCAGGAGAGTTTGTAGGATGATTGGTCTTGGCTTTCTTCTTTTTCTTCAACAAGCCTGCAGATACAGCGGACTTTACGTTGTCCACTAATTCTCGACTTTCTTCAAGGAATTCCGTATCGTCAAAACGATGTTTCTTGCCAACCACAGACTCGGAATCCGCTGAAGCTGAGGCAATCTTTCTCTCGAGAGCATCAAGCTTGGCCTTCTTAGCCTCAGCGGCGGCTTTCTTACGATCCTCCTCGCTTTCCATGTAGTCAACAAGACGTTTGGCAGTCTTGATGGTGCTAAGTCTGCGACCACTGAGATCCCTGCAGGAATCATTATTGCTCGTTTTCTGGCTACTCATGCGACCACCAGCTGCACGAAGCTGTGAACCGAAGCCACCTTTTCCACCACGAAGACGGGGCACAAGTCGCAGGGTAACGAGATCAGAGGAGTCGTCATGCAGTTCCGATATGGGGGTCTCTGGGGTGATCGAGCCACTATGGGGAGATATTCGCAGAGTTTCCGCTACAGGGAGGTCAGGGTAGCGGTCACATAATAGGTCATAGAGCTGGCTTATGCGGGTCTCCGAAGAGACCCTGAGAGATAAAGTTGGGAAAGGTGAAAAAGTAGAGAAGAGAACACTGGTCGACATGGTGGAGGATGACAAGGATGGATATCCCGAAATGGCAATGGGCTTTAGAATATAACAGGTATCAACAAATCGCTCAGAGTGAAACCGACAACTAAAGGGGTATCATTGACATCAACTTACCTTACTTCCATAGCAATTAGCAGCTGATTCACTGAAATTTACGGCTCATCATGGATAAACTTATCGAAGGGTCTCCAATATTTACCTGGCCCGTCCAGTTTTGCGTTGCAGTCACCGTCGTCTTATATGTCCTTTCACTGGTCACCGGCAACGTCTCGCAGGTGGACAGGGTCTGGACATTCCTCCCAACGATTTACACAATCTACTATGCACTCTTACCACTCTGGCCTCGTGCACAATTGCTCATCATACCATACACCCCCGAAGCCATCCCCAGCTCTGTGGTCGATTCATTCAGTCCCCGCGCACTTCTCATGATGGCTCTCGTTGTAAGTCCTGTGTGTTGTCTCACTGGCAAATGTGCTAACATTGATACAGGTAACATGGATGTTCCGGTGTGTCTTCACTGATATAACTTCCAACATATCAAACCATTCTGATATGTCGTACAGGCTCTCTTACAATACATGGCGACGAGGTCTCTTCAGCTTGTAGGTATCCCTTTGGTCGAGCTGGAACATTCAATGATCTAATTTCTGTTGTTTAGCAATGACGAGGACTATCGCTGGGAAATTTTGCGCCAGAAGATGCCTCCCTGGTTGTTTCAGATCTTGAATCTAACCTTCATTGCCATTGTTCAGAATATTATCCTCTTCCTTCTTGGCGTCCCTGTACAGATAGCTGTCTCCCAGCCCCACACTGGTCTCGTTGCATCCGACTACATTCTTGGTACACTTGGCTTCTTGACGATCTTGACCGAGTTCACTGCGGATAACCAGCAGTACTCGTATCAGACGTTCAAGCGTTCGGGTAAATTGAACCCTAACGAGTGGTTTGGAGCACGAATCGCTTGGACAAAACAAGATGCGGAGAGGGGCTTCGTTACGAGGGGTCTATGGGCATGGTCCAGACACCCCAATTTCTTGTGTGAACAATCCTTCTGGGTGAGATAGCTTATCTCGTCCGCAATTCATACATTACTGATCGTTTTGTCGTGTGTTAGATTATCATTAATTTGATTCCGTTATTGAACGAGAATGGACCGTGGGGAGATGGATGGCCAACATCACTCAAGGCATTGGCACCTCTGAGCCCCTGCCTTGTTCTGTGCACGCTCTTCTTTTCGTCCACCATGTTTTCAGAGGGAATCTCCCGGTCCAAGTACCCAGTCGGTTACAAAGCATATCAACAACGAGTCGCGATGTTTGTGCCCCTGTTTACTCCGCTGTGGGGTGTTTTGTTGGCTGCGGGGGGGAGGAAGAAAGCTGTAGATGAGTTAGTGTTTGGACAGGACGTGAAAAAGAACGAGTGAAGGTGTACTTGGATTACTTGTCGTTACAGCGCCAGTGGTATGACATGTTTTACCTCACAAGTGAAATTATAGCCGATCGGCCGAGTCATATTTTTGCTCCACCAAAATCAGTGAAAAGCAGGGTCTTACTGCTCTTCGCTTTCTTATTCTCTCCTGCCATGGCTTTTATCAACCGTCTCACTTCTCGTTCCCTTCGCGCCCTTGCCCGTCGAGCAACTCGTCTCCCAAACAGCGTGCCCAGCGCGTCCTACTCGATTTTTGCGCGTGCATCCACCCCCGCACATTCGCCCTCTGTACAGACTATCCAGACTCGGGGTGTCAAGACCCTGAACTTTGCCGGCACGGACGAGGTCGTATATGAGCGCAACGACTGGCCTCTTGCAAAACTTCATGACTACTTCAAGAACGATACCCTTGCACTCATTGGCTACGGTTCGCAAGGACACGGCCAGGGCCTCAACGCCCGTGACAATGGTCTCAACGTCATCGTCGGTGTCCGCAAAGATGGTGAATCGTGGAAGCAGGCAATCGAGGATGGCTGGGTCAGTTTCTTCCTCGTTTCCATTTCGCGTGTCTTAGCTTATTTTCTTCCACTTTGGATACCAGGGGAGACCCTCTTTCCCATCGAGGAAGCTATCAATCGTGGTACTATCATCATGAACCTCCTCTCCGATGCCGCTCAGTCGCAGACATGGCCCACCATCGCACCCCTCATCACGAAGGGCAAAACTCTCTACTTCTCCCATGGGTTCTCCGTTGTCTATAAAGAAGACACGAAAGTCATCCCTCCTTCAGACGTTGATGTCATCCTTGTCGCTCCAAAAGGCTCGGGTCGTACTGTCCGCACCCTCTTCAAGGAGGGAAGGGGTATCAACTCGAGTATTGCCGTCTTCCAAGATGTCACTGGCAACGCTAAAGAAAAGGCGGTTGCACTTGGTGTCGCCATCGGATCTGGTTATATGTACGAAACCACTTTCGAGAAAGAGGTCTATTCCGACCTCTATGGTGAGCGTGGTGTGGTAGGTTTCTGATTACACCAGCCCGATTGTTCTCTGCTCATGTCGATTTTTATAGCTCATGGGTGCTATACGTAAGTATCTAATGTTACAAATTTATTCAGTTCAAAATGACTCATTTTCGCACAGGGTCTTTTCTGTGCACAATACAAGGTCCTCCGTGCCAACGGTCACACACCCTCGGAAGCCTTTAATGAGACTGTCGAGGAGGCTACCCAGTCCCTTTACCCTCTGATCGGTCAAAAGGGCATGGACTACATGTACAACGCATGTTCCACCACGGCTCGCCGTGGCGCACTTGACTGGGCTCCCATTTTCGAAAAGGCCAATCAGCCCATTTTCGAGAAGCTTTATCAGAGTGTTAAGGATGGCACAGAGACTCGCAAATCATTGGAGTTCAATGGTCGTTCGACCTACCGTCAAGACCTTGCGAGGGAGTTGAAGGAGATTGATGACCAGGAAATCTGGAGAGCTGGCATGATCTCTCTGTTTGAATGGTTACCTGAAGGCGGGCCTCTGACTCTCCGTTTTCTGGCAAAGTCGTTCGTTCCTTGCGCCCTGACTACAAGGCTGAGTAGAGATCTAAGAAGAAAGTTGCTCATATCGTCATGATGTGATACCGCTAGGAGTCGACTTCGTTTTCTCTTTGAGCATCAATTTTCATACTCAAAACCAAAAGCGCCACCCGGTGCAGTTGTGTTGTAGATGATCTGTGTGCAGCACAGTAGCGACGGAATTGGATAAAATGTAACTTGGTCTTTTCAAACAGAGGTCTTTCAGCGAGACAACTTTCTGAGTGACATGCATTTGTTTACCTGGACATAACGAGGTCGACTCGGAGTAGTCCTGCCATCGGTAAGCTCGGTGTACAGGCGAGTCTGAGAATACAAAGTTAGTAAAATTCCTGGAATAACGGTTCGAACTGTCAAGCAAGTTCGGTTCAAAAAACTGCGAGTGGTCCATCCACCACGGAGCCTTCAAGTCGAATTGCTGAAAGGGCTCAGATCGCACACCATGCGACTCCCTTCTGGTATACCATCATTGCGGGCACGATGCCGTCCCTGCTCGTACACTCGTTGCTTCGCAACTGCATCTTCCATCCCACAAACCATCATCGAAAAGGTTGTACAAAAGTACGCAGTCGATGTCCCCAAAGGAAAGGTGATCAAAGCAGGAGACTATGTCATGATTCGGCCTGAGCATGTCATGACACATGATAACACAGGGCCAGTTATATCAAAGTTCAAGTCTATCGGAGCGACGAAGATAACAAATCCAAAGCAACTTGTCTTCACCCTTGATCATGATGTCCAAAACAGATCTGAAAAAAATATGGCGAAATACCTTGCCATCGAATCATTTGCTCGTCAGCATGGCATCGACTTTTATCCTGCCGGTCGGGGTATCGGGCACCAAATCCTCGTCGAGGAAGGATACGCGTTTCCCTACACGCTTACGGTTGCCAGTGATAGTCACAGTAACATGTACGGCGGCGTCGGCTGTGTTGGCACACCAATTGTCCGTACGGACGCTGCTGCGCTTTGGGCAACTGGTAAAACATGGTGGCAGGTCCCTCGCATCGTCAAGGTCGAATTGAAAGGTAAATTGGCCCCTGGAGTCACAGGCAAGGATGTCATCGTAGCCCTCTGCGGTTCTTTCAACAAGGACGAGGTCCTCAATGCTGCCATCGAGTTTACCGGCGAAGGTGTCACTGCCCTTTCCATAGACGAACGTCTCACGATCGCGAACATGACAACAGAATGGGGTGCTCTGGTTGGCGTTTTCCCAGTTGATCAGACTCTTCTCGGGTGGTACGAACAAACACTCAAGAAAGTTGAACTCCGTTCGTTCAGCTTAGGCATACCGGGTATCCCTGCTCCTCCTGAACACCCTCGTCTCAACCGCCGCCGTCTCGATGCTCTTCGGAGTACCCCTCTCATTTCTGATATCGGCGCGTCTTACTCCTCCCATCTCATTTTCGACCTTTCGACGCTCGTCCCCCACGTTTCGGGTCCAAATAGTGTCAAGATATCCACGCCACTACCACGACTGGAAGAAGCTCACATCCCCATTCAAAAAGCCTACCTTGTTAGCTGTACCAACTCGCGTACCTCTGACATTGCAGCGGCAGCGGCAGTGATGGAAGGAAACAAGGTTGCGGCGGGGGTCGAGTTCTATATCGCCGCAGCGAGCTCGACAGTTCAGCAGGAATCGGAACAGCTCGGGTATTGGAACACCCTCGTTACATCTGGCGCGAAAGTGCTCCCTGCAGGATGCGGACCGTGTATCGGTCTCGGTACAGGTTTGCTCGAGGAGGGCGAGACAGGCATCAGTGCAACAAACAGGAACTACAAGGGCCGTATGGGTCATCCCAATGCCCAGGCATACTTGGCAAGCCCTGCCGTGGTTGCTGCCAGTGCCATCAAAGGTTACATTTGTAGCCCAGATTCGCTGGACACTGCCAGGTTACCTCCATCCGGTGCACCCGCATTCTATGTTAATCCTGAGTCGAGTGGTATCTCATCCGCCCCATTGGTGCAATCCACGGACGAACCTCTTTTCCCTGGCTTCCCATCCGCATTCTCGGGTCGCTTGTTGTTTGCGCCTCAAGATAATCTAAACACTGATGCACTCTACCCTGGCAAATATACCTACCAGGATGACATCACGCTTGAGCGACAAGCGCAAATTGTGATGGAAAATTACGATCCTTCTTTCGCAGGCACTGTGGCTTCCCTTATCTCCGAGCAGCGTCAGAAAAGTCTCTCCCCGCTCACACCAGTTGACAGTGATAATGCTACGAAAGAGGGCGTCATACTGGTCTCGGGATACAACTTCGGTACAGGATCGTCTCGCGAGCAGGCTGCAACCGCACTGAAGGCCGCAGGTGTTCCTGTCGTGGTTGCAGGCTCGTTTGGGGACATTTTCAAACGCAACGCGATCAACAATGGGCTCGTGTGCTTAGAGTGTCCAGAGCTCATAAGTGATCTCACGGACGCATATGCTAAAGATGGCAAACGCGGGAGCGGGGGCCAGAAGGGCGAGCTTACTGTGAACGAGGGACACGAGATTTGGATCAGTATGCGAGATGGGCGTGTCACTGTCAGAACTGCTGCTGAGGAGAAGCAGTACGCCGTGCGGGCAGTCGGTGCGAGTGTGCAGGAGCTCTGGGTATGTGGGGGGCTGGAGGGATACATACTGAAATCCATACAATCGCAAACATGAAGAGTCCTTGTATATCAATGCGTAATGCTCTGAAGAGTCAGGCGAAGACTGGTAATTCTTGCAAGCCTGTAATTGTTGATCAAGATACCTCACGGATCGCAGAGTTTGGCAGAGAGACTACCGATCCACATATGGGCTGTCTATCAGGCTCTTCGCAAGGAGATTTCCAGAGTCTAGCAAACCATAGAAAGTGTTCTGTGTCCAAATATACGGTCAATGCAGAATCACCGTTTCCCCTTCGGAGTTCTGTACTGCGCGTTGCAAAAATAAGGAGACAAGTTGGTCCTCAGTTGCGTAGAACTAGCAGTTCCCTTCGAGAACTTTCAAATTCTAGATGTCGACTGGCACAGCATTGTAAGAGCCCAGGCAGATGCACTGTGTACAAAGTCGAGGAATCTTGACTTGATTGTTCGCATATGATAGATAATGTAGCAGATTGGGAAAACAGGTAGCAGTACAAACGAGACTGTGTGGGGGCGTAAGGGAGAGACATCTGTGCTTCGAATTCTGTGTCATGCATTCTCAGACCTGTGGTCTATTTGCCATGTTAACCTTCGGTGGTGGCCTTGCGATTTCCGACCTCTGATTCACCCCGGGGGCATTCCAAGCAGAAAAAGGGGCCGACCTCGACTCTCTGGGACCGAGTGCGATGCCAAGATATCGAGAAAAAAATTCGTCCAGCCATGTGAAAAACTCTTCTTTATCCTCTGGGCTCAAGTTTGCCCAATCTACTTTTGCCGCTGAGTGTGACTCTTGCGACGGGTCCCTGTGAACAGGAGGATAACTGCTCGCAACACGGGTCGGCGGTGGTGGCGGAGTGTATGGGGGAGGAGGCGATGGGTCATCTACAGGACGTGAACTGCGCGGGACTGGTGGTGGAAGTGTACTTGGTGCAAAACTCGAATCGGGTCGCGATGTCAATGATGGGAGTGGTGGAGGGTGACTCGCGGTCGACGTGGATCCGCGAGGGGTAGGTGCCAGTGGTGGAGGACGTTTCCAGTTCGGATCCCAGTTCATCTTGGAGGAGGGTGCACTGCTGAACTTGTCTTTGGTGTTCGTGACCTTCGTGACGCTGACATCTTTGGCTCGCTCAGCTTTCGCTTTCAGCTCAGCGAAGTTTACCATTGCGCCGATATTTTATGATTGTCTTCGATTGTGAGGTTGAGCCTAGTGATGGTGGTACTTTGTTGAGTGGAGGATTGTCGGAGTACCAGACCGTTTGCTCCTAAGTTGCTTATACATCTAACTCTCCAAGTCAACTTCAAGTACTATGCAGACAATGCTGATACATTTGAGACTAATGAGGAGACACTGGTAAGACATTGCAATAGAGTAGCCGACATAAAACCATTCTGTGTCCAATTATGCGGTCGATGCAGTAATCATCACCCCTTCTAAATCTCTATATTGCTTTATGCGAAGATCAAGGAGATACGATACATCCCTCCCTGGAGGATACCGTTCGTACGTGGTTTCTTTTTCATACACGATGCCCGCGACACAAATCAGAATGTCGGCTGTCAAACCTTTCACGGGAGAAGCACAAGACCGAAAGCGATGGTGACGATAGAGTACGGTCTCTGTCTCGTTTACCTTGACAGTCTGGTCGGTTACATTGTGGGAATCGAAGGAAATGACATGAGTTTCATATCAAGTCGATGTGATGGCCTGAAACTCACGTGAAATTCCTCCGGGTATGGCCAGTTTTCGCTCCCTCTTGGAACTAGGGGCTCCTTCGTTGATGAGGATGGGTCAAGGATAGCCTCTAGCGGGTGGCTAAAGATATGGTCAACCTCCCCGACACACGGCTTCAAGATGCCGAGGATGCTGGGATCGGAAAGGAATGCAACGACCGGGGTAACGAGAAGCTGAGACTGAGAAAGGAATGGTTGGAGGATGCATAAGGTATTGATGTAGGGTGAGTTTAGCGGGAGACCGACTTCCTCATAGGCCTCCCGAAACTGTTGAGCGGAGGACGGCAATTCAATGATGTTAGGGAGTCCAAGAGCAAGGTGGTTTAGTGAAATGGGGGACTTAAAGCTGTATGAACAAGGTCCACATCACTTTCGTCTGCTTTGCCTCCTGGAAGTGCTGTCTGTCCTGGATGAGCCCGAAGGAGCTTAGAGCGCGTCGTAAGGAGGACTCGGAGCTCGCCCTCCTTTTCATAGAGTAGGACGAGTACAGCAGCTAACGTTTTTCGGGGAATAGCAGATCTGTGCGGTTAGTTGGTGAGCTCGCCCCACGCGCCGCGCCAGGAGATTCCGGGACTCACAAGTCTGGTCGTTCGCAGAGAAAGTGAGCTCGGAGTCGCTCGATGCCGCATTTACTCCCTTCAGAAAGATCCTCGAGGTTAATGGCCATCGTTACCTGTGCTAGTTTGTTGTGCTCCGGGCGGCGAATGACGTTCCGTAAAACATAAGCTGATCCTGCTGGCTATTCAGTTTCGGCCGAGAGTAAATGTTCGTTTGTGAAGAAGTTGACAACTACGCCCAACGGAATACAGGAAAAGGGCGTGAATGCACTGGAAACAACATCTCTCAAGAGGACGAACGTGACTCGGAAAACTCGAGTTACGTTCTAGCTTTCGCTCGCCGGTCTTGATCAAAGAAACCTAGTAACTTGATGACTTGTACATCCTCCACTACGGCAAGTTGCATCTCTATCACCCTATCTTCTACTCCTGCTCCAGGCCGGTGGGCACCGCTTGCGGTTGAGAGTAATTTGTGATCACTGCGGAGATTTTTGCGAGTTGCGACTCGAAAGTGCAACAGGCGAAAATCCAAAAAGAAGTGAATTATTATCTGTATTTTACCCCTGGGGAGCATCCTGAACACTAGTCACGGTGTTTGTCAAAGGTGTCTCTGATAGATAACTGTGGTAGATAGAGAAATCCTTGGCTCGAATGACATCCAGGAGAGCAACCATCGCTTTTGTACATAGACATGTATTCGCGTGGTCCTAGTATGCGAACCTAAAGTCCAATCGCTGGTTGCCTCTGTCCTTCGTTGTCTCTAAATATATTTGCTGCTCCTTCTCTGTCATGCTGTCCCATTTCACTTGTCTGCGACGATTCGTCTCTCGGTAGAATATCCAAGTAGCACCATATGCCACAATGTTAGCGATTGTCACGAAAATCAATGCAAGGTTAGCTTGTTTATCTTCCCAAGGATTCAGCATAGAATAAATCATTTGCACTCGGACCACTTACACAAAGGCTGGTTCGCGAATGAAGATGAGGATGATATCAGTGAGCAGAATAGACACATAAAAACAGCAACCCTTACGGCGTCACTCGCTTGATAGAAGTTCGACTGTAGTGAGGTGTTAGAAATCAAGACCATTTTGGGGGCACGGCGGCGTCCTACTTACAGCTACAACGCCCCCAAGGTTCACGGCGATATTGTAAAGACTCGCCGACACAGTCCTTCCCTGCACCCCTCCCGAGTTTCTTGATGCCCAAGCGACCTGGATGGGATGCGTGTAGGGATAGCCAGTGATGAGCGTGATCACGACGTAGTAGCTCCACTGTGATGTGTGCGTAGTGAACGTATAAAGAGCAATCATGAGGGGCAGTGCGTATATCTGCAAGAGAAGAGAGCCGAAGGTCCGCGAATCCGTGAGTTCTGCAACGTAAGAGGTGACAACGAGTCCAATGATCCCAATTACGGTCGAGGGTATGGTAAGAAGGTTAGATTGGGTTGTGTTGAAACCGAGGTCTCGTAGTATCAAGGTAAGGTATTGCTGAGGAGGGGTAACAGCGAACATGAAAACGAAACCGAGATAATACAGAGGCCACATCCTCCAATCACATATCGCATTCCAAATCATCCGAAGAGTCAAGCCCTCACGGTTGTGCATGCTAGATTTGTAGGGATCATCCCGCAGAACTCTGCAAATGAGGTTGAACATGATTTAACCTATGTCAAGCACCGTAATATTCTCACCTGTTTACCATGATCACTTCTTCCCTGAGTCCGCAAATGAGTTTTCGGTAATTATTGGTGGAACTAGCCTACTTTCCTTTCAGTGAACCATCCTTTGGGCCGAAACCAAGCCTTTGTTTGCGTGGGCCCTGGGGGCAACATGAAGAACGATGCAATACCAACGGTACCAGTCAGCACTCCCTCGAGGAGGAAAAGCCATCTCCACCCTTCTATCCCGGTGCTCTGCTGAATAGCAAGAAACCCGGTTGCGAGGAAGGCGCCTATAAGCGAGGGCATATACTCTGAAGCGACGAAGAACCAGCCGATACGGATAGGCAATTCTGTTTTCGTATAGAAGTACGAAAGGTAAAGTACAGTGTCGGGGATGAAGCCACCTTCCAGCAAACCAAGCAAAACCCTGATCGAGATCAACATTGTATACAATCAAACACCTTTCTCACGTACCTCGTAGTAAGAAACGACGCTCTCCCAGAGAGCCAAAACTGCGATAACGATACAATGCTCCAAAGAGTAATCTGTATAGGTATCCAAACATCGGGCCCTACCCTCTTGGAGACGATTTGGGAAGGTAGCTCCGCAGAGACAAAGGCAAGCTTAAACACGGTGTTACCAATATTATAGTCATCTGTGGTCAGGCCAAGGTCGGGTAGGAAATTATCGGTGTTGGCCTGGGCAATGTTGCCGCGATCTAAGGACAGACACCAGACCATCAGACATGACCAGAGAATTATGCGAATGTCGATCTTTCGGACTAGACGCTTTTCCTCCCTCCACGTCCATCTCGCTGCTGGATCGAACCTATGACTATTCTCGTATTCAGGGGGAGGTCGGTACACTTCCAACGCCACAGGGTCGTCGAAGACGGAAGGTTGAGTGGCGATTTCATCGAGACCTTCATCATGTCGATCGTGGCGCCGTCGACGAAACCAACGCGCCTTGGGTTCCTGTGGCTCCTGGAGCTTCATGAGTACGTCAAACTGACGGCAACTGGTTTTATGGGGGAGATGCATAGTATCGCCATGCTTTCTAACGATGGCGTCACTTGGCGCACCCCTGACGCTTCGGAAGACCTGTCCCGCAAGTGCATGAAAATACACCCTCTGTGCGCAGTGAAAGCGGCAATCACTGGTTGACTGCTGGTGGCAGGAGGTCATCGAGCACTTCGCATCATCGTGCGGTACCATGGTAGTATGGAGTGTGAAGGTTGTTTGATTGCCGAGTCTTGCCAGGATAGAAGTTTGACGCTTGATTGGTCGCGCCCTGCATGATAACAAGATATGTATCGCTCAGTGTTAGTCAAGGACCACCTTAGAACCATCGCGTATAACTCGATCCTGGCATCAGTACATGTGACTGACCGCAACACTCACAGGATACCCCATGTCTAATCTCCTACCAGTCCATCGGTCACTGTCTGGGTATTCCTAGTCCACGACCCCTCCCTCGCGCTACATGCGCAGCAGCTCTCAGAGAGACGGCATTTCCGGACCTGAGTTTGGGTGTAGTCAGTTCCCATGCATATGGCGTCAGAGTATTCGCCATTGAAGATTTAAACTTGTGCGTCTCTCTCACACTGTCTCGCTTGTATCCAGTAGTAAGCATGTCTACGCTCTAGCGTCCAAATTATCTGCCAAATGCACGACAGCTGCGATCCACGCACCCGCTTTCGAGTCCAAAAGGGCGTCTCAAGTGAGCCCAGTCAGATGGTCATACACTGGTACCTCCGGGGTGAGAGGTCTGCTGCTATTGTCACGACCCCATGAGAGGTCCACCGGTCATGAGACACGGTCACTGCGTTCATGCCTGAGAGCGAGTGGCACGATCCTCATTTGATCGAGCATCTTCGAGTCTCGATGAGGCATGGTGCTAAAAACAACCGATGTCAGGCTTCACCACTTTGCGCGTCAGGGGGTCTGTATCGTCAAGTTGCGCCATAGAAGCATCTGCTTGCGCTAACTCCGCACACGGAGTACCGCTGTCTTATCTTCAAGTTATAAAGAAAGGGGTTACCCTCTGAAGACCTAACATATTGACGCCACCAAAAACTCTCTATATCATGGCGCCTGTAGCAACTAGCGAGCGGGACGGAAACGGGGCTGTTGCAGCCTTGAAGAAGGCCAATGGTGACTCCGACGTCCAGCTTATCAACCCGTTCTACTCTCCTAGCGCTGGCAAAGAGGACGACTCGGGATACAAGTATGCTGGGTACAAGGTAATTACACCCTTATCATTTTGTCTGCGAACACGGAGTTGAGCCAGTTTGTGTACCTGTAGCCCAATTTCCCCCAAGTGAACTGGGAACCCTTGAAGGAGATTGCTGTCCAGGATCGCGCTGCATTCGCCGACCCTGAGAAAAAGGCGCTCCTCAGTGCAGGCAAGGTCAAGCACCTCACACCTGTCATCGGCACTGAGATCACGGGCATCGACCTCCGGCAACTAACCAATGCCCAGAAGGACGAGCTGGCTCTGCTCGTCGCCGAACGTGGAGTGGTATTCTTCAGAGACCAGGAGATAAACATTCACGAGCAACTGGAGCTTGGCCGTCACTGGGGCCCTCTGCACAAGCACGCAACCACGCCGCTCCCCAAGGAGCCTGGTCTTGAGGAAGTGCACGTTGTATACAGCGACGTCGCTCGTCGCCCGGATACGACCGCTTTCTCCAAGCTCGACCTCTGGCACAGTGATGTGACCTACGAGCTTCAGCCACCCTGCACGACCTCGCTAAAGGTCATCACGAGCCCCGAGGTTGGCGGTGATACGCTCTGGAGCTCTGGGTAGGCCCACCTTTTTTTTGCTACTCTGACACCATTCCTGGACGAGCTAACGTCTGCCGTGTAGATATGCACTCTACTCCTCCTTCAGTCCCGGCTTCCAAAAGTACCTCGAGGGACTCAGCGCCCTACACAGCGCCCAAGCGCAAGCGGACGGCGCCCGTGCTGCAGGATTGCATGTTCGCCGTGAGCCCGTGGAGACCATTCACCCTGTCGTGCGCGTGCACCCTATCACAGGTTGGAAGAGCGTGTTCGTCAACCCTGGCTTCACACGTCGCATCATCGGCGTCCCCAAGGCTGAGAGCGATGCCATTCTCTCGCTCCTCTTCCACCAGATCTCGGACAACGTCGACCATCAAGTGCGATTCAAGTGGGGGGAGAACTCGATCGCATTTTGGGACAACCGAGTGTGTACTTCCTACCTTTTTTCCCAGGTTGATGCTGAAGTTATCGGGACCTCTCTGCAGATCGCCATACATTCCGCAACATTTGACTTCTGGCCAAACACAAGGCACGCTTTGCGCGTCACTCCTGTTGGTGAGCGTCCCGAGTCTGTCGCTGACTACGAAGCGCGGACCGGTAAGGTGGCAAAGGACCGTCAAATTGATCTGTGGGAGAAGGCTGGCATTGAGATACCTGAGAGCAAGAGACAGCCCGGTCGCGCTCGCGGATACAACGACTAGATCGTCCGGTCGCAACCTAGGGAACTAATATCACTAGATGTGTCCATCATGTATGAACAGCGACAACCGTAGAGTTTTGGTACTACTCACGAACGTGTGTGCTGCCTCCAGCAATCCCAGATTTTGTTGGAAGAGGATTAGCCAAGCCATCATGTTCGTTGTCTTCGTGCTTTGGTCGGTTTCGGTTCTCGGTTCAGGAGCTGCGAAGGTCCGCATATGCAAGATGCTGACTTAAATACTGCTCGCAGTATATTCTTTACGCTTCCGAGTCGACAGCACCTAGTGGGGACGAGAGCAGAATACTCGTAGGCAATTGAATGAAGATTTGGGGGAGAAAAACAAGAAAACAACAAGGAATACAATGGAAATACAAATAAATACGGGATAGAGCTAGTACGGTATCAAGATTGAAGGTATCGCTTCAGATTCGAGCTTAGACGATGTGCGCATGTCCAAGCAAATTTCGGTATCCTCGGAGTGTAAACGTTCGAGTTACGCTCTAGCCTTCGCTCGCGGAATCAAAGAAACCTGACTTGGTGGTTTGTATATCCTCCGAGGCTGCGTCTCAGTCACCCTGTCCTCATCCCCACTCTCCGGTTCTGCCCCTTGCACGTATCCTACACCCATGAACACCGGCACACCCCCTCCACCACCATGAGCCAGGAAACCTTTCCGGCTATTCCTCGTCCCCTTACCTATGAATACATCATCCTCCATGTCCGAGCCGAGTTCGTCATTGGCCTGATCGACGTCAGAAGAACGAGCTTCCGCAGAGCGTAGTTCCTCGTGAAGCGTCGGACGTCGTTTAGGCATTTTCTTGCGCTTCACTTGGGAGCTCGAAGTCGAACTTGTTGAGGCGGTGGGTTGGTTCATATTCTGTTGCTTGGCCTGGGGGCGGTCATTGCCAGACAAGGTGGGCTTTGCTTTTGCTTTTGATTTAGGTGCTGGGATGAGAGAAATGAACGGCACTGGTGCAGCTCGTGGTCGTGTTTCATCTTCATCCTCTCCGTCCGACTCAAGGCACAGAGCTGACTTTGGTTTAGGAGTAGCCCCTCGCCTGGTACGTGCAGGAGCCGACGGTCTGCGAGGCGTGGGGTTCGGTATGGGAGATGTAGGAGGACGCTTTTTGAACAGATCAGAGGCACGACGAGCGACCGAACTAGGAGTGATGGTTCGAGGTTCCGGATGTGAGGGTTCCTCCATATCGACATCAATAATCTCTATTTGATCATCATGAGAGTTTATCCTGGAGTTGCTAGGGTTCGAGGGTGGGGGACATGGTCCAGGGGGTGTAGATGGAACTCGGTCTTCAATGCTGTTTTCACCTTCTCGTTCGTTATCGGAACAAAGCGATGGTGTGGTGATATCGGTTTCATTAGCAGGCAATATGCGGGATGGCTGAGAGGGATCAGAAAGATTTAATATTGATGAAGACGATGCGCTTTTTTGACTTGCTCCTGACGACGATTGGGAAGATGACTCTATCATGCGACGTTTTACTATGCGGCCTGTTGTTTCTTCTGTTTCTATTGCGTCAACTTTGCGTTTCTGTCCGATAGAGCGTTCTGGCTGTTTCAACGCAGAGACAGGTAAAGATGCAGCTAATATAGACGGTGGAACCGGCGCAGCCAAAGCGGATCCTATGGGAACACGAAGGTTCGCTAACGAACGTCGACGTAACAGCTCCTTTGCAGAGAGTTTACTGGGACGTGTTGATGAGGTGCTAGTTGTCCCGGCGACGCTCTTACTGAGGCCAGATGGTCCAGCAACGCCTTCATTCCCCAGTTCTCTACTAACTTTCCTTAACCTGACAGTCTTGAGTTCGCTCAGGAAAGCGGCCATTTTGTCGGACGGGACATTTACGGTAGGCTGACCTTGTCTCTTCGCTCTGTTAAAGCTTGGATTATTGATGGGTGCCTCGACGGGTGTCATAGCGTGCCGTAGGGAAGCACGGGCGGATATGAACATGGAAGTGGGTGTATATGGGGTTGGATCGATACGAAGCGGGAGGGGTGGTGGCGGGGGCGGTGGCGGTGGCGGGGGCGGTGGCGGTGGTGCGGAAGAGGAATGGACAGAGGACTGAAGTTGACTTCTGGAGAGCTCTCAAACCGTTAATCTTACAAGTATAGAGAAGTTTGCACTGACAGTTCATACCTCTTCCTTCAATCGTCTAACCTCTTCCTCGAGTGCTTTGATGCGCAGTTTATCTCGATCACGCTCATCCGACGCTCGCCTGCTTTGATCACCGCTGGAATGTCGCTCACGCTCGCGTTGCTCTTCTCGCGCAATATCCAATTCACGCTCCTTCGCAAATACACCCGCATGCCCCGTGCTTGGGCCGACGATGAATTCAAGGTCCTCGTCATTCCTATCCTCCCGTGCACGCTCTTTTCCCTTCCGAGATGTCGAAGCAGGCACAGGGGGGTCTGACCTCGCAGAATGCGGAGCTCCGTTATTCTCAAAACAATCCTTGGATGCAGGTTTGACGGGAGATGCTTGAGGACTTGGTAGCATTAGTGAAAAATCGGCTTCAATACCATCTGTAGCACTAAATCGTTGCACCGCATCCTTGACTGAAGCCACAGAACGAGTGCGCCAAGGCGAAACGTACGGATCGAAGGAAGCCTTAGCGGGGTGCACGGATTCAGTGACTGAGTTGGCAGGCGCGCTAGTCCTCGACGGACCAGGATCTGCATCGCCATTACTAGCAGGAAAGGCAAAATGTGACACAGGTTGTGTATACTGCTCTCCATCTGAAATGTCAGGCTGCAGAGAGGAAGATCGAGGGAAGAGTGAGCCGGGCATTGTGACAGACGGCTGTCTCCTCAACGTTCGGGCAGGAGCTTGTGTGGCTTGTGGTCGAGGAGTGGGGGATTTTGAACGTCCGCGATCACTAGCCGAAAGCACTGTACAACCAGCTGAACACTATGTTACTGAGAGCAAGGGAAATCACTCGTACCTTCCTCTACGTCCATGAGCGCTGGTCGTACATGCTTGTGGTGATGCTTTCTAATCGAATCGGATGACTTGGAACGTGGTTTGAGATGAGCAGCATCCTCTCGGTATTGACGGACTCCCAATCTGTGTCTGGCCTCGTCGTCGCTCAAATTACTCCCCGTATCCGTATCGTTCCTCTTTTTTCCTAAACTTCTGACACGCCTTGAAGACGCGGGTCGGGTGACGGTTCCAGCGGTGGCATTGTAAATGAAGGACTCGAATTCCCTGGAAACGAAGCTGAAGACGTTCGATAGAAGGCCAGTGGACGAGTGAGACTTTGAGTTGTCGGGAATACGTCGACGTCGGGTGGGTTGAGCCATGTGCAGGAGGTGAGGCCTTGAGGCTTTGAAGGGGCGTGAACAAGGTCACAGCGTTGGAACGTGGGACCCAGTCAACATACAAACTGAACCGAGCACGTTGTCCACTCCCCACACAACAACACAATCCAACAACAACTTTCGTCCTGTAATGTGAAGACTAAGATACACTGCTATAGAGTTATGGGTGTCGCGTAAAAGCATCTACAACAACGGTATCCTTAATTATTCAGAAAGGTATTTAAAAAAAAGTGCAGTGTACAGGGAGATTGAAGCGTTTCGACAACCTGCACGCAAACAACGAAAATGTTATCTCATTGGTACGGCGCGTAGTCGTATCTTGACGGCGCAGTGTGTCCACTCGCAACCAGAGAGGCTCGCACTGCCGCGTATGGATCTGCGTACTGCATCGTCCGACTGATTCGTGGCGCGTTTGGGTCTCCCGTGGCTGGTGATGCAAACGTACCCGACACCCCACCAAACCCTGACGGTGCAGGGTCTGAAAATGCGCCATACGCGTCCAGGGATGGGCGCGACGTCGCTACAGGGGGTGTTACATATCCACTGGTCCGCGGGTTTCCGGAGTACGCAGCCGTGCTCGGTGCGGCGGAAGTGCCACTAGCAGCGGACCAGCGATTCGAGTCATTAAATGGTGAAGTTGGTGAGTTGGAGTTGTCATAGGTAGACCGCCGAGGTGCGGCAGCAGCGGGTGGTGGAAGTGTAGTGATCTGAGTATTGTCAATGGATGGCGCCGGCGCCGACCCAACAGGCTGATACGCTGTTGTCTCTTGCACCTCCACCTCCTCTTCTTCTTCAACCTCTTCAATATCAGGACGCGTGAACGGCGGGTCTAAACGACGCATAGTCAAGTTGCCCGATCGCCAATCGATGATCAATAGGATGAATGATGCAAGCCAGAAACCTAGATCACACGCAGGTCAAAGGAAGATCAGAAGTAAAGGTCATGATCGTAATTACCAAAGGCGAACCAAAAGAATATGGACCCCGCTTTCTTGGTGTTACACCACCCTGGTAGACCATCAGTGAAGCCAGAGCCAAGCGACGCATGAGGATCGTCAGCCGCATTTTTGCATCCTGGTTCCGTCCACGCGGAGATAGTAGTTATGAAGCTAGAAGAGTAGACACATCAGGCCTCAGACCACAGAACGGATATTGACGGTGCGGAATGAAAACGACGCACGCAACTAAAAGACTGAAGGTACAGCCTATACCCGTGAGAACGAAGCCGACGCGCACCTCCTGGAGTGCTCGTGCAAGACGTCCAAATTTGTTGTACTTTTCGTAGACGACAGGGACGAACATCAAAAAGAGGGAGAGGAAAATGCCCGAGACAGATACAAATATCGCGAAACCGGATAGGCCAGCTATGTGGGAGATGAGTCAACGATCAATCTCGCAAGGGGCGCTTGAGTAAAGTGTATGACCCACATGGACCAACGTTCCACTTTGCTTGAAAGCTAGCTACGCTGGCGAAACAAGCCATGGCGAGAAAGTTGAAGAATATTTGTGAGATGTGAAAGATGATGGCTGGTTTGGATATAATCATCTAGAAAAACAGGTCAGTAGGGTATCGGTGGATGAATTTTGAAGAATAAAATGACCGCGAGCCATATAATCCACAGCAACGGGAGGAAGAGGAGGAAGACCAGCGTGCCAGTCTGGTCCATACAAGCATCACCAAAGAGCAGGAGAGAAGGAAGAATTACGTAACAAAAGTTGGAAGGGATGAGGCGAAGAACTGGTCAAGATTAAGATGGACCAACTCGACTTCTTGCGGCCGGAAAGTGAAAGGGAAAATAGGCCTGGCTCACATCATCCTGATAGCTGACGACTCCATTTTTACTTCCTCTCCCGCCAGACATCGCGCTGTTCTTCCTGCGCGGCAGAATGCGATCCAGCCCATCCTGCAGAGATTCCAGGAACGGCATTTCGGGTTGTCAGGGTAGGTCGAAGAGGGATGTAGACTGGTGAAGGACGTGGGGCAGATAATAAGTACTGCACCAGTTCACTCGCAGCAGAATGGCGATGCAATGTAATGCAGAGCTGGCAACTTGCTCAGCGTCGATGTCGATAGTTGCCAGTACTGCCCTTAGTTGTGAACAGCCTATTACACTGCTACCGCACGTGATATCACTTATGTCATCTCTCTACCGTACATGCTGGCACAGCTCTAAAACATCAAAAGATCGCTCTCACCAGCCCACCTCCAATCGCAGCACCTGCCACACATTCAGTACTTGCCAACTAGCAATGTTGATCACCGGCACTTACCTGCTCCGAATCCGACACCTCCTGCAGCAGACTGTGCCATCTGCACATTGATCAGCGGAGATGACCCTGCGAGCGGAACCAGCAATTACCGTGTTACCAAGAGCGCCATATTTGCTCTTCTTCTCACTTTGTTCCGATGCTTGCTGCAAGCCAACTGAGTTGACACCATTTCCGTTGGAAGGTGGTGTGTCCATCCCATGCAAGGCTGCTCCAAACGGACGGTAGGGCTTCCCAGCTGTCGTCGTCGCTGTCCCTGTTGCTGTCCCAGCCGTGCTGTCGACTTTCTCAACGTGGTTGGCAGGGAACAGTCCCTCTCTGCCGTGTGCTCTCCCGATCCACCAATCCTCATTCTTATGCTCAATGATCTCGATCATGTCACCCGTAGCAAAGGATAGATCATTTGCTTCCTGATATTGTGAGAATCGGGAATTGATCAGTCATTGTTTCGGCAACAGCCAGATGTGCGTACAGCCCTGTCCTCGTTATAGCCCCAAATAGCACGAACATACGCAGCAGCTTTCGTTGGCGGAGCAGGGACGTGTCTTGGCGCCGCGGGAGGAGGGACTGCACGCCCGTTTGTAACCGGTGCCGAGACGACGCTAACCTGCGCCGTGGTCACGACGGTGGACTGCGCCTGAACTGGTAGACGACTGATGATCTCTCTCATGGTTGCTGCATCTTGGGCAGAGAAGTAGTTCTGAGACTCCAGAAAGGCAACGTTAAGTTGCATCTGGCTTGCGACGTGCCCGAGAAGGGCCAAGTTTTGGAGCTGATGAGTGAGAGACATGAAAAGGCGGTGAACGGGCGCAGGCTGGGAGGTGTTCAGTCGAGGCTGTATAAATACTTGCTCGGCTGTGTACGCACAGGCACCTGCACACATGATAACAATGAGCTTGGCTGATCTGGCACGTCGAATCAGACTTCAAATCCACAACGAACTCCGGTGGTACACTAGATCCATCATCGTCGGAGATCTTGATCAGCACTTTCTCTTACTACGAGTACGCGATGGCCTCCTTGACAGTCATCACCGCTGTCCCATCTTTCGTGTCTGCTGAAGAACACAGAAACATCATCGCTTCTACCCCCTCTTCTTTTAGCGATATCCCCCCCATCTTACGACACAAAGAAGAAAATGTCTCTGTGACCCTCGATCCTCTCCTCGATGCGTTCACCGCTCAAGATGCCGCTGACGGTGTGTTATATATCATCGAAAGTGCACTCGTGTATATGTCGTCCACCGGTCGCGGTTTCGAGGTCAAGTACCCCACCATCACCCTTCACGCAATATCGCGCGCGGAAGGAAGCAGTCCTTCCATATACTGTCAACTCGACGAAGGAGACGGTAGATCACCACCCGATGAAGAGTCCGAAGACGTGACAGAGATGAGGGAGTTGATCATCGTACCCAAAAACCCAGATTCGCGTACGTCCTCTCTTCTCCCATCTTCTTAAGCCTGCGGGTGACTCCATCTCGATCACACACTGGACGCCATTTTCGAAGCCATGTCAACTTGTGCCGCGTTACACCCCGATCCAAACATGTCGGAGGACGATGAGGCGGACAACGATGCATTTATTTCTCCCGATCAGTTCCAACCTTTTACGGGGGATGAAGAACAGGAATTGAGCGAGGTCGGGCGGGTGCGCAGTGATTTCATCAACGACAGCCGTTACACACCATACTAGACACTCCCGCAGGCTGCCCTTGAATATCTAGAGTCCATCATAGAGGATCCATTCCACTCCCAAAATGAAATCAACGGCAATTTGGAAGATGCTGAACAGGATTCGGACGAACGAGAAGAGCTTGAAGAATAGCTGTGTCTATTTATTTTGGGCTAGTCTGACGATGAGGATCGAGGGAATGTTTATAAACTGAGATTCTATTCTCGTAGTGAATGTACATTGCCTAACAAAAACTTCTACATCCCTTCCGTACCGCAGTAGGTATTCTCATGCACCAGCTTTCCAGTAAGCAATATCTCCATCAACCATCTCGTATGGCTTTCCTTGCTGTCGCAATTTACCCGCAGCCTTGACGGAAGTTTCGCTACCATGCTCCTTGAGGTCATCGTAGGACATTATTTCACCACACACAAATTTGTTTTCGAAGTCGGAGTGAATGACGCCAGCAGCCTGGGGAGCCTTTGTGCCCTTTCGGATCGTCCATGCTCGGACCTCATCAGGACCACAGGTAAAGTATCGGATGAGGTCAAGGGAGGCGTAGCCAGCTTGTGTGATTTTAGGCAGAGCGGACTGAGCTCCATCTTTCTGGGCCTCGATTTTCTCTTCGTCACTAAGGTGCACGAGACGCTCTTCTAACGAGACGGAGAACGGTATCAAAGGATCGCCGGGATTGTTGGTATCAATCCATGCCTTGATTTTAGGCAACCATTTATTCTTTTTCCGAGCGTAATCCTTTTCACTCAAATTGACAAGATACGTCACTGGTTTGGCAGTTAAAAGCGAAAGGCCATTGACAACTTCAATCTGTAGGCGTCATCAGCTCTGAACAATCGTAAGTTCTCGAAGAAGTTCAGAGAAAGATCGATTTCACAGAATGTTGGGGCGTTACTCCCTTCTCAACGAGCTGGGTTATCCGAGCGTAGAGCTCTTTTTCATCTGGAAGGTGGGGATATGAAAGGAGCAATTACCTGAGAACAGAGCGTCAGCGTTCCGGGAAAACAGTCATTATGTGAACAAGTATTAAAAGAATCAGATAGAACATCATTTCATCGGATTTGGGGGCGTTACTCCCGCCTCAACGAGCTGGGTTATTCGAGCTTGGTGCTCTTTTTCATCAAACAAGAGGGATTGAAACATAGAATATCATGACGCGAAGATACACACCTCTTTGTTCGTCCAATCTCCTTTTCGGACATCTTTGCCATCAATGGTCAATGTCTTTAAGACTTTTTCAACTGTGGCGATTTCTTCCTTTTTGGCTTTGTCGGCTAGGCTACTGCTTCCAAGAGATCTCCCAGTGCGTTTCAAACCATCTAGGTGTTTTTCGACCCATTCTATGTCCTTTAGTCGTAGTTCGGTTTGAATAATTTCCATGTCTCGTATTGGGTCAACATCACCCTCAACATGAATGACCTCGGCGTCGTCGAAAGCTCGTACGACCTGGAAGATACCATCGACGGCGCGAACGTGAGACAGAAATGCATTTCCTAGACCAGCACCTGTTGATGCACCAGCAGTCAAGCCAGCGATATCAATACATGTGAGGAAAGCTGGTACACGCGAGGCGGGCTTGTAGAGGTCACAAAGCCACTCGAATCGAGTATCGGGGACCGGGATACGCGCTTCTTCGGGGTTTATGGTCGCATACGGAAAGTTGGCGGCCTTTCCTAGGTCTGTTGAGGTTGAGCGAGATCGAAGGGTGGAGAACAGGGAGCGTATCTGTGTTTGAAAGCACATTGAAGAATGAAGACTTTCCGACGTTTGGCAGACCTTTATTAGTTATTGTTGGTTTGAGTATAGATAGGAAGTGATGCAATGACCGGACCGACGATACCAATCTTGAGGTTATTACCTGGACGACCAAGGATGACCTTCTTCTCCTGAGGGGGGGCCTTTTTCGGTGGCATTCTCCTTGACTTTGCTAGTGATACGGACGATGAAGAGAGTTGTCTTGAGACCCAGATGATCGGAGAAGGTAGACGAGTCCACAGAAATCGATCAATCATCTCCAAAAAAAAAAAAAATAATCCAAAGGAGAATAGAATTGTTTTTATTACATTACAATTTAAATTGGTTTTAGACATTTCCCAGGGTTATCTGCCGAGTCTGCCGAGTCGTATTGGGCAGATATATCGATCCTCAGGCCTCAGGTCTCATCTTCTCTCGTCCTCCTCACCCTGCTCGCCGTCATCCGCGATGAAGGCTTTGTGTTCCTCGATAGTGCTCTTACTCCTCGTTGCTTTGGTCAGCGCACAGACGGAAACTGTCGTCAACCTCGCGGGCGCTACCGTAGTCGAGGTCATCACACAGGACCCCGCTGGAGACCCGACTACCGTTATCCTCGCAACAGTCGCCAGCTCGGCCTCAACCCCCTCGTTGCTCAATCCTCTCACGTCTTCTACACCTCTAACCACCTCCAACCCCTTGCTGCAGACGACAACAACCACTCCCGCTCAAATTGGCCCAGTGGGCGCACCAGCACCAACGCCAGTCGCTGCTGGTGGTCCCACGCCTTTCACTTATACAACCGTCAATGCAGATGGTGAGACAGTACAGATGCAGGGCATTTTCACCCCTACCGGTCCGGCCACTGTTCTTCCCTCACCAACAACAACTGGTACAATCCTCAACTATTCTCAGTGGCGTTCATTGGTGGGGACATATACAGTGCCGGTCAATGCTGCTACTCGTGTTTCAGCGAGAATCTCAGCAGGGTGGTACTGTCTAGTAGCAACCACGCTCACTGGCCTTGCAGGCGGTGCATGGCTGGTCTTGTAACAGATCATGTTTCAGAATTTACGAACGTATTTGCATGGACTCGCGTATCCATAGAACCTGATACCAATGAGCCAATGGACTTGTGCTCAGTAGAGCCCCATATCTATGTTTTTGTTTGCAGCTACTATTTTATATTCACGCTACCGCAACGGCTTTAACTGGTGTAGTTCATGGACTTGTATATAATGTTGAGATCTGTTGGGGCAACACCGAGTCTGAGTATTGCGGACATAGATCGAGGATATACACAGCTCATAGACTTTTTCAGAGTCCTGGTCGACCACTTGAGTCACTCTATCGACAGTTGGGTGACCCCTTGGCAACTTCACAGCGTTGCTTGTATATTTAGCAGTCCTGTAGCGATCAAGTTTGCTCACGTCCCGACGATTCAGATGTCAGCAGGACCAGAATCAAACACTGACCTCGTCGCTGTGGCATGTGTCGCTGAAGCTTCTCTCATTCTTGCGTCTGAATGGTCCCGCGTTCTGATCGAGTATGTTTACCCGCTCCTCAAGCGGTTGAGTGAGTTGCACTCTTCTCATCAATTCCGTTTGGCGTTCGTAACATATGGCGCCGCCGACACAAGACCATTACCTCTTCTTTCAAAAAGGTTCTTTGCACCTATCGCCCAGGTCACGAAGGAACTTCGTGAGGAACCTTCGAAACTTGGCATCGGGCAGATAAATTCAGCAAATAGTCGAGGGTTGTCTGCCTTGGAAGGATTCGTAGCTGCTATCGAGCTATTTGATATCCTCATGGCGTCTACCGCCAGCCATGCACAAGTGCAGCCGCCACAGAGGGAGAACCGGTCACTCATCTTACACCTCCTTCACATAGCAGCCTCTCCGCCTGATAATTCTCAGAGACCCCAGTGCAACACGCTCCAACACCTAGACTCTGTGAGCTGGGATTCTATACCCAACGAACTCAAAAAGGTTGGGGATTTCCTTCATTCTGCGTCTATACGGAGCTAGATTTCTACCTGACAGAGAAAGATCAACTTGAGTCTGATCGGCCTGCGCAAATTACCCCAATTCCAGGACCTTCAGTCGTCTGTTGCAGGTTCCGGAGCTCAATCACCCTGGTTTAATGTCCACGCGCCTCATACCCTCCTACTCTGCGGCTTCCCAGCACCTCAGAAGACGGGCACCAAGCGACACACAGATACTCCACCTTCGGAATCAAGTCCAGAGGCAAAGCGAATCAAAGTCGAGCCTGTTTCCAAAACGTCCTCAGGATCCATCCCTGCAGCACGTACACCACCGAATCAACGCACTCAGCAACACGCACCTCCCCAACCACCCACCCAACCCATCAGCCAGAATCCATCTTCAACTTCCCATTCTCTCAACCACCCTACATCGTCTGCGTCCCAGCCTGTACCTAGTTCCACGACTGTTAATCAGACCCCTGTCCCCGCTTCTACCTCCGCCTCTCCTTCAACTCAGTTTTCATCGTCTGCTCCTCCCATTCCGACCATCACCCCCGAACTGCTCGAACAGGTAGTATCCTCAACGGGTCACAAGTTTGGACAAGTGATGGAGCGCCTGAGGGGACTAGAGAAAGAAATCGCAGCGATTGAATCGCAGATATCCAGTGCACAGAACGCCGGTCAAACAATTGTCGTCGCCGGTCTCCAGAAAGATCGAGCTCAAAAGGTTCACATGCAAAATCAAATCAAAACTCTCCTCAAGCAGCACTTTCAGAAGATGTCAATGGCGAAGGAATCGCAGAATACCCAGAATGGAGGTTCTGGATTAAATTCACTGAGTGGGTCAGCAACAGCAGGCCCGTCGACGCACACTCTGGCGCCTAATGTGACGAATGGAACCGCAAGTTTAACTGCGGAAGAACAGAAGCCCCAGATGCTTGATTCGCAGATTTTGGCGAATTTCTGGCAGTCCCGTGGTGGCACTATAGCTGTTCCCAATGCAGATAGTGCGCAACCTGGCTCTAGTCAAGTACAACCGCGTCCACCAATGACCCCTGATGTCGCTGCCCAAATGCGAAAGCTGATCGACAAACAAGGGATCCGACCCCAGAGCTTCGGACCATCTGCGCACACGTCGACAACAGCTCAGGAAACGAGTGTCAATGGCACAAATCCTCAGCTCATCCAGCCTATGTCCGTTTGGCAAGGAACGTTTTCTTGGACGTTTCCTCAGTCTAATGGTCAGACAAGTGAAATTCAATTTCAAGTGGTTGGATTGGTGCCTTCCAATGTGCCAGGTGCTATTAATACGGATGGCTGGCCCAAGAATATTTCCCTCATCGCTTGCAAGCAACCTCTGAAGGACAACTTGGAGATCCAAGTTTGGCTTAAGCGACACCAGTTTCAGAGTCGTATACTGCAATTCAGACCAATTCCGCCCGTTGGTGACACAGGGGTAAATGAGCAGAGATTCCGCGTGCTGAACAAATTGATGACGGATCGCCATATTTGTGCTTATGCTGGCTGGAAGCAACCGTCCGGAAATTTTCTTTACACTTTCTTTATCTTTCCCGTGGGTACTAGTTTCGCAGGTGCATTCTTCGTTGATGGCCTTCCGGAACTGCCTGGAGCTGGAAACACGTTGGAACCGCCGCCTTCGGTCGAGGAGCCAAAGACTCTCTCGCTTGGTGGAATGAACATACCGCCAACGGTGTCGGCCCGGCTGCATGGTCTTGAACCAGCTAAACAGAAGCTACTTCTCACCCAGTTTATTCGCGATCAGCTGCGGCGACAGCAGCAACAGCAACAGCAACAGCAACAGCAACAGCAACAGCAACAGCAACAGCAACAGCAACAGCAACAGCAACAGCAACAGCAACAGCAACAGCAACAGCAACAGCAACAGCAACCGCAACAGCAACAGCAACCATTGCAGCCATCGCAATCATCCCAACAAAACCAGCAACCTCCTGCCACGTCGTATAGCACACCAGTTACTCAGATGCCCTTAGGCTTTTACGGGAATCCCTTGGGGACCATGAGTAATGGAAGTTACAGCCAGAGCCCAAGCGGCAGCGGCGGTACTGTGAACTACGAGATGTTGCAATCTTTTATGCAACGCACAGCCGATGGATCAGTTCCCCAGGGAATGAATCCAAGCTGATGACCTGTTCGTTGGTTCATCCCTCGGCGAAGAGCGCTTCTGGGGGAACTATCTTTATTGACTAGGATGACGCTTGACAGGCCTTCAGGATGCTACTACATAAGAGTGGAGAATATGGTATATCATGTTTGAGGTGTGCTAAAATTTCCATCGGTCCCCTGAATCTTTTTGTGGTCAGCCAAATTGGCTTGTGCCTCGTATACCGTTATGACCGGATTACCCTTGCGCTGGGCCAAATGTTAGAGTTTTTTGTACTACCGAGTTGTCTACCCAACAACGTGCGCACCTCAGTCCATTGTCCAAAGAATCCAATATAGTATATCCTGGTTGATTCAGCCCCTTGACTAGATGGAATAAACAGGGTCACGCAGGACACATTGCTGAATTTTGTGGTCCTGTGAAGGTCCGTAGTATTGATAGGATCCGAGGAGAGCTTCAGATTCATTCTGAGGGGACTTGCCTGACAGCATATTCGCCAACTTCTCGACCTACAGCAGCTTCTAGCTCCTGAGTCGGAGTCTTGCTCGAAACATCATCAAAGTCCATGCTTGGTTCATCGGCGAACAACGGGGTGCATAAATGGGTTTAACCGTCACATCTACATAGGTGAGGTCACATACCAAGACAATCTTTTGCGGAGTCTGGTCGCCAGGACCTGCTTTCAGAAGGAGAGAACGAAGCTTCACCGAGCCGGTGAAGGGCACGCGAATGATTCTCAGTGAGGAGGCAACATTAAGCAACAGGCACTTTGTACAATTCGAAAGAGTCTCACAATTGCTCGTCTGTATCGGATTCCAGATACTGTAGACCTTGAGCGATGCGGACGACTAGGTCTTGTTTGTGCGTACCACTTCTTCGCTCATGCGCAGATGCCATGGTTTGATGACATTAGAACCCGGGGCAGTTGCATTCAGAGCGACAACGTGGGGGCGATCGATGTAAGGGAAGAGATTATCTTTAGGCCCGACGTCTCCATGGTCGAGATCATGACTTTCGTTGCTGCAGCCTCCGTGGTGGTGGTGATTGTGAGACATGTCCGAGATACGGAGACGATAGGAGACTGACTCTTCACTAATATTTTTAATCAAAAATCAAAAATAATTCGAAATGGCAAATGACAAACACAAGCAAACAATAGGTCAACTCTCGTTTTACCACCTGACTCCGTACCTCAGGCCTCAACCATCGCCCTTGGTGAGTACCAGCTCTGTGTATCTCCAGCCAACTGTCTTTCTAGATGATGCACTCATGTAATTTGCGTTCGATTCACCGGCCTTGTACCAAAAGGTGCGCTTGCCGGCGCACCCTGAGGCCCGTGAACTGAGACAACTCTGTTCCTCCTGACTTTCTGTCAAACTGTAAACACTGATATGTATCGATTTCTGACCGCCTTTTCTTCCAGTCCTGTCGTATCGACCTCACCCCGAGTGGTTCCTGCATCTTGAGAACGTCTGTTCGTGGGGTGCTCTTTTGTTACGTTATCCGTCGAGAAGTTGCATCTTAGATTGTGTACTGAACAAATCCAAATCAATGTCTGATACCCCTCAACTCCCTACCCCAGGGGATGGAGCACCTTCCACGATTGAACTGTCTGATTTCAAAGTATACAAACCACCCTCATCTTCCGCTGGATCCCCATTAGGAGAGTTGCCAGAATCCTATTTCGCTCCGACTGCTGCAGATCTGAAGGCTGCACAAGCTACTCTCAGTGCGCGCACCCAGGCGCTCGTCAATGCTCCCTTGCAGCTACGTGCCATTAGGGATGCTGCGGAAAAAGCCAAAAGAGATAGGTGGCCAACTGTTGGTGACTGTTTTCTCTCGGAAACCTCGCATTGGACTAACCATTATGTAATAGACAACTATTCGCATCAGATTCACGGATCGTACCCAGCTAGAGAAGATATTCCCTTCAACAGATAAAATTCGTTCTGTCTATGCCTTTGTTCGTTCCTCCCTTCGGGATGACGTGAAACCAATCAAATTCATACTATACCAATCTCCACCGAAGCGAGATCTTAAAGTCTCTGACCCCAAGGTTAGAGATCTGAGCCTCGCCGACCTCCAGTTGGCACCTTCCTCAGTGCTGTTACTTCGATTTGAGGATGAAAACTATAATCGTTCGTTTTTCTGTTTGACATGAACGCCACAGAATACCAAGATCAAATTTAGGGACCAATGCGCCTGCCCCCTTGTTGTCGTCGATTTTAATGCAAGCCGTCGAGCTACCTAGACCACCCACTTTTGAAGGGGCACCAGAAACAAACCCGGAGTTGGCGCCATCATCTAGCACTGCTTCGACAAGTTCAGCATCGGCGCAGAAGAAAATTCCCAAGTGGTTTAGGGCTGGATTAAAGAAATGAGACATCGTAAACAGTGTATTATACATGCATGCATGCTTCCCCGTTTCCACTTCTACTAACGCGCGTGTGCTTTTACAACGCTCACTATTTTGTATCATTTCTCAATATACTGGAAATTGTGGATCCACATCTTTTGCCCATGCCCATAACCCACCAATCACATCCTTGACGTCGAGTAATGGATTGAGCTCTCGCAGGGCTTCTGCTGCAATCTGTGAATCGTTCCCCAATCGACACACCACCATAATCTTTGAAATATTATCTGATGGCAGAGATCTAGCAGGATCTGCGAGCAGTTGGGGCAATGGAACATTAAATGACCCCGGCAAACGGCAGATCCCAAATTCTGTTTTAGGACGGACATCGAGAATGGTACAATCCTTTGCACCCAATCTCGTTCGCAACTCCTGGAAAACGGTTGAGACTTGTCCCTGTATCATGTGATTGGATATATTACTTGGACAGTCATACGATCACCTGGGTTGCCAGGAATCAGACCCCTTGTTTGCCAGTCAGGACGAACACCCCCACAAAAGGCGATGTAATCAATTTCATTAATGGTACCCAGTCGTTGTGCTTCCTGTCCACAAGCCGTACAGGTCGGTTTTTTCGCTCGAAGTCTGATGGTACGGAAAGGTGGCATCGAGATAGCAGAGAATAGCAGCAGTGACGCGGTACCATCATGTAAACCGACGATAAACTTGATAGCCTCTAGTGCTTGCATGACACCGATGACACCGGTAACAGCACCCAGGACACCCATCTCTTCACAACTTCCGGTCGTCTCCACAGCAGGAGGCTTTGGAAATAAGCAGCGATAACAAGGCCCCGACTCGCCGAGATTGTAGATACAGAGCTGGCCCTCATACTTCTGGGCCGCTCCACTGACTAGAGGTCTCCCGAGTTGCACAGCGGTGTCGGACAATAAATACCTGGTTGGCACATTGTCTGTACAATCCAGAATAACATCGTATGGTTGCAGAAGTGTCATGGCGTTTAATGAATGGATTGCTTCGGTAACAGACTCGACCTGGATTGTTGAGTTGATCTTTTTAATTGCAATACTTGCTGAGAGTGCTTTATTCATGCCGATAGTTTCCTCGTTATGAAGGACTTGTCTTTGTATATTAGATAGCTCAACTTTATCATGGTCGATGATGGCTATTCGACCTGGGCTCGGATGATGATTATATTGATGATATAGAGGTTGTCGAGAACTTGCCAACACCGGCAGCGGCCAGGTACTGGAGGGCTGGGCACCCTAGACCTCCAGCGCCAACCACGGCAACTCCTGCACGCTGCAGTTTGGTTTGACCTTGAAGACCGAAGTTGTCCAGGATCATCTGCCTTCCATAGCGAGGGTAGTCATCGATGTGCGCCAATCTCTGCCAGGTCGTGCTGGATGTATTGTCCATCTGTAAGGGGAGTTATTGACGGCGCGCTTGAGCATGTTCAATGAAACCAAGTCCGAAGTATCCCGATCTGGATGTTCGCTGTTTGTCTCAATCACTGCGTCGGTTTAATATCTATGGGCTCAACTTCACGACTGAACAACCTGCTGCTTGTCTGAAAGGGCAGGCACTCCCAGTGATATTAAAACACGCAGGTTAAAAATTTCCACCATGTCCACGGCCTCGCGGAACGATGAACAAGATGCCAGTGGCACAACCTCTGCGCCATCTGCAACGGTCCAAATGCCCAAGGATAGTGTACCCGTGATGCACCCAAGTCGATATCCCCCAAACCTTCCCTGGCCTGACATTGGGCGTATTGCAAAGTGGTCCGTATCCTCCTACAAGTTTGGCTTCGGTGTAGAATGTCTGTGGGATGGTAACCCAGACACCTTCTGGCAGTGAGTACTTGATCCCCATTTCTCTACCTCTGACACAACTATTTCACTTTGTTAGCTCTGACGGTCCTCAACCCCACTTTATAACTATTGAATTTCCTCACAAAGTTCGCATTCAGGTTGGTTAGAGCTTGACATTCCTACGTTCGCATGAAAGATGACATGTGATCTTCCAGAAAGTCAGTATATACCTCAGCTGGCCGCAAGATGATTCCTACACTCCATCGACTCTAGCAATTCGCGCCGGAACTGGTCCCAGTGATCTCCAAGACGTTCGAGTAGCTACACTCGATAAACCTGATGGTTGGATTACCTTTGACGTCTCATCAGAACTCGATGAAGACGGTACAACCTAGTAAGTTTTCCGAGACAATGAAAAGGACATGTTAGACTTGTATCGTTGTTCCAGCAAGCCGGTGCATGCCTATGTGTTACAAATAATCGTCGTAGCAAATCACATGAGTGGTAAGGATACTCACATCCGCGGATTGAGGATACTTGGACCTATGGAGGATGAGGTCGCAGATGACGATCCATTTCCGTTGACTTCTCCTGCATTCAAGCTATATGAAACAATTCGATAGTAATATCTGTATTCCGCATCATCCCAGTGTTCTACATTCTTTAACAATATAACATGTGTCCGAATATCATCCACAGACACAGGTCATAACGCAGGAAAGGGGAGGAGCAACAACAAACCCGGTAAAGAATATGGACAACAGCGAATACCCATTACTTATTATGCTGGTAAGATGTGATATGTTGAAGCCCGGCATGTTGTCCCACAGCTTGGCTATTCGTTTCTCGCATGTGGGAATACGACATGTGGGCAACACCATTAGTGGCGTGTCCGTTATAGTACGGCTGAACTCCCTGGGCGTGAAGTGGGGATGCACCATTGATCATGTATGGGTTGCTGGTGCGTGAGTGCGACGATTGGGACCACTGCTCGTGAGAACGAACTGGTGGTGTCTGCGTGATAGATGCATTCAGAGACAAACAATTACGTTATGCCATGTGCACAATGGATGGGCACTTACTTGGAAGGCAGATGAATACGAAGCTGCCCCGGAATGAGGTGTGATTGCATACGGCGGAGGCTGATGCTGCTGTGTATTTGGTACAGAGTATGTCGGGTGGGAAGTTGAAAACCCGCCTTGCTGAGGCTGGTAATGTGCGAATGTAACACCCGTCGATCGAGATTGAGACGTGTATGAATGGGGCGAAGGCAATGGAACGGATGTTCGCACGTCGGATTGTTGATCATACGGGTACCGTCCATTGAATGGCACACCTTGGTAGTAAGCACCGTTGGCGTAAGTTCTAGGAAGATTTGATGACTGGGTGTAGTGAACTTGAGTATCAGGAGGGGGAAGGAGATTTGAAGATGTGCTGGGTGATGCCTTCATTCTTGCCAGCCGACATTGTCGACAAATAAAGTCCTCGGCATCCCAATTGCGCTTGGGACGGCCAGCTATCGCATCTTGTTTGTCATGGCAAACGATATGCTGCCACTTCAAACATACACCACAGCACAAGAGGGGAACGCCGTCATCCTGGTTGATACCCTTTCGCCCACAAATCTCGCAATTTAGTTCCCAGTTCTCCACCGGACTACGGGACCCACTCCCTGTTCCATTCACTGCGGTCGCTGGAGCGGCGTGCAGACTGACTGGACACTTGCTGTCTTCGAAAGGTGGTCGTTGAGGGTAAGGCACCTGACCAACTTCAACAGAAACGTCAGGTCCGGGCCCTGTTTCTGGTGCAGTAGTTGCCTGCTGTTCTCTGAGCTCGCGCTCCTTCCTCCGCTGCTCTCGTGCAGACTCTCTCTTGAGCCGTTCCGCCTGTTCCCTCTGTTGACGAGCCTCCAATCTTCGCGCTCGGCTCATTTTTTCTTCCTCTTCAGCACGTCTCCTCATCATTGCACGTTCCTCCTCCTTTTCAATCTCCTTCATAGCAATCCTGCTTGAACGCTTGCGATGAACGACGGCTTCTTCCATCTGCCGTTTCTTCTCAATTTCCCTGAGTTCAGCAGTTACTATTGGTACAATGCTTTGAGACAGCACTTTATGGAGTGCCTTCTCCGCGTAGTGGCTCGCCTTTGCAAAACGTTCGCCTATACTTTCCCATTGCTCCAAAGTTACACATATCGGTTGCGACAGGGCAATCAGCAACCGTTCGCCTTTGTATGATGGAATACAACTGACCGTTTCCCACTCAATAAAGTCATCAGGAAGTAGCGGTGTACCGTCTGGTTTGGGCGAAGTTTCCTTTTGGCCATCCTCGTCGCCAGTTTCTGGGGGATGCACTGAGGGCTGCTCATTGTCCTTCTGTTCCTGCACCGGACATTTTGATTTAGTTTCGAACTCTGGCTCAGTCCCCAGTGCTTCGTCCTCGCCGTCGCTGAGCTCAGTGAGTTCACTTATTGAGCTGTCATCGCTCTCTAAGCCTGTCTTCATCTTCCTTACAGGCGGAGAAGGGTCGGCAAGGATATCCTTGCTCTTGTTCTTGTGTGCATCGCTCTCGGTCAGCCATTCGTCAGGAACCTCTTGCCATTCGTCCTCTTCGACCTGGGTGCCCCGCAGCCGTGCGCTGAGTCTTATTCCCGTAGGTCTGCGGGGAGTCTGAGTAGATGCTCGCCGACTCCGCGAACTCGCCATTTGGCGCTGAAACTCGGCGAGGTCTTTAGCTTGGGCGTCAAGTCTTTCGTTCGCCCTCGTTTTTGCAGCACGACCCTCTCTCGCACCAGTTGGAGAAGAATGAGATTTTTTGCGAGGACTAGAACGCGTCGATGGGGATTGTTCAATGGCCACCTGCTCTGAATCGATATGATGACGTTTGGCGGTGGAAAATTGAATTCGCTCTTTAACCTGCATGGAGTCCCCTCTCCCTGCAGGTTTCCGCTTCCGCTTTAGATTTATTCGGGGCGGTTCTCTCTGAATCCAAAGGCGGTCACCTATCCATGATATAATTTAACAGCTCTTATATGAAGAACAGAACGACGTACCTCCAATAAACCAGTAAGCGTTTCTCTTAGCATCATACCCAATAGGCTCAATTCGCTGTATTTCGCAGAAAAGAAATACTCGTCAAAATACAGAAGACACGCTGCCTTTATACCTTGACGCACCCACGAAGCCAGTTCATCATCAGATTTCATCTGCTGGCGAAGTCTGTGGGGATTCTGGAATTGCCATTCCATCAACGTATACATCGAGTCGAGTTTAGTGAGCATGGGGAGATCTAGCCAGTCCAGCTGCTTCTCTGGCTCATCAAACGTTTCTTGAGCAGCTTCTTGATCCTCGAGCTTTGTACTGGAATTTTGCTCCGGATCGTCAACGTGGGACATGGTCTCCGGGAAATGGGCGGCAGATTGGCCAGGATCCAATGACTCGCCCTCGTGCTTTGGCTCATCGGGGTGCACTTCCGAAGGAGGGCCAGAGTGAGCCGGAGGTGCAGTCGATGCCCGAGAAGACTCGATTGTGAAACCCTGAGGACGAGATGGGAGGCCAATCGGACTAGCTTCGGGGTCCCGTCTCAGGTGTTGGCGTCGCAGTGCATTCTGCCAGTTGTCGGTGGTTATTTTGCGATCCTGTGTGAGAGTTATGAGCAAGCGTTGCATGATACGGGGGAGGACACGGATGGTGGAGTGGGCCAAATCGTTTTCAACATCCTAGGGGGAGAAGAACGAGAGAGTGAACGATATGAATGAATTGACGCGATATAAAACATACGGCGAGCGTCACGTCATGCATGGAGAAAAGAGAGTTGAAGGTAAAGAAGAATTGACAGAATGCGGCCCATTTCCAGTGGCGACGAAGCTGGAGGATGTTGGAGTCGTAAGGAGTGTCTATCGGATATTGAGGGTCGGGGTCCGAGGCAACAGAAGTGATGGGGCGAGTGGAGGTGCGGCGAGGCATGTGCGCAGCCAAATGGGACTTTATAAAAAGGTCGGAGATCTACCGGCAGGAGTGGATGAAGCGGGAGATGCACGCCCGGGGGGGGTCCAGGAGGATAAATCGACTGAGAAGTTGAAAGTTTCAACGTTGGTTGGGTCTAGTTAGCGACGACTGTCGATCTCGTACTTTCTTCTTTACGTGCCAGGCTGAGTCTTAGTCAAGTCTTCGTCCCCACCTCAACCTCAACCATCCGCAAATCATTTTCACTACAATCTTACGTCATCAAACATACCATCTATGGCCTACTTTGTCACAAAATAACCCTCCAATCGCAATTTAGCCCTCGCGTCTCATCCGTCGTCGCATCCTCGCCTTCGCTGTCTTGGACAGTCGGCGCATCGACGGCGCTTGGTATGTCTCCCGTCTCTCCTCAAGGGCCTTCCTAGAGAGCGTGATCCTCATATATGGCGCAAACACTCGCTTCGCATGCGATTGTCCTTCCAACGCAACAGCCAGTGCACCCTGTCGATCCGCGCCATCCTCTGTCGGTATCTTCCCTGGCTCCTCAGACAGCAGTTGGTTGTACTGGTGGAGTCCATAAACATTGCCCGCGGATACGTCCAAGCCTTTCAAATACTCTCGCTTGATTATTTCCACCACGGAGAGCAGACGCGGTATTGTCGAATTGGATACGTCTGCCGGAGAAGAATAGAGCATGAGTGGTTTCTCTGGATAGCTCTGTCCTAGCAATGTCGATCCTCCGGTTCTGGCTCTCGAATAGACGCGAATAGCGCACCTCGAAAAAGTCGAGCGCTTTCTTTACCCAAATGCGCAGCTTCCCTTGTCTCGTTATTCGCATCGAATCTGTGAACCCATCCTTGACGCCTTCACTGGACGTGGTGGCATTGTTCGAAACGTGCTCGGCGTCGCGTTCAGTGTCCATGAAGCCATCCATAGCACCCTCACTCCGACAATTATACCGTGGCGTGAGAAAGCTAGTCTACCCTTACAATATTTATCACTGCAGGGGCCAATCACTGGATCTTGTAATCGATACTGTGCTAGTACAGAAACAAGTCACCCATTCACCATTCTACCGCACGACCATGGTTCTGCCAGTTACGGTCTTCCTCTCCGTGCTCGCTACCTCAGTTTTGGCACGGTTCAGGATTTTCTGGAATTCTGCGACCCGGTGTCGCATACGAGAGTGCATGTACGCCTTTGAACACTTGATGTGATAGTGGAGGTAGTCCCTGAAAAGCTGGATATGTGAGATCGTGCTGTACGACACATCTGCTTTGGCAAAGTGGCGCGGAAAGAGCACAAAGGTTACATATCCAATATCTTCAGAGTCACGAAGATCCGGTACATCTCGGATTTCAAGTGGCGGCTCGCGATTGGTATAAAGCACCTGTGGCGCGTTCTGGATGCTCGGTTGACGTCTAGCATCAACGAATTCCTGCAAAAACACCTTGCCAAATATTCTATCCGTTTCCTCGCGGAAAACGGTGGAAAATATGACCGTGACACGATCAGGGGATGCCCGAATGTAGATAGCTTCCTCGTCACGGTAATGAATTTGCATCAGGTCTCCGTGCCCGTTTCCCGATGCCTCGAGCATCTTCTGCTGGCTGAAAGCAAGTTCAAACGGAGCCGCAAGGGCATACCGTTTTATAAGAGCAATGGACTTGATGAGAGCCTCTCGACTCGCTTCGTCAGCAGGGAGCTGCTCGAGATCAATATCAAGACTGATATGGTATTCCGGTTCAGTCTGGGCCTTGATTAGACCACTATACTCTCGGGTGAGCACATCGAGGGCTCCGTAGGCTACGAGCTCATCCCAACAGCGGATGTTCATTGAAAGTTGAACCACAGTCTTCTTCTCCGGAGTCGACAGGTGGAATCTAACGCCATCAAAATCCACGAAGAGGACATCAAGAGACGAGTGTCTTGCGAACCATCAGACAATAACGGATCGTACAAGACACGCCGACGTACTTGGTAACCTTGTCTGTTAATGTAGTTTGTATAATAACATTATGTGACTGGCATGAAGTCAGTTTCCTGTGGCCTCTGCAATGAAATGCTGCTACTGACCTCGAGAAGGATCATGATGCTGGTAGCTGATAGTATAGGCGTGAGAAAAGAGTGCTCTGCTACCGATATCGGCCGCGAAGCAACTAAGTTCCCTCGACAGCTTTTTCCTATCCAGTGGTCAGCGACCGTCAGTACTTTCGCTGCAAAGTATCACAAAAAGCCTCTACTTCACAATCATGGCGCCCAAAAAAACCAAGGCATCAAAAATGTCTCTCAACGAGTTTCTCGGGGATAGCAGTATGCATCATTTTCTTGCATCTTCATGAGCCTAGTTTGATCTTTCGGGTAGCTCTTGGCTCATGGGCCGATGAAATGGATTCCCTCCCGACCGCTCGTAAGAGCCTCTTCCTTGGCTAGCTTCATTGGCTTATCTTCTCTGACTCCGGCAGCCTCGATCAAGACAGACGAAGACAGGATACCACGTCATGGTGATCGCTTCAATAAACGCGACGATTTCGCCTCCTCACGACCCGATCGTCAGTTCCCTCCTAGAGAAGAGATCCCATTACCATCCCAACCTCCTTTTACTGCATTCATCGGAAATCTTGCGTTCGACATCACCGAAAGCGAGTTAGCCTCCTTCTTTAGTCCCCATCAGACGAAATCTATCAAGATCATCAAAGACCGCGACGAGAAACCCAAAGGCTTTGGTTACATCGAATTTGCAGAGCTAGATGCCTTGAAGGATGCGTTGTCGAGGACTGGATCAGTAAGTTGTCGCTAAGGTCTTCACGTCATAACTAGTCATGAATTCAATTATCAGCACTTTCGGGTCGCCCTATTCGAGTGAGCGTTGCAGAGCCTCGTGAGTTCATGAAATGTAAGGTTTGTTTCGAGTAGGCTCAATCCTCGATCAGCGAAGGAGAAGGCCGCATTCGGAGGACCTTCCTTCGAGGATGATACTAAATTTTCCGGTAACTGGCGTAGGGACGGTCCTCTCCCATCCTTTGGGGATTCCCGCGAGTCCTCCCGACGTCGCTTCGATGGTTCTACGGGCGAGCGCCCACCGCCAGGTGTTTCTGACGAAGCAAGCGATTGGAGGTCATCACGACCACTCTCAAAAATAATTGAGCCTGAGGCGCCTTCGACTCGCCGGAGAGGTTCTGGCTTTGCTAACCTGGAAGGACAGACTGGCGCTGCGGATCGAGAAGAACACTGGGCTATCGGGGGCAAATTTAAACCCTCGGGAACTGAAGATTCTGTTCATAGCAAATTCAGTAGCGTAAAGGGTAAACATGAATCCGTCCACCCACGGGACACCGACGAGGGCGATTGGCGTGTCCGCAGAGCACCAGGTGGTGCTTCCCCGACCGATTCCACCCCACCCACTCCTCAACTGAGCCGCAAAAAGCTCGAATTACTGCCTCGTTCTTCCACGGGCTCCACTAGTCCGTCGCCGTTATCATCTCCCAAGTTGGCTTCCAATGCCGCAAGGTCGAACCCCTTCGGTACCGCAAAACCGGTTGACATATCTAACAAGGAACGAGAAGTCAGTGCTCGTCTGGACAAGGAGCGGGAGTTGCTGAAGGAGCACTCGATGTCGCGCACGAGCTCCAGGCAAGCAACTGAACGAGGATCCACGTCTGCCGTCAAAGTCTCTAACGTTCCTCTCTCGGGGACTCCTGTTGCTCCTGTCGCCTCCACCATCAGGCCGTCATTTAGTTTTGCCAATGCCGCTGGAGCAAAGGCTACACCTGTTGGCAAGACCGAGGATCAAAAGACCGCCAAGGAGGACGCGACAGATAGTGTTACTGATCAGGCGGCTGAGATGTCCGTTTAGACGTTTTTTACGCATCTATCATATCGTGAACACCATGATTCTAGAATAAGTGGTTTTGAATGCAGCGTATTGCAAGTATACACGACGACACGGAATAAGCAGGAAAAGGTAATCTACTGGCGTTGATGGAGCTCTGGATCAACAAACTTCATGCGTCCACGTCCTTTGATCCGAACCCCATATTGCTGGTGGACGCGATCCAGATCTCGGCGCCTGGCTTCTGCAATTCGCTCACGTTCTTCACGTTCCAACCGGGCATCATATTCTTCCTCTGTTTCCTGTGGAGGGGCATTTTCAGATACTTTATCTTTAGGACTAGGTTCGGGATTTTCCAGTTTCTTTTTCGACTTTTTGTAACGGCGATCTCGGTCTGCACTGGGTGATCTGGAGCGACCATTGTGACGTTTGCGAGCCTGAGCACTCTCATCTGCCAAAACAGTATAGGATATACACTGGTATATAAACATGGCAGAAACGCGAACGCACGCTTGGTCATATCCGTTGCTTTTGTCTTCCTCAGTTCAAGCTCACCACAATTTGAGACCACAATGGGTGTCTGGGGCCTATCCTTTGCGTCTACGGGAACTTGCGCCACCCTTTTCACAACATCTTCGTACCCTTTGGCGACCTTCCCAAACACGACATGTTTACCGTTCAAATGAGGGCACTCTCTTAGGGTAATAAAAAACTGTGATCCGTTAGTATCTGGTCCTCTGTTGGCCATACACAAAAGGCTGAAATAGCATTCGACAGTGGAGATCAAACACCAGGCAAAAATTGATACACTCGAGACACACCCTTCTGAGTCAAGCGGTCTTGATAAGTCCTCATCAGGAAATTGACTCCCATAGATGGATTCTCCTCCAGTGCCATTGTGTTTCGTGAAGTCTCCCCCTTGAATCATGAAGTTATTGATACATCTATGGAAGATGCTGTTTTTGTAGTAGAGTGGGCGTTCAGAGACAACGGACAGTCCCTTTTCCCCTGTACATAATGCTCGAAAACTGTATGGATAAGTTGCTCAGTCAAGACTTCCGTCTAGGTCAGTGCTCACTTTTCTGCAGTCTTTGGAGCAGTGTCAGTGAACAATTCGAAAATGACTCTGGCGGAGTGCGAGTTGCGATTCATAAGTTGGTGCAGTGCATGACAATGGGCGTATCTCACCTTCCAGCAGGATTTGACCCGATGGAAATATCAAAAAAGACGCGAGGGCGAGGCATGCAGTTGTCGAAATTGATGTTGTAGTACCAGGTCGTGCCAATAAGTGGCTAGGTAGCTGTGGTTTGCAGGGGCTTACATAATAGTTTTACAAACTCGGACCCCCACCTGCACCCTTGAACTTCTTCTACTAGTTGTATAAATGTCATGGGCGTTGCTTACATATAGTCGCTGATCAGGCTAGACCGCGCGAATGGGGGTATTCTGGTCTACCGACATGTGTGTAGTCCTAGTCTAGTTGAAGATTGATTATGTTGGACTCATAGGCGAGTTGCAGTCTGTTTGGTGAACTGTAGATTAATATACATACCGTACTCGCACCGTGTCAAGTCGCACATCTGGACAGCTCGCACTTGGCAGAGCGTCTCAGACTTGTGGACGTTAAGCCGAGGCTGAAAGATTTGCGCTTGTTCCCATCTACTTTTCACACCGTGCCGTAGTTTTCCATCCCTTCACGTCCAACGTTAGTTTGGCCATTCACTCTTCCTAAACATGTCTCGCGATCCTATGAGGCATTTCAACGTCGTCGTCCTCGGTGCTGGTGGTGTAGGAAAGTCAGCGCTGACGGTGCGCTTCGTGCAAGATGTCTTTCTGGAAAATTACGATCCAACGATAGAAGGTGGGTATCTTTAAGATGGCGGTATCATCTTTGCATCTTTACGCACATCACCCATAGAAGCTTACAGACGTGTACTTGACGTTGACGGTGTTAAGACCTCGGTAAGCTCATATCGTCCCCTTTCTGCTTCTCAACCCATCTCTCTCCCAGCTAGAAGTGCTTGATACTGCTGGTGCCGAACAATTCACAGCACTGAAAGAACTTTACATCAAGGTTGGGAAGTTACTTCGTCGGTCTGACACAGATGAGGCTCATACTCACCCTCGCAATTTATCAAGTCTGGTCTAGGCTTTGTGCTAGTTTTCAGGTAGTCTTTTTGCCACTCCAGGATTTCGACGCTTACCTGCTCCAAAGCCTTACCCAGGAAGCAAGCCTCCGCGAGGTGGACACTCTCCGTCAACAGATTTACCGTGTTAAGGGCGGTGATACCACTGTACCAATAGTCGTCGTCGGAACCAAGCTAGACTTGGTCGTGGAACGAGAGGTCTCACGCAATACAATCCAGTCCCTCGTTAGTCGTTGGGGTATTCCCTTCTACGAAACTTCTGCCAAGCGTAATTGGCATGTTACAGAAGTGTTTCAAGATGTTGTCAAGCAGATGCTCGCTCGATATCCTGACAATCCTTCCAGCAAGAAATCGCATCGCTTGCGGAAGCCATGTACAGTAATGTGATATTTTCACCTTACATGGCATGCTTTCCCGCAACCCGGAACATTTTCCATGCAGCATCAGTATTCTGTACTCAAAGCGTTGATAGATGACCATATTTTTTGTATGATTGCAATGTTATACCCCCTGCCGTAGCTGATAGCTTTACCACCACTATACGGTGTCCACATTTGTGCATTATGGACAGGGTGGCACACTGGAGACGGTTACGTAAGAGCTCACATAAGACACTTGTTTGCATATATTTGGCATGATTTTTTTCTGTTCAGTGGCTCTGTCACCTTCCTTGGTCCGCACCTTTCAGCTGGGTTCATTCTTTAGACGCTCAGAACGATGGTATGTTCTGGACGTTGAAATATTTTACATTTCGTCTGATTTTGAACTGAGTCACAGCAACGGTTACAGTGGGGGTTACGGAGGTGGATATGGCGGTGGGTACGGTGGAGGACATGGGAACCATGGTGGCGGAAACTGGGGAGGATACGAGGACAAAATGGGCAATCTAGGGGGTGGTTTACGCTCCATCGATTGGTCAACGCAGAAACTTGAGCGTTTCGAGAAAAATTTCTACATTGAAGACAAACGCATCTCCGCCATGAGCGAACGGGATGTCGAAGAATTTAGGCGTAGCAAAGAGATCAAGGTCCAAGGGCGTGGTGTACCACGACCGGTTCGGTCGTTCGACGAAGCTGGCTTTCCCGAGTACATCATGTCATCTATTCGTGCCCAAGGTTTCAGTTCACCAACACCAATCCAGTGCCAAGCGTGGCCTATGGCTTTGAGTGGGAGAGACGTGGTTGCAATTGCACAGACAGGAAGTGGCAAGACAATCTCCTTTGCTCTTCCAGCCATGTTGCATATCAATGCTCAACCTCTTTTGGCATCTGGGGACGGTCCAATAGCTCTTGTCCTCGCACCCACGCGTGAGCTCGCAGTTCAGATCCAGCAAGAATGCACCAAATTTGGGGCGAGTTCGCGCATTCGCAACACAGCAATCTACGGAGGAGCACCTAAAGGTCCGCAGATTCGGGATCTACAACGCGGAGTGGAGGTTGTAATCGCAACCCCTGGCCGACTGATTGACATGCTGGAGTCGCAAAAGACGAATCTTCGTCGAGTCACTTACCTTGTTATGGACGAGGCAGATCGTATGCTGGATATGGGTTTCGAACCTCAAATAAGAAAAATCGTGTCCCAGATTCGTCCGGATAGGCAAACTCTGATGTTCAGTGCAACATGGCCAAAGGACGTCCAGAAACTGGCAAACGTGCGCTTTGCTTTAATCGTGGCTGCTCTCGCTCGCTTATAGATTGGTTGTATGCACGATTTCTTGAAGGACATGATTCAAGTCAACATAGGCTCCATGGAGCTGACTGCAAATCATAATATTCAACAGGTAGTCGAGGTCTGCAGCGACTTTGAGAAGCGAGCCAAATTGATCAAGCATCTCGACCAAATCAGCTCCGAAAACGCCAAAGTCCTGATCTTCGTTGGAACAAAAAGAGTTGCCGACGACATTACGAAGTATCTGCGGCAGGATGGCTGGCCTGCTCTCGCTATCCATGGAGACAAAGAACAGCGCGAGCGAGATTGGGTTCTTGGGGAATTCAAAGCAGGTCGTTCCCCTATTTTAATTGCCACAGACGTCGCGTCACGTGGTTTAGGTGCGTTTCATTCCTTTCACCAAGCGCTCCGACAGGGACTATGCGCGCGTGAGCGTGAACAAGACGCAAGGTTTGGCGTTGATTTCAAATGCTTCTCGTTGAGGGCATGGGTCAGTTGCTAACGGGGGATTCTTCCCTCCCTCCCGGCTTGCTGCTCTTGATTACCACCCACAGGGTGTGGGGTGTAGGTCTTTGAAACGGGTACTTGGCTCTCGCGCTGTCTATGAGAAATTTCCCAGTTGTCTATTGTCCGCCCTGCTGGCAGAATTAGCCTTTACCCATGTTGGTTTCGAGGGCATACCTCACGACACGAACGAACACATGGCGGGTTCTGGGCTCTAGATCTTGGTGATTCTCTTTGGCCGCTGCTTTTGTCACTGTTTTCATGGCCACCATTTTATATCCCTGTGTCCGACGGAGTCGTCCTGACGTGACGCTTTGTCCTGTCTTCAGAAGCGCTTGTTTCCTCTTTTCCGTGTAGTTATTGATTTTGTATGTGCTTCATGTGTTTCTTCGTTTTGTTTTTTGTCGGCTGTTTGCCGCCTCCCCACCAATGTTGCATCGTTTGGCATACAAAGATGTCAAGGATGTTGGATATGTCATTATAAGTTTGCATCTTATCATCTCTGTGCCAAGCTGAACATTATCTCATCGCAGAATTACGACTTCCCTAACAATTGTGAAGATTATATCCACCGCATTGGTCGTACAGGGCGTGCAGGGATGAAGGGTACATCTTACACGTACTTCACAACTGACAATTCGAAGTCAGCTCGAGAGCTGATAAGTATACTGCGCGAAGCCAAAGCTCATGTCCCTCCTCAACTAGAAGAGATGGCGATGTACAGTGGAGGGGGTGGTCGAAGTGCGTGTAACTTGGAACTGCTGTGCTTCATGTTGCTAATCACTTCTGAAAGGTCGTTATGGTGGTGGTGGCCGTGGACGGGGTGGAGGTGGCGGCTCACGCTATGGCGGAGGTGGAGGTAGTGGACATGATAACTATAGTAATGGTAGAGACAGGTGGTGATTATTGCTATTGATTTCTTGCAGTAATAGTGTATAGATCAACCTTGCAGAGGTGTCATACCACTTCTCGAACTTTTTTATACTTAGTGATTGTGGTATTTTATCTGGCTCCTTTACTCTGCTGCAAGGAGTTGAAGTAGCAGGGGATATCTTATTTAGGTAATCTCATATTGCACTAAGGTCCAAGAGAGTGATATATAACCTAAATCAACTGCGAATAGCCCCTTAATGCAATACCATGATTAATAAGTATCTTTATGTCATATATATCTTGTGTGATAATTACTCTACTTCTTTTCTTTCTCTCTCACAGTATCATATACTAAACCCAATTCCTGGTTGTTTTATTCTTTTCTTTTAGTCAGCCATATTCCTTGTAATTCCATGGCCTTCCTTTGCTAACTCAGTTCCTTTAACACTAGCTTACTGTTATCCTTGGCCTTGGAAAGGTGAAGCATAGATGCAGCGAAGATCATAGCCAGTCTGAGTTCAGCAGGTACTCACGATGGGTAGTCCATACTAGAGTCGAGGAAGCTAGCGATAAGGAATTCTAGCAAGGGTTCAGAGGAGTGGGTGGCTATAAAGTCCCAATTAAGGTAGATTTCCTGATGTAGTGGTGATGAGAAATCCCACAGAAGATATCAAGAGTGAAGACAAATGGATTGAGACTAGACTACTGGTACTTTTATACTGGCTACATAGATCAAACTTGGAGTATTAGATAGAAAAGGAGCATCCTTTTATACTACAAAAGACAAGCATAGACCAAGGATTCTAAAAGAAAGACAAGAGAAAAGCAAGAATAAAGCATATAGTATAGGTCAAGAAATATGGTATGATATGCTTATCGATGATGTGCTCGATAGATGGAGATGGTGTGATAATGGTGTTCAGTGAGAGAATGTGACATAGTCATGAATGAAGTCAGCTGACACAAAGGAAATTGAACAAAAGATCTACCTAGATAGGACTTGAACCTGTGACTAGGGTTTAGTTACAATGGGAAATGAAAGGGAAAAGTGTTACAAACAGTACATTTCTTATCTTTCTTATCCTACACTTTTACTTACTTGTCTACGCTTTCACTTGACTCAGCTTTACTTTTAGACTTAGTCAAATATCTTGTATAATAGTCACATGACTTAATCACATGATCTGATCACATGACACTTGTCATGTGACACAGACTACTCTTCCACTTACTCATATATGCTTACTCTTGATTAATCATTCTTGCTTATCTCTCTTACTAAGATTGCTGCACCGCAGTCAATTATTACTCATCATTTCTATTGTTCTTACTCAGCTTACTGCACAAAGCTATGCATGACTGTGTACTACTGCACATTGCTGTATACTCTACTTTTGCTATTGGCTAGTAGTTAAGGTTCATATCAAATAGGTACAAATACACCAATAGTATATAAACCAGGAGTCTGAAGGATATCTCCCTTAGTCTTGTTCTCCTGGAGTTCTTCTCATTAGCTCTCCACTTGCCTGACTACCTCTATTGTTCTAATCCAAGCACTTCAGTGCTCTAGGTGAGTTGTTGAGTGTTTCATTAGAACAAGACTGTACTAATCTTCCCCTTGCAGATTAGCTACCTGCAAGTCAAACCACTAGTTCTTGAAATGAGTAAACCAGTACTCAGATTGATAACAAGTAAGAACCTTTCTTTGGACAAGGTCAAGGGTGATAACTGACAAAGGCTCACCACTAGTATCTTACCTCAATGACCCCACCTCATACAACACCATCTTCTACTTTGAAGGAAGAATCATAGAAAAACTACCATCAGTCAATCCTAATGACCATGACATTATCCTACAATCTGACACTCCTCTCTCCTGCTCCCTAAGTCCTACCCACTCAGACATTGAGCTCTATTCTTGCTTCGATTCTACAGACATCTTCGAATGTCTTCAACTCCTTGTAAGAATCCTACTACCCACTAGAGACCTAAGGTCTAGATCTAACTAACCCTATCAGAACCTTCTTAACCCCAAAGTCAAGAACCACATTGAAGAATATAGGGATATCTTCGATCTCTACTACTTTTTCCCACAACCAGTCTCCGAGCTCCCAGAGCCAGTTGACTAGGCTCTACTAGGACCTTACTTCCAACTGGCCACATTTCAACTAGTCCCCATTTTTCCAATCCAAAGTAGGATCTATTTCTTAATCCACTACTTTCAACACATCTCACCCCAAACTTCACCAGATCTCTGTCAGGATCTATCTTGATGTTCTCTCAGAGCAATATCAGAGGAGATTATTGGCAAAGGATCTTTTATTCCAAATTGTCAACCGGGAACTAATATTTTACTGCCCAGAAGTAAGACTAGAGAGAAGAGAAAGAAGAGAAAGGTATATAGAAAAGATAGTATCTATAAAAGTAATACTTCTCACTCTTGCCTCCCTCCTATTGCAACTAGGATTAGGATACTTGTACCTCCCATACATCCTCATAGGGGTCTACCTAGTCTTAGGCAACAAAGTAGTCTCAGGAGACCTCAACGGTTCCTGTGAAATAGTATATACTATTTTTGAAATTCATTCTCTAGTTCTCTAACAAGAAGTAGAACAGGAGTTAGAAAGAGAAGAGGAAGAAGAAGAAGAACCTATTCCAGTTAGAGTTAGACCTCCAACTCTATTTAATCAAGCAGAAATTTCTCCTTTCTATTCTCAAAGAGAAGAATCAGAAGCATTAGAATACTCATTCTTTCCCACTTTATGAAATTTACCCTACTTAAACCAATTTTCCATTTATGGCATCTCTATTGCTGATCGCGCCACACTGCCTCCTTACCAAAGAAGGAACCCACTTGATGAATTACTGGGTCCTAAATCAGTTACAGAGGATTAACACACTAGACTGTATAAACAGATATAATAAACTCACTGAAGACAAAAAACAACATTTTTAATCTCATAGCATAAAGCTTGCTTATCATAAATTCTTAAACCCTTACCCAAAGAACTCTGTCTATTCTCAATTACTCAAACAATCTAGAAAACTCTCATGAAAACATAAATAAACATGTTGCACAATCCTGATGTCAACAATCTCATTGATATGCTCAATATGCTAACTTTAGAACAACAAGCTGCTAATATAGAAAGAAAGAGAGATGTCATAAAGAAAGTTGCCAACCCAGGCTATTAGGATGGAAATCAACCCTCTTTCTGCTTATGGTGGCTTTGAACCAAGCTATGGGCCACTCAACAAACATGGAATACAAATCAACTCCACACCATAGCAATTCTCTCATGGACAAATAGAAAAGCATCCAGATTTGCACTTCTAACATTAGAAGCATATAAAAGAGATACCCTAACTCAAGTAGGAGTACCTTCTGCCACTAAAGGAGACACAGCATAGCTAACTCTACCTGAGCTAGAAAATAAAGTTTGAGGGTTTTTCCAGATAGAAGTTCTTGCATACAAAAGTTTGAAGAAGCTAGAACCTCTCAAACAAGAAACCATGGATATTCACTCATTCTCACAGCTCTTCACTATCATTTTCCAGGAATCAGGAATCTCAGAAGAACACGGTATAATTATACTAAGAAAGACAGTTGACTTCCGAGTTTACCAACAACAAGCCCTAAATATGAGGTGTCCTAATACTGTACAAGAACTCCTGAATGACTATGTGAATATTGGAAAAGAATATAAATAGGTGAAATTAGAAAGGTCTATAGGAAACCCCTTCTGTCCCTATTCTGGAAGTATGTCTTACCAGAATACCTCTCATCTGCCACCTCAACCAAGGTTCACCAAATATGGAATACAACCAGCTCAAGGCATACCTATGAACATTGGTGCTGTAAATAGACCCTTCTTGGAAGGCAAATGCTATAATTGTCTCAAACCTCATCTCGCTCATGATTGTAAATAACCTTCTACACACTGCCAAAGATGTGGCTGGTCATAAGGCAAACACAAGAACAATTGTAGAAACAACAAAGGAAAGAGCACATACCAAGCTTAAACCTTGAACTCAGACCCTGAAGAATCTCATGAATCATATGCAGAATTTGACAAGATGAAGGCTTCTTTCCTTGAAATGAAGGAAGAAAGCAAGGGAGAAGCCAAAGCACTCTAGACAAACTGGGTGTCCAGATCGCCAAGGTCAACAAGAAACAATCTAACAATAGTCTAACAGGATCTTATTCAAGTGAGCTCGGCTGAGACTTGAAACCAGTGCTTAATTCCATTAACATAATAGACAACGAAATCCCAGAACAACTCTATATTCATGGAAATAATTCTAAAGATATCACCCTATCCATTAGCATAGCCCCCATTAATAGTAAACAGTTCATATCTATGGAAGCCCTGCTAGACTCAGGTGTCAACATAATCTTTGTAGACAAATCTTGGGCTGAAAAATGTAAACTATCACTTTTACCTCTTCAACATGATCTACTGGTGTACAATGTTAATAGAACTAGGAATTCTGCAGGAGACATCATACACTATGCAGAAATAATTATTGACTACCAAGGATATTACGAGAAGACAACAGCTGAAGTAACCAATCTTGGAAAGAATCAGGTTATTCTAGGATATACATGGCTAAAGAATCATAATTCAGAAATAGATTGGTCACAAGACAAAGTTCTTATGATATACTGTCCACAGACCTGTTAAAATCTTCAACCAAAATCTTCATTCTCATAGCAGATAGAAGAACAGAAATGTGTGACACTTAATCATGTGTACGCTCTCAAGAAAGAAGCTCCAGAAAAGAACAAATTATCTGAGAAAACTCCGAAAGAACTTATTCTCAATATCTATCACAAGTTCATCTATCTTTTCAAGAAGAAAGAATCTGAGTGTATGCCCATATAGATCTCAAGGAAATCTTCATGCCAAAGAAAGACCAACTAATTCCCCTATCACTATGGGAACAAGAAGAAGTCAGTGTATTCATTGATAATCAACTCCAAAAGAGATATATTTATCGATCCACATTTCCACAGACTTCTCCTGTATTCTTTGTTCTAAAGAAAGATGGAAAGAAATGCATGGTATAGGATTACAGATACCTCAATAAACACATGGTAAAAAATAATTACCCACTACCCCTGATATCCCAATTGGTTGATAAGCTAACAGGAGCTAAATTATTCACCAAAATAGATCTCAGATAGGATTACAATAATATCCACATCAAAGAAGGCAATGAATGGAAAGCCACTTTCATTTGTTACCAAGGATCCTTTGAACTATTAGTCATGTATTTCGGTCTCCACAACTCCCCAGCGACCTTCCAAATCATGATGAATGAGCTATTTGCAGATATGGAAGATACCATAGTTGTCTACATCAGTGACATCATGATCTTCACCAAGATGGATAACATAAAGGAACATGAGAAGATAGTCCTCAAAATTCTTGCATGCCTACAAGAGAATGACTTATTTATCAAACTAGAAAAATGTCATTTTCACATCAAAGAAGCTGAATTTCTTGGTATGACAATAACTCCTGAAGGCATCAAAATGGATGATGATAAAGTCAAGGCAATTATCAAATGGCCAACTCTAACCACAGTCTGAGGAGTCAGAAGCTTCTTAGGATTAGCCAACTTCTATTGCCACTTTATTCAAGATTACATGCAAGTCACATGACCCTTAAATAATCTTACCAAGAAAGATACTCCTTTCTCATAGAAAAAACCACAGCAAGAAGCATTTGACATGCTAAAAAGGAAATTTACCACTGCTTCTATTCTTGCTTTCCCAGACAATGACAAGAAGTTTTGTTTAGAGACCAATGCATCTAATTTTGCAACTGGTGCTGTTCTATCTATAGAACAAGATGGCAAATGGCATCCTGTCATATTCTCATCACACTCCATGTCACCAGAAGAGCATAACTACCCAATCACAGACAAGGAAATGCTAAGCATTATCCGAAGTCTAGAACAATGAAGACATTACCTAGAAGGTGCAAAACAAAAATTTGAAATTTGAAATAACCATGCAAATCTTCAATGATTCATGCAATGGCAAGATCTAAACAGATGACAAGCCAGATGGTTATAATACCTCTCTTGTTTCAATTTCAAATAGATTCATAAGCCAGATCACAAATAGGAAAAGCTGACACACTCTCTCAAAGAGAAGATCATGCAATAGGAATGGAAGATGATAATAAGCAAGTCTTAGTCATCTCTCCAAAATAAATAGCCACTACATCAGTGCATCTAGCCATAAACTGTAATAACATTCTAGAAAAGATAAAGAAAGCAACATGAGAAGTTTGTGAATCAGAAGCCATTAAGCTTTGCACGCAACATAGCATCTGCATAGAAAAAGATGAACTTCTTTATGACAAGAACAATTAGATCTATATGCCGGATAACCAGGATCTTTGCATGGAAATCATATATCTATACCATATCACTCCTGCAGCTGGACACCTAGGAATAGATTGAATGTTAGAACTGCTACAACATAGCTATACCTGGCCTAGAATGCCTACATTTCTCAAAGATTACGTATCTTGTTGTGATAGATGTGTGTATTTCAAAGGCATCAACACTGCACCTGCTGGAAAGTTTGAAAATTCCACATCTTCTATGAAAACACATCAGTGCAGATTTCATAACAGATTTCCCTGAATCAAATGGATTTGACTCAATCCTAGTGATTATTGATCGATTCTCCAAAGAAGTCAAATTTATCCCCTGTAAATCTGTCAATGCCCTACAAACAGCTAGACTGTATCTCACACATGTATGGAAGCATCACAGACTTCCTAAAAGAATAGTTTCGGACTGAGGTCCACAGTTTGCATCACAAGTGATGAATGACTTATGCAAATGCCTTAGTATTATGCCTAAACTCTCTACTGTGTGTCATCCACAAACAGATGGACAGACAGAACACATGAATAGAGATCTACAACAATATCTTCAACTATTCACCACTGAAAAGCAACATGAATGGTCAGAATGGTTATCAATTGTGCAATTCTCATATAACTTGAAAAAGCAAACTTCTACACAGAAAACTCCATTTAGTATTACCCATGCATATGAACCAAAAATAGAAATAGAAAATCACATGTCTAAACACCCGCTGCTTCATTATTTGCTGATGAAATCAAACAAACCCTAAAAGAAACAAAAGAAAATCCAGAAAAAGTACAAAAATACATGAAAACTCAAGCAGATAAATATAGAATAGAAGCTCTGCAATACAAAATAGAAGACAAGGTTTGGCTTAGCACAGATGGCTTATAACTCTCATGACCTTCAAAAAAGCTCTCGGAGAAATAGTTAGGCCCATACAAAATTATTAGCTTCAAAGAAAGCAATGCAATTGAACTCCAACTCCCATGTACCATGAGAGTACACAATATGTTTAATATAGCCAAAATCAAACCTTACAAAGAACGTTTGCCAGGACAACACTCTGACAAACCAGGGCCAGTGCTAGTCACAGAAGACAGAGAGGATGAATATGAAGTTGACTACATAGTTGATTCCTGATTGAGAGGAAAATGCCTTGAATTCCTAATACATTGGAAAGGATATGATGACATGGATAGAACATGGGATTTCTGATCAAATCTTACTAACTCACTGGATGTAATAAAGGAATTCTATAAAAAGAATCCATTGGCTCCCTGTTTATTCTATATAACTCAGGCTGACTTCCAAAAGCTGTTCAAACCTTATGAGAACTTCACAGCAACTGCTGTGGAAAACAGCTTATATAATCATTATGAAGCAGTATAAAAGAACCCCTGCTATAGCCTGACTAGACAGCAGTCCACCTCTCCTTATAGTCACTAGTCAAGCCTTACTCCTAGCAATCTTCTACCAATGTCAATCACTATCTCTCCTACTCTATCACCACTCTTCATGTCCTCCTTCACCCAATACCATGCTAACTCCATTATCAACGACTACCTTGCCCATAACCCTAATGCCACCCACATCAACACACCAGTGCAATCTACACACTTAGCATCCATTTCCTGATTATGGATTGACTTCGGTCTCCTGATCATATATATGGCATTGATATTAATACTCTGTGTTGTACTCCTCGAGAACAGCACATTATTTATTATAGATATCTTTACCCTTGGGAGTATTATCTTTTTATTCTTTGGACTTATGATATAGTCTTACATGCATGGTGCAATCTAGGATGGGAAGGATTTAATCCTTGAAGTAATGTATGACACCACTAATGGTTGCAATTCATTCAAAGGATTTAGTGTCACAATTCCAGACAAGTACTAGATTGAGCAAGAAGGGTATAGCTATGAAGTCTACTCCTGTGACTTTAGAGCTAGAGAAAAAGAGCAATATGATATACTGATAGAAAGGACCTTACTAGTTTGTCAGAAGAACAAGGTAGCCACCGATGACCTCAATAACTGGTCTGGCTTCTATCCAATATGAGATAAAGGGCAAGAAGCTGCAGACAATGAGAACGGTAATAATAATGATACTGTCCACAGTGATACCAATATCACCACTGCCAACAGCTTCATAGCGGTCTATAACTTCAAGGCCTGATGAAGAAAGGTTATGATTGCCTGGAATGCAATCCATAGAGAGGGGGTAGTGTTACAAATGGTACATTTCTTACCTTTCTTATCCTACACTTTTACTTACTTGTCTATGCTTTCACTTGACTCAGCTTTACTTTTGAACTTAGTCGAATATCTTGTACAATAGTCACGTGACTTAATCACATGATACTTGTCACGTGACATAGACTACTCTTTCACTTACTCATATATGCTTACTCTTGATTACTCATTCTTGCTTATCTCTCTTACTAAGATTGCTATGCCGCAGTCAATCATTACTCATCATTTCTATTGTTCTTACTCAGCTTACTGTACAAAGCTATACATGACTGTGCACTGCTGCGCATTGCTGTATACTCTACTTTTGCTATTGGCTAGTAGTTAAGGTTCATATCAAACATGTACAAATACACCAAGAGTATATAAATCAGGAGTCTGAAGGGCATCCCTCTTAGTCTTGTTCTCCTAGAGTTCTTCTCATCAGCCTCCACTTGCCTGACTACCTTATTGTTCTAATTTGCTACTCTAGCACTTTAGATGAGTTGTTGAGTGTTTCAGTGTCTTCTTTATCAATAGGAGGTATTTCTACTTGAGTCATGGAATCTCTTTCACATGCTTCTAATACTAGAAGTATGAATCTGGATGCTTTTCTATTCATCTGTGAGAGGATTGCCATAGTGCAGAGTTAGTTTGTATTCTATATTTGTTGAGCAGCCCATAGTTTGGTTCAAAGCCATCATAAGTGAAAAGAGGGCTGACTTCTATTCCAATAGCCTAGGTCAGCAATTTTCTTCATATCATCTTTCTTTCTTTCTGCATTAGCAGTTTGTTGTTCTGAGGTTAATGCATTGAGAGCATCAATAAGGTCTGTGACATCTGGAGCCATCAACATGTTTATTTATGTTTTTATGAGAGTTTTCTGGCTTGTTTACATAATCAAGAATATATAGAGTCTTTTAGGTAAGAGTTTAACAGTTTACAATAAGTAGGTTTCAAGGTATGGAATTGAAAATATTGTTTTTTGTCTTTGATAAGTTTTCTATGTCTGTTTATACAGTCCAATATGCTAATCTTCTGTGGGTAATTCAAGAGCAGGTAAATTGTCAAGTAGGTTCTCTCTTTGGTAGAGGGGCAGCATGACATGATTGACTGTAGAAATGCCATAAATGGAAATTTGGTTTAAGCAGAGTAAATCTCATAGAGTAGGGAAATAAGAGTGTTCTGATGCTTCTGATTCTTCTCTTTGGGAATGAGGAGAGATTTCTACTTGGTTAAATGAAGTGAGAGATCTGACTCTAACTGAAATAGATTCTTCTTCTTCTTATTCAAGTCCTTCTTTTCCTTCTTCTTCTAATTTCTATTCTACTTCTTGTTCTGCAGCTGTTTGTTGAATTTCAAAAATGGAGTAAACTATTTCATAGGAATCATTGAGGTCTCCTGGGACTACTTTGTGGCCTAAGGTAAGGTATACCTCTATGAGAAGGTATGAGAGGTACAAGTAGCCTAATCCAAGTTGCATGAGAAGGGAGCCAAGAGTGAGAAGTATAACTTTTATAGGTATGATTCTTTCTATATATCTTACACTTCTTTCTCTTCTCTCTAGTCTGATCCCTTGTCTGTACAGTACTGGCTATCTGTTGGCAATTGTTACTGAGAGGTGGTCCTTGGCCAATAATCTCCTCTGGTATTACACAGAGAAAATGTCAAGATAGAGCTCGACAGAGATCTGGTAGAGTCAAGAGTGAGACATTTTATAGAAGTAATAGATTAGGAAACAGATCTTACTTTGAATGAAGAAAACAGGGACTGGTTTGAATATAGCCAGTTGAAATCTAGGATCTAGGGGGATCCAGTCTCTGGGTTCGGGAAGTTTTGGGACTGGTTGTTCAAATGAGTTGTAGAGATTGTAGATTTCTCTAGATTCCTCAAGGGTGTTCTTGAGTTTGGGATCAAGTGGGTGAAACACTCAACAACTCACCTAGAGCGCTGAAGTGCTTGTATCGGAACAATAGAGGTAGTCAGGCAAGTGAAGAGCTGAAGAGGAGAACTCCAGGAGAACAAGACTGAGGGGGACGCCCTTCAGACTCTTGGTTTATATACTATTGGTGTGTTTGTACCTATTTGGTATGAACCTTAACTGCTAGCCAATAGCAAAAGTAGATTGTACAGCAATGCGCAGCAAGCATAGCCTTGCGCAGTAAGCTGAGTAAGAACAATAGAAATGATGAGTAAGAATTGACTGCGGCGCAGCAATCTTAGTAAGAAAAGTAATCAAGAATGAGTAATCAGGAGTAAGCATATATGAGTAAGCAGAAAGATGGTCCGTGTCACGTGATCAAGTCACATGACTATTGTACAAGATATTCGACTAAGTCCAAAAGTAAAGCTGAGTCAAGTGAAAGTGTAGTGAAGTAAGTAAAAGTGTAGGATAAGAAAGGTAAGAAATGTACCGTTTGTAACACTACTCCCTCTCTATGGATTGCATTCCAGGCAATCACGACCTTTCTTCGTTATGCCTCAAAATTGTATACCGCTATGAAGCTATTGGCAGTAGTGAGATTGGTATCACTATGAACAGTGGCATTGTCATTACCATTTTCTTCATCTGCAGCATCTCCAGCTTCACTCTATGTTGGGAAGCCAGCCCAGGCATTGATATTTTCAGCCTCTGCCTCATTCTTCTGTCGAGTGGGGAGGGTACATTCCATAAGAGCATTGTGTTGCTCTTTTTCTCTTGCTCTGAAGTCGCGAGAGTAGACTTTGTAGTTGTAGCCCTCCTGCTCGATCAGGTACTTGTCAGGCATTGTGATGCTGAATCCCTTGAAAGTATTGTGGCCGTTAGTGTTGTCGCGCATTATTTCTAGGGTTATACCCTTGCCGTCCTGGATTGCGCCATGCACGTAATATAATGCCATAAGCACGAAGGATAAGGAGATGATACTCCCTAGGGTAAAGATGCCTATGGCGAATAATGTGCTGTTCTCGATCAGAACAACACAGAGAGCAAATATCGACACCATATATGTGATCAGGAGACTGAAGTCGATCCATGACCACGGTACGGGTGCCAGAGGAGTGGGGCGAGCTAGTGTGTCGATATTGCCGACGTTGGCATGGTTGGCAAGATAGTCGTCAATGATTGCGTTTGCGTGGAATTGGGTGAAGGAGTTGGGGAATGCAGACATGAAGGGTAGTGGTGGGGTTGTAGAGGTGGTGAAGGAAGTTGCTTGAAGGATGATTAGGAGCGAGGCTCGACTAATGACTGGCAGGGGAGGTGAATTCTGGTCTGTTCAGGCTGAAACAGTGAGACTTTTATACTGCTTCATGATGATTATATAAGCTGTCTTCTGCAGCAGTTGCTGTGAAGTTTTCATAAGATTTGAACAGCTTTTTGAAATCGACCTGAGTCATGCGGAGCAGACGGGAAGCTGATGGATTCTTTTTATAGAATTCCTTTATTGCGTCCGGTGTGTTAGCAAGATTTGATCGGGGTTCCCACGTTCTATCCGTCTCGTCGTATCCTTTCCAGTGAATTAGGAATTCGAGTCGTTTTCCTCTCAATCTGGAGTCCACTATGTAGTCAACTTCGTATTCATCATCTCGATCTTCAGTGACTAGCACTGGCCCTGGTTTGTCAGCTTTCTGTCCGGGTAGTCGTTCCTTGTAAGGTTTGACTTTGGCTATATTGAACACGTTGTGCACTCTCATGGTGCGTGGGAGTCGGAGTTCAATTGCATTGCTTCCTTTGAAGCTAATGATTTCATATGGGCCTAGCCATTTCTCCGAGAGCTTCTTTGAAGGTCGTGGGAGTTTTAGGCCATCTGTGCTAAGCCAAACCTTGTCCCCCACTTTGTATTGCGGAGCTTCTGATCTGTTTTTATCTGCTTGGATTTTCATATATTTTTGTGCTTTTTCTAGATTTTCTTTTGTTTCTTTTAGGGTTTGTTCAATTTCATCAGCGAGTAAAGATGCAGCGGGTGCTTTAGTCGTGTGATTTTCTATTCCTATTTTTGGTTCATATGTGTGAGTAATGCTAAATGGGGTTTTCTGTGTAGAAGTTTGCTTTTTTGAGTTATACGAGAATTGCGCAATGGGTAACCATTCTGACCATTCGTGTTGTTTCTCAGCGGTGAATAGTCGGAGATATTGTTGTAGATCTCTATTCATACATTCCGTTTGTCCATCTGTTTGCGGATGACGTGCAGTAGAGAGTTTAGGCGTAATGCCGAGGCGTTTGCATAAGTCCTTCATGACTTGTGATGCGAATTGTGGACCTCGGTCCGAAACTATCGTTTTGGGAAGTCCGTGATGCTTCCATACGTGTGTGAGATACAATCTAGCTGTTTGTAGGGCATTGACAGATTTAGTACAGGGGATAAATTTGACTTCTTTGGAGAATCGATCAACAACCACTAGGATTGAGTCAAATCCAATTGATTCAGGGAAATCTGTCATGAAATCTGCACTGATGTGTTCCCATGGAAGATCCGGAATTTCCAATGGTAGTAGCTTTCCAGCAGGTGCAGTATTGATGCCTTTGAAACGTGCGCATCTATCGCAGCAAGATACGTAATCTTTGACAAGTGTGGGCATTCCAGGCCAGGTATAGCTACACTGTAGCAGTTCTAGTGTTCGATCTATTCCTGGATGTCCAGCTACAGGAGTGTCATGATATAGGTGTATAATTTCCATGCAAAGGTCCTGATCATTCGGCACGAAGATCCGGTTTTTCTTGTCATAGAGAAGTTCGTCCTTTCTGTGCAGATGCCGTGTTGCTTGCAAAGCTTAATGGCTTCTGATTCACGAACTTTCCATGTTGCTTTTTTTATCTTTTCTAGAATGCCGTCATTATCTGTGGCTATGTGCACTGATGTAGCGGCTATTCATTCTGGAGGGATGACTAAGACTTGCTTATTGTCATCTTCGATTCCTTTTGCGTGATCTTCTCTTCGAGAGAGAGCATCGGCTTTTCCCATTTGTGATCCAGCTTTATGGATCCATTTGAAATTGAAACGAGAGAGGTACTGTGACCATCTGGCCTGTCGTCTGTTTAGATCTTGCCGTTGCATAAACCATTGAAGGTTCGCATGATCGTTCCATATTTCAAATTCCTGTTTTGCATCTTCTAGATAATGTCTCCATTGTTCTAGACTTCGGATAACACTCAGCATTTCCTTGTCTGCAATTGGGTAATTACGTTCTTCTGGAGACATGGAGTGTGATGAGAATACAACAGGATGCCATATGCTATCTTGTTCTATAGATAGAACGGCACCAGTTGCAAAATTAGATGCATCGGTTTCTAGGCGGAATTTCTTGTCATTGTCTGGGAATGCAAGAATGGGAGCCGTGGTGAATTCCCTTTTTAGCATGTCAAACGCTTCTTGTTGTGGTTCCTTCCATGAGAAAGGAGTGTCTTTCTTGGTAAGATCATTCAGGGGTCGTGCGACTTGCGCATAATCCTGAATGAAGCGGTGATAGAAGTTTGCTAATCCTAAGAAGCTTCTAACTCCTCGGACTGTAGTCGGAGTTGGCCATTCGGTAATTGCCTTGACTTTGTCATCATCCATTTTGATACCTTGTGGAGTTATTGTCATGCCAAGGAATTCAACTTCTTTGGTGTGAAAGTGACACTTTTCCGGTTTGACAAATAAGTCATTCTCTTCTAGGCGTGAGAGGACTTTGAGAACTATTTTGGCATGTTCCTTTATGTCATCTGTCTTTGTAAAGATCAAGATGTCATCAATATAGACAACTACGGTGTCTTCCATATCTACAAATAATTCGTTTATCATTGTTTGGAAGGTTGCTGGGGAGTTGCAGAGATCAAAATACATGACTAATGGTTCGAAAGATCCTCTGTGGCAAATGAAAGCGGCTTTCCATTCATCGCCTTCTTTGATTCGAATATTGTTGTAACCCCATCTGAGATCCATCTTGGTAAATAATTTAGCTCCTTTTAGCTTATCAACCAATTGGGATATCAGCGGTAATGGGTAATTGTTTTTCACCATGTGTTCATTGAGATATCTGTAATCTTGTACCATGCACTTCTTTCCATCTTTCTTTGGAACAAAGAACACAGGAGATGTCTGTGGGGATGTAGAGCGGCAGATATATCCCTTCTGGAGTTGATCGTCAATGAACGCACTGACTTCTTCTTGTTCCTGTGGAGATAGAGGAATCAATCGGCCTTTCTTTGGCACAAAAGATTCTTTGAGATCTATGGCATGATCCCATGGTTTATGTGTGGGCATACGCTCGGATTCTTTCTTCTTGAAATGATGAATGAACTTGTGATAGAATTGGGGAACAAGTTCTTCCGGGGTTTTCTCTGGTGATTTACCCTTTTTGGGAGTTTCTTTCTTGAGCGCGTAGATGTGGTTCAATGCCACATGTTCTTGTTCTTCTATCTGCCGTGAGAACGAAGATTTCTGTTGGAGATTTCGACAAGTCCATGGACAGCGTGTCATGGATACTTTGCCTCGTGACCAATCTATTTCTGGATTATGGTTCTTTAGCCATGTGTATCCTAGAATAACCTGATTCTTTCCAAGATTGGTTACTTTAGCTATTGTCTTCTCGCGATGTCCTTGATAGTCGATGATTATTTCTGCATAGTATGTGATGTCTCCTGCGGAGTTTCTACTTCCGTCGACATTGTACACTGCTAATTGGTGCCTGAGAGGCGAAAGGGGTAATTTGAGCTTCTTGGCCCAAGATTTGTCGATGAAAATCATGTTAGCACCTGAGTCCAACAGGGCTTCCATGGATGTGAACTGTTTGCCATTAATAGGTGCTATGCTGATGGATAGGGTAATCTCTCTGGAATTGTTCCCACGAATACGGATTTGGTCTGGGATTTCGTTGTCTATTGTGTTAACGGAATTAAGCACCAGTTTCAAGTCCCGGCCGAGTTCACTTGAATGAGACCCCGTTAGACTATTGTTAGATTGTTTCTTGTTAGCTTTGGCGATCTGGACACCCAGTTTGTCTAGATCGCTTTGGCTTTTCCCTTTCCTTCTTCCTCTGTTTCACGGAGGGAAGCCTTCATCTCGTTGAATTCCAATTGTGAATCGTGAGATTCTTCAGGATCTGAGTTCAAGGTTTGAGCTTGGCGTTTGCTCTTTCCTTTGTAGTTCCTACAATTGTTCTTGTGTTCACCTCGTGACCATCCACAGTTTCGGCAGCGTGTGGAGGGTTGTTTACAATCACGTGCGAGGTGTGGACCGAGACAATTATAGCATTTGCCTTTCAAGGAAGTCCTGTTCGCAGCACCAATGTCCATGGGTGCGCCTCGACCTGGTTGTATTCCATACTCGGTGAACTTTGGTTAAGGTGCCAGACGTGAGTTATTCTGGTATGACGTGTTCCCAGAATAGGATCCGAACAGATTTCCTGTGGATCGTTCTAATCTCATTTGTTCGTATTCTTTTCCAATGGTTACGTAGTCATCTAGGAGCTCTTGCACGGTATTGGCCCGGGTCATATTTAGGGCTTGTTGTTGATAGATGCGGAAATTGACTGCCTTTCTTAGTATGGTTAGACCGTGCTCTTCTAAGATTCCTGATTCCTGGAAAAGGATGATGAAGAGTTGTGCGAATGAGTGAATGTCCATGGATCCTTGTTTGAGAATTTCTAGCTTCTTCAAACTTTCGTGCGCTAGAACATCTATCTGGAAGAAGCCTCGAACTTTGGCTTCTAATTCGACTAAAGTTAGCCAGGCAGCGTCTCCTGGGATAACCGGGGGTGTTCCTACCGGAATTCCGGCATTTCTTTCACATGCTTCTAGTGTTAGGAGTGCGAACCTGGACGCTTTTCCATTCATCCGTGAGAGAATTGCCACGGTGCAGAGTTGATTTGTGTCCCAAGTTTGTTGAGCAGCCCATAGCTTGGTTCGGAGCCACCATAAGTGGAAAGCGGGGCGGCTTCCATCCCAATAGCCTGGGTCAGCAATCTTCTTGATGACGTCTTTCTTTCTTTTCTCATTAGTATTCGTTTGTTCTAAAGTTAGCGCATTGAGCGTGTCAATGAGATCTTGTACCTCAGCTCTGTGAGACATGTTTGTTTGTGCTTTTGTGAGAGTTTTCTGGCTTGTTTAAGCAATCGAGAATAAGGAGAGTCCTTTGAATACGCGTTAGAGAATTTGCGCTGAGCAAGTTTGGTAATAGAAGATTGAAAACATTGTTTTTGTCTTTTGTGAGTTTGATATGTCTGTTTACACAGTCCAGTGTGCTAGTTCCCTGGTTCAGGAGCAGGTAACTCGGCAGAAGGGTTTCTTCTTTGGTAAGGAGGAGGTGCGGCACGATCGGTAACGGAGATGCCATAAATGGAAAATTGGTTTACGCGGGGTAAGTTTCGTGGAGCAGGGAAATATGCGGTTTCTGACGCTTCTGATTCTTCTCTTCGAGAGTGAAGAGGGGAAATGTTTGTTTGATTGGCTGGAGTGGGAGGTCTGACTCTGACTGGAATAGGTTCTTCCTCTTCCTCTTCTTCTTCTTCTGACTCTTGTTCTACTTCTTGTTCAGGGGCAATAGGATGGATTTTGAAAACAGTGTAAGTAAATTCAATTGAACCGCAGAGGTCTCCTGAGACTACTTTGTGGCCTAAGATAAGGTAGGTTGCCGTAAGGGCGTAGGGGAGGTACCAGTATCCTAATCCTAGTTGCACAAGTAGCGAGGCGAGAGCGAGGAGTAGTCCTTTTATAGGCAGTGTCTTTTCTATGTACCCTTCGCTTCTTCTTATCCTTTCTAGCCTGACTCCGTTCTGGTAGTACACTAGTTCTCGGTCCGCGATCCGGAAGGACAGGTCCTTCGCCAGCAATCTCCTCTGTTGTAGCTTGGAGAAAACATCGAGATAGGTCCCGACGTAGATCTGGTGAAGTTTGTGGTGAGACGTGTTGGAAATAATGAATAAGGAACCGGATCCTACTTTGGATGGGGAACCGGGGGACCGGTTCAAAGTTTGCCGGTTGGAAACGGGGACCTAGGGGAGCCCAGTCAACTGGCTTGGCGAGTTCGGGAGATGGCTGTTGGAAGGGATAGAAGGGATCAAAGCGGTCCCTGTGTTCTGCGATGTGGTTCTCGACTTCAGGGTCGAGAGGGTTCTGACGGGGTTGGTTAGACCTTAGGTCTCTAGTGGGTAATGGGATCCTTACAAGGAGGTTGAGATGACCAAGAAGGTCGGCAGGGTCAAAGCAGGAATAGGGGCCAACGCTCCCACAGGCAGGGCTAGGAGAGCGGGAGAGCGGAGTATCGGGCTGTGGGATTATCTCTTGGTCGTTGGGATCTTGGACCCAATCTCTGAGACGTCCGGTGATGGGGTCATGGGTTTCAAAGATATCGTAGCCGGGGTAGGTGATGTTGGATCGAACTGGTGGGTAGGTGTTGCAGAACACTAGTGGTGAGCCTTTGTCAGTTGTCGCCCTTGACCTTATCTAAAGGAAGGTTCTTACTCTTTGCTATTTCAAGTACTTGGTTCAAGTTTCAAGATCAAGTGGTTCGGCTTGCAGGTAGCTAATCTGCAAGGGGAAGATTAGTATAGTCTTGTTCTAATGAAACACTCAACAACTCACCTAGAGCGCTGAAGTGCTTGTATCGGAACAATAGAGGTAGTCAGGCAAGTGGAGAGCTGATGAGGAGAACTCCAGGAGAACAAGACTGAGGAGGACGCCCTTCAGACTCCTGGTTTATATACTATTGGTGTGTTTGTACCTATTTGGTATGAACCTTAACTGCTAGCCAATAGCAAAAGTAGAGCATACAGCAATGCACAGCAGTGCATAGTCTTTGCACAGTAAGCTGAGTAAGAACAATAGAAATGATGAGTAATGATTGACTGTAATGCAGCAATCTTAGTAAAAAAGATAAGCAAGAATGAGTAATCAAGAGTAAGCATATATGCGCGAGCGGAGAAGTAGTCTGTGTCACATGATTAAGTCACATGACTATTATACAGGATATTCGACTAAGTCCAAAAGTAAGAATAAGTCAAGTGAAGGCATAGAGAAGTAAGTAAAAGTATAGGATAAGAAAGGTAAGAAATGTACTATTTGTAACATGAACTATTTGTAGACATGAAAGATATTGTAGTTGTTTACATCAATGATATCATGATCTTCACAAAGATAGATGACATAAAGGAACATGAGAAAATAGTTCTCAAAGTTCTCACATGCCTAGAAGAAAATGACTTATTTGTCAAACTAGAAAAATATTACTTTCACACCAAAGAAGTGGAATTTCTTGATATAATAACCCAAAAAGGCATCAAGATAGATGATGATAAAGTCAAGGCAATTACCAAATGGCCAACTCTAACCATAGTCTGAGGAGTTAGAAGCTTCTTAGAATTAGCCAACTTCTATTGCCACTTTATTCAAGATTATGCACAAATCACATGATCCTTGAATAATCTTACTAAGAAAGACATCCCTTTCTTATAGAAAAAACCACAACAAGAAGCATTTGATATGCTCAAAAGAAAGTTCACTACCTCCCCTATTCTTGCTTTCCTAGATAATGACAAGAAGTTCTACTTAGAAACTGATGCATCTAATTTTACAACTGGTGCCATTCTATCTATAGAGCAAGATGGCAAATGGCATCCTGTCATATTCTATCCCACTCAATGTCACCTGAAGAACATAACTATCTAATTGCAGATAAAGAAATGCTAAGCATTATCTAAAGTCTAGAACAATGAAGATGTTGAACATACAAGTATTTACCTTGTGTCATGAGACAGTAGTTTACCATAATTGTGTACACTACTTATTTCACACTCAGCTTGGCTGAGTTAATATAACTCTTAACTCATTACCATAATATTCTAAGTATCTGCCAGGTGAGTATACAAGCTTCATTGTATGCACTTACAAGTGCTGCCTGGCTGGGATTCTATTCCATGCCAGATTTCAATAGGTTATGAGCCCTGCCAGCAGTGTAAAAACCCTGGCAGTAATTTTACCTACTGCTGGATCACAACACAACTGGCTAAGGCCTCACTCTGACTCCAAGCAAATTACCTGGACAATGATGCGACTATGTCACTCTGACTCCAAGGTATTTAACTTTTGCATTTGAATTCACTCTATGTGATCCTTACAGCAAAATGAACTGGCCCTTATGGGATTGCCATGTCAGTTTGGTTTAATAGGCTTTGACTATAAATAATTTAGCCTCTATCTTAGTTTTTGATCATTGAGCTAACACATTACCCTATAGAATCAACCAACCCTTCAAAACCCAACCATTCAAATATGTCCTCTTCCAAAGATGTCACCTCCACTTTTGGGTCTATCCATACCTTGGATGGCACAAACTATCAGAGATGGGCTGCTAAGATCAAGACCTACCTTCAAGCCAAGTAGTGCTTCTATGTTACAAAAAAGTCTAATGATATAGGTGACAATGACTGGGAGAAGAACACTGAAAAGGTGGTTGATATAATGAAGATGAAAATGACAGACGCACTCTAACATCATTGGAGAGACATCAATAACGCAAAGCAACTCTGGGATAGCATCAGCAAGCGCAAACCTGGCAAAGCCTATACCACCTCTAAGGCACAAGCAAACAAGAACTCTGCCATCAAATATAAGGGGGAAGATCCTCAGTTTCAATTACAACAACAAGGAAACTCTAGAAATAAAGATAGTGATAATAACAAGAAGAAGAAATGTTATGAGGGCAAATGCTCTGAGCACTGCAAGAAAAAACAAAAAAACTGAGCAAACATAAATAACACAGGTGATGCCAATTCATTTGCATTATTATCCTAGACCTCTTCTATCATAATTGACCCTGCCCCTAACCTCTTCATGACTCCCATCCCTGATCTGTGCAAAATTAAGCATACCTCAGGTGCCCAAAGCTTCAGGTCATCTACTTTTCCATATGCCATTAATACTATCTCTCTTACATACCACTTAAGTATAACTCCCTTCATACAAACTGTCTACAATCTGGATAGTACTATGAACCATCACCTCAAACTCCTCGATGGGGCTATCACATTATCCCGCTTACTTATTGAGCAGATTGAAACAAATGAACCTATATCCACTCTTCCCATTGCAATAATCATGGAAGAAGACACAGTCTCTCTTAGAGACAAAAGTGAAACAGATGAATACATTGTACAGTACTTTGACTTTGATGCAGCGGCATCTAGTCCTTGGTTAGTCCCTTCATCCTCTCTATCCTACACATACACTGAAGTATGATATCTGCCTCAGAATAAGTATTATACTTTTGTATCTGCTGTAGTAGATAAAGATAAAATGAATAAACCTATGACCAACTTTGTCATATGTGGTGATTATTCTAAACATACTGACAAGGGCAAGCAAAGGGAACCAGTGGACCATACCCCAAAATGGATCTGGTTACTAGACTCAGGTGCATTAGCATACTTTACAAATCACTTGGATGAACATATTCTCATATGACTAACAGTAAAGCACCAATTCTCAGTATAGGCACAGTCATTGTTGAGTTCAATGGGAATACCATGTGGCTATTGCCTACAATTTACATGTCCAATTATCAGATAAAACTGATATCAATGGGTACACTACTCAAAGATCAATGTCTAACCTTGAAAATGGCTGCAAACCAGATTGAATTCTATGACAAATGTCTGAAGAAAATGGTTTTGTCCTTCTACTCTCATGGTAGTGATACTATGTACTAGATTAACATTCCAACAATTAAACCAGACCATAACCATTCTACTATCATAATGCCCAACATGGATTATAATCTATTACACTACTAACTTAATCATTCCTCCTGAGATGTATTAAAAGCTAGAAAAAAGCATATCAAAGACTTCTCTGAGATTGAGATACTACAACACCCATCTATTTGCCCTGGCTGTGAGGTAGGCAAATAGCGAAATTGGTCATTCACTCAAAATGAGACATGAGCATCTGCTCCATTTGAGTTGATATATACCAATATAAAATACTTCAAGATTGAATCCTATCACAAATTCAAATATGCAATCATATTTTACAATGATTTCACTTCAACATCCTGGATGAAATGCATATGTACTAAGGATCAGACATTCTGAGTGTGCAAACAATTCATTGCCTACATTTGTATACAATACAATGGTCAGATTAAAGGATAGAAATCCAATACCGGAGGTGAATATACTTTCAAGGCATTCACCAAGTATCTACATGATGAAGGCATAAGAATACATCAGTCCACTTCTTACACTCATCAGCAAAACGAGCATGTGGAATACTTGATCCACACACTGCAATGCAATTATATGCTTGCTTGCCAGATTCTTACTGGAAGTTTGCCTGGCAACATACCTCGCACATATATAATATAACTCCTATGGCCAGGCTCAATTGGAGAACCATATATGAGCTACTTAAGGGAGAAAAACCTGGTATCTCTTATTTACATGTCTTTGAATATGGTACATATGCACATTTATCAGATAAGATCTGCACAGGGAAATGACAACCCAAATTACAACTAATGGTATACCTCAGTATATCATTAGGAAGTGAGCGTAACTACATATTCATATACCCAAATAATTCACTTCATACATCTGCACATGCAGTATTTGATAAAAATATATTTCCCAAGTGCTCTGGGGCTAAACCTCATAAGCCAATCAGCCACTACCCATCTACCTCACATCGTTACCCAGATGATAATTACCAGACTTCCTCTGACTCAGAATAGTCTAAAGCAGATGATGTCCCTGTCCTTGCTCAAAAGTCACAATCTCTGGACATTCCACCACCAGAATCACGTCCTGAAATACCAGAAGCATCAAATCTTCCTCTACCTTCTATTATCCCACTGTTGATACTATGACCTCCTGTACCTCCATTTCTACCTTGAAAATCTCAGCAAGATTGTAGAGTTCCCAAATGACCTGGCAACATCTATCATAAAGGCAAATATCTGCTCCACAATAACTAAAAGAAATAAAGTATAAAAGTCACTGGAGAAAGATCGTAGAAACCAGCACATCCTTGCCAAAAGAAATACATGGTAGGCTACCTTCTGATCATGAATCATCTGAAGACAAAATAGAATGCATGACGCAGGAAGAGGAGGAAGAACAACTCAATCAGCTGTTTAATTTCCTCTTATCATATGCTATCCTGGATGATAAGTTTACTGCCCATGCAAACCCAAATTATAGGGAATGGAAATTCTGCAATATCTTAAAGCTCCCACCAGATGAGCAAAAACTCTAGTGTGAAGCTTGTGAAATCAAACTGAAAATACTCAAAGAATGCAAGATTTATGAAGTTATAGATCAACCCAAGGACTGAAAGGTCATTAAAAACAGATGGGTCTTTGATGTTAAATCTGATAGTCAAAAGCATGCTTACTTGGTAGTCAAAAGATTCTCTCAAGAGAAAAATATTGACTATGATCAAATATTTTCCCTAGTAGTATGATATGAGATAATATGGTTCATTCTTGGACTTATTGCTTTAGAGAACTGGTATTTTACTGGACTTGATGTACAATCTGCCTACTTATATGGCAAACTAGAAGAGGAACTTTATATGGAGTTTCCTGAAGAGTTTATACTTGCCTACCTCAAAGGCAAAGTCCTAAGACTACTATACACCACATACAGCCTAAAACAAGCTAGACTAGCTTGATGGCATGCTTTAGATAAGTCTATGGCTAAACTTGGCTTCATAAGGCTCAAAACTGAAGATATAGTCGATCTGAGTAAAAAAGAGAGACTTATACTCTAATCACTACATTCTAAAGTGAACAACCACACTAAAGGTAAGTACTGCAGATCCTCTGATTGAGTATGCCTCTTCAATACAAGATATCTTATATGATGTTATTCACCCAGTTTATCAATGCCAAGTCTAGCAATTACACTAGACTTATCAAGAGAGCACATTAGATAACTGGAATAGGTCTGGATAGTGCCCAAACCATCACACTCAAAACATATAAAGAACCTGGGGAGCTAGCAATTAGCATTGCCAAGATAGAGGAAATGTAATGCTCTCATGGCAACATCATATGATGACTTGCAAAGCTGGTACTTCTGGAGATAACTTATCTAATATCTCCAACAATTAAATATCTGTAGTAAAGAATAAGGAAAAACTCCTAATTTTTCCCAGTAGCAACAGCAACAATAGTCCTTGTTGCAGGACAATAATAGTTCAAAGGATAATAAGAGAGGACAATACTCTGTTGAGGGCAAAGCTAAGCAGAACAAGTAGAATAAACAGTGAAAAGAGACTCACACGCACTTTCCACAAGGGGAGTTCATCACGTTGATATCATGGCAGGCACCTGTTACCATCAAACCTGTGTCTACCACCTTCTCCATGCTCGTTGAAGACTCTTGATGACTAGCTTACACCCCCAGTGTCAAACAATATGGTCCTCCTGTCTTCCCTCACACTCAGAAGGCCATCAATCTCACTTGCTGTATTGGGTGTATACCCATGTCTCAAATACTTCATTACCTCAATAAAGTGGCAAATCAGGTCGAACAATTCAATTCTATACCAAAAGTATATGAACATCCTCTAAAGCATTCACATCTCATGGAGCACATCAACTGTTCAACACCCACCACCACCATAGTTGAGTTGCCAGATGAAAAAGAGGTTCCTGTCACTTTGCCACCTCCTTTTCCTGTACTATCTTCATCCACTTCATCATCTTCTACTGTTGTGGTCAACTTACCACATCACTATCACACCAATACTTTTATTGTTGATGTTCCATATTTCCTGCCTTCTCTAGATGAAGACACTATCTCTCTGGAAATCTGATATAGACAAGTATATTGCTTATTTTGATAATTCAACTGTCAGTGATGATGAAGAGCTTTCCAAGCTCAGAAATCATTACTTTAATTTTAACCAAGATGATGTCGAAATAGACAATAAGTATATTTTCAGTCCCTCATACCTGTGTACAAACTCACAACTCCCTTATCTACAGGAGTACATAAAGTATATACTTTCATGTGCATTAGATAGCAATTGAAATAAAAGAATATCTATGTCTAAGATAGAGTCTAAGTCTTGTAAAATATGTTTAAGAGCTAAACCAGAGTTTCCAAGTGACATTTGGATCCTCGACTCTGGAGCATCCACACATTTTACTTTGAAATGTCTGATTTCTCTGAGTACAGAGCATATAACAAACCAATGCCTGTAAGAACAGCAGCTGGTCCAATTTCTGCTCTAGGAGAAGAAACTGTCATAATTGAGTATAGGAATCTGAAAAATGAAAGCTTGATAGTATACCAGTCACCAATGATTAACATACTCAAGTCTGGGGTAAAGTGTTAAGCACAAAATGTCTCTGAGAGCGAAAATAACCACTCAAGGAGTGGTACTGAGCTTCACAAGAGTGTAGACTAGAGTCCACTGTGAGTAACCAAGTAGATTGGACGAAGTACAATGAGCCTACACACCTAGAGTCTACTGTGAGTAATCAAGGGTTCTCAGAAAGCGGACTCTGGGTGTTTGAGTACTCTAAACAAAGACTAGTAAACAAGCTGTCAACTAGCAAGCCACAGCTGTCAAAGAGTGAAACATGTTTTAGCTATTAAAAGGTGAAGCATGTTTCAACTATAAAAAGATGAAACAAGTATCAGCTGTCACTCTGAGACAAGTGCCAGCTGTCAAGTATGAAACAAATGTCAAAGGCAATACCTTGTATGTGTAGGACGAAGGAATGAAGCTAGACAAGTCCTGTAAGTGGGGGAATAGGCATAGTAAAGGTGGGGAGTCGATCTAGCCTAGTTAGAAGTCTTGGTAATGGCTAGATCGCTCTGTAGGTATGAAATGAAGTTAAGTATATCAAATAGGTAGAGATGCAACATCACCAAAATAACACTCCCCCCTGATTGTGCATCTCTTCACAACTAACTCCCCCCGAATGCCGCAAGTCCTAATAGACCGCTAAGGCGCTCGACCTTGACCCTAGGCAATGCCTTGGTCAGTAGGTCAGCAGGCATGTCCGCAGTTGGCACAAACTCAGGAGAGATAATCTCCCTATGCACAACATCTCGCAACCAGAACCAGCGTCGGTCCAAATGCTTCATGCGCCCATGATGCTCTGGATTTCGTGCTACCTGGATGGCTGACTGGTTGTCTATCCGAAGAACAGATGGCAAGCTAGCTGAGAAGCCTAACTCAAGCATTAGCTTGCGCAACCAGACAATCTCCTTACCAGCTTCAACTGCAGCGATGTACTCAGCTTCTGTGGTAGACAGGGCAACAACCGGCTGCAGCTTGGACATCCAGGAGACCGCTCCAGTGCCCATCTTGATAACGAAAGCACCAGTTGATCGACCAGTATCAATGCAACCACCTAGATCTGCGTCCGAGTAGGAAGTGAAGAGCTCGGTAGTGTCAGGCGAAGGGGAATAGGTGAGGGAGAAGTCTTTAGTGCCTTGGATGTAGCGAAAGAGGTGCTTAACTGCATTCCAATGGGCTACACCTGGATTGCCACTAAAACGAGCAAGAACACTGACAGAGTAGGCAATATCTGGCCTAGTGCAGGTGGCAAGGTACTGTAGTGAGCCAATAGCACCTAGGTAGTCGACTGAGCGCATGAAATCGAGGTCTTCTGGCGTCTGAGGGCACTGGGAGCGAGAGAGACGAGCTCCTGGATCCATGGGGGTGGTCACTGGCTTGCAACTGGACATACCAAAGCGCTCGAGCATGTCGAGGCAGTACTGGCGCTGAGACAGCGATAGGGAGCGCTTGGATCGATCCCTGTCTATCTTGATCCCCAGAAGCTGAGTAGTAGCACCTAGATCGCGCAGTTTGAAGTGGCCCTTGAGCGATTCAATGGCCTGCTCAATAGCCTCTAAGGACTTTGAAGCAAAGGTCATATCGTCCACAAAGACAGGGAGAATTATGCGGACATCACCTCGAGAGTAGACATAGATAGATGCGTCTGAATAGGACTGAGTCCAGCCTAGTGACTCGAGTACAGATCGCAATTTGCGATTCCAGCGATTACCCCCTTGCTTAGTGCCATACAAGGCCTTATCTAGCAAGCACACTAGCTTTTTGGGGTCGCCTTCTGCAAATCCCTCTGGCTGCTCCATGTAGATCTCACAGTCCATGTCACCATTCAAGTAGGCATTAGAAATGTCTACTGAACGAAGATGCATATCATGAAGGGCAGCCAGGACGAGCACAATTCTAACAGTGGGCAAACGCACTGTAGGGGCAAATATCTCGAGGTAATCAAAGCCAGGGCGCTGGTTATAGCCCTTGGCTACGAGCCTAGCCTTGTAGCGATCTATAGAACCATCAGCATTGCGCTTGATCTT